>QJPP01002406.1:0-111022 GCA_003996215.1 Jaltomata sinuosa
TTTTTCCCAAGCCAAAACCTACTCCTAAGAAGTTGCTGGATCGAAGTAGTACATTATACATCTGCCCGCCAGTAGCAGAGGGGGTTCGATTCCCTTTATACGCGATGTGGAAAAAAAGACTGATTCAACGAGATATGCTTGCATGTTGAGAGTGCGCTCCCTCTCTCTCAGCTAAGGAAAGAGATAGAGAATTCATGTACTTCGCGATTTCCGCAATTTTTTCTCAAGTAGTAAATTTCTTGTTCCTTCTTCCCACTTTCATCATGTTGCCCCAGGACATATCCAAATGCATTATCTGAGACTAACAAATTTAGAAACAATGGGCTTCCTTCTCTTGGAGGAACCAATATCGATAGATTGGATAGATAACTCTTGATACTGTCAAATTCTTGCTGACACTCCTTGGTCCAATTGGTCAGTGCATCTTTCTTCAACAAATTGAAAATGTGTTCACAAATAACCATTGACTGTGATATAAACCGGCTGATGTATTTCAATCTTCTCAAGAATCTCATGACTTCTTTCTTGGTCTTTGGCGGAGGCAAATCCTGGATTGCTTTGACTTTCGAAGGGTCAAGCTCAATGCCTCTTTTACTGACTATGAAGCCTAATAACTTGCTAGTGGGCACCCCAAAGGCACACTTGGTGGAATTCAACCTTATATTGTACTTCTGTAGTCGATAGAAGAACTTTCTTAAATAAGTCAAGTAATTCAAACTCTCGCAGGACTTGATAATCACATTATCCACATATACTTCAATCTCTTTGTGAATCATGCCATAGAATACAGTTTTCATAGTTATCATGTATGTGGCATCTGCATTCTTAAGGCCAACGACAAACACCCTAAGGTGTAATGAAGGCCATTTTCTATTTATCTTCTTCATCCATTAGGATTTGGTGGTACCCAGCAAAACAATCCTTGAATTACTATATCCCATGCTTTGTGAAGTTATCGATAAGGATGTGGATGTTAGGAAAAGTAAAATTATCTTTGGGACTGGTTTTTTTCAGATTTTAGTAGTTAACACAGATCCTAATTTTTTTGTCCTTCTTTGGCACTGGGACAATATTGGCCAACCATGTTGGATACTTTGTAACCTCTACTACTCAAGGTTGGATTTGTTTGGTAACATCTTTCTTGATCCTCAAACTCATATCTGGCTTGAACTTCTGAGTCTTTTGCTTTATCGGGTCGAATCCTGGATTAGTGGGAAACTTGTGGGAGACAATGTATGTACTTAGCCATAGCATGTCACTGTAGGACTAGGTGAATATGTCAATGTACTCTCTGAGTAATCTGATGAACTCTTGCTTCAATTCTTCTAACATGTGCACATTGATTCTAGTTTCTTTGACCTCTTCATCATCTCCTAGATTGATTACCTCAGTTTCCTCTAGGTTGGGATTTTCCTGGTTCTTAGAATCTTCTAATTCTTCTGTTAACTATTTAGGGATCATAGTTTCTTAATCATATTCTTTAAATTCATTGTCATCTATCTTGATTTGTTCATTAAGTTCTTGGCATGACATGACATTGGCAGGACTGAAATTACTATTACTAAAATCATAAACAAAATAAGTTAGATTTAAAAATCAAACAAAACTAAATAGCAAGGATTTCATAATAAGGGAGGCTTTCATTGGAATCCAAAAAAATTTACAAACTATGGCCATAACTCACACGAGTGTGAGTCCACACCTTTTGGAAAGTAGAAAAGGTAGTACGAGGAAATTAAAATATAAAGGGTGGGTCATGGGCCTCATCTGTACCATCACCGATTTTTCATAAAAACCAATTTTTTGTCTACCCAGATGACTGGGGAGTCATTAGAGGAGTTGATGCCCAGTTCTACATCTACTTGCCTGGCCTGGCTTTCCTGATTAAGGATGTTTTGGGGATCTCTTCTAATATAGCATCGCATTCCCTAAATAGATCCCATATTCCATCCCCCAGACTATCTCTCAGGGAACCACTTTATACAGGAAATGACTGATATAGGTGAGGTAGCAGTTTTGGCAACCCCAAATGCACTTCTCTTTGATTTATATCTTGCTTCCTTTGAACACATATCCCAGCCGATGCTTGGACAACTTCCCTAGAATCCTTATCGACTCAATTATGCCATCAGAATTCTTGCCTAATCGGATCCCAGGCTCAAATCCCCTTCTCAGCATTATAGTGGCAAGCATTTTGTAAATCGGTGGCATTGGCACTTGTGGTGCAAGATCCTCTCCAGTTGCATTCACAATCTCCACGGTATAAAATTTACTTCCTCTTTGAATTTTTCGATCATAGGGACACAACTATTTAGGTTGCTCAAGTGACTCCCCTCACCATGGATGACTACCTCATGGTCTTCCCACACAAACTTCACCATTTGATGCAGGGTTGATGGTATGACTCCATCCTCGTGGATCCTGGCCTCCCAAGGAGTAAGTTGTAACTAGTGGTGATGTCCATGACTTGGAACTAAGCGTGGAACTCGATGAGTCCCATCTAGATGTACAAATTAACCTCTCCAACGGTGTCCCTTTGACCCACATTGAAGGCTCTCACATTGATCTTGCTTTGATTAATTTTACCCAGATCATAATCTAACTGGGTAAGTATGGACAGCGGGAAAATATTCAGACCTGAACCATCATCAATCAAAACCCTATTCATGGTATTTTCTTGATACTTGACAGTGACGTGTAAGGCCTTGTTGTGCATTAACCCTTCAAAGGGCAATTCATCATCGCTGAAACAAATACGGTGGCCTCCCATAACCCGGCTTAACATAGCAGTTAAATTATCTGCCCTCATGCCTATAGGGACGTAGGCTTTGTTGAGGACTTTGAGTAAAGCATGTGTATGATATTCAGAGCTCATAAGCAATGCCCAAATAGATATTTGACCAGGAATCTTCTCTAAATGTTTCATGATCGAATACTCTTTCGATTGTATCCTTCTCCAAAATTCTTTCACTTCTCCTTCACTAATCAGCCTCTTTTGCTGATCCTTTTATAAGCTTCATTAATTAGATCTTTCGGAATATAAAATCTTCCTGATCTAGTCATTCCATGAGCCACAACTGCTTCTACCACAAATTCCTTTTTCACAGGTACTAGAGTGAAAGCTTGATAAGGGGCTTTTAGCACAACGAACTGTGGATTTTCAGTGATACCCAAAGCGGCTACAACTTTCTCCAATTCTTCTAGCTTCTTGGGACTAGATGGCACTATAGACTTGCTCACTACCCATTGTTTGTCAACCTCTATAATGTTGACAGTGGCTCCTCCGTGATTTGGGAGGGGATTATTTATAACATTCAGTGGTGCTATTTGAAGTGTGATGGTCTGTTGATCAATCAAGTCATGGATACAATGCTTTAAGTTAATGCAATCCTCAGTATTATGTTCGGCTCCTCCTAAGTGATAAGCATAATTTCAATCGGCCCTAAAGAATTGGGAGTCAAGGTTACCAGGTTTAGACTTAATGGGCTAAAAAAACCCGCTTACCTCAACATTTTAAATAAATAAGTTCTAGTCACAGACAACTGGGTAAAAGTTTAAGGAACTTTCCTTTCCTTGTTTGGATGGGGAAGATTGGTATTATTTTGATTGACATGAGAGGGAACTTGGCGGTAGTTCTTATTGTCAGGAGCTTTGATAAACCTAGAAATTTTGGGGAGGATCTTGGTAAGTAGGCTGAGCATTTGGCAGTGGAGCTTGGTAAATGGGCTGCATATTTGGTAGTAGAGCTTGGTAAGTGGGTCGAGTATAGAAGACTAGTTAGGGATTTTATGGAGCTGGTGGGAGGTTTGAGGGGACGAGTGTTCTCTTGAAATTGGCTCCAATAGGCCTTCTTAGTCTCATGCTTGGACTAGAGGACACAGAAGACACATCCTCTTTATTCTTTCTAGGGAACCCTGTCAATCCTGACTGTGTCGATGTCATGCCTCAAGGATAGCCCCTAGACATTACACGAGACCCAGGGTCACAAGTAACCTCAAGTAAATCCTGAAGCTAGCATATCACAAGCATACTTAATATAATTCTAAATCAAGCAGAAACATAACTGAGGAATGAATAAAGCTAAGAGAATATATCTGATAGTATCTGAATGAAATGACAGAGTTCAAGCAATTCAACCCAATCAACTGAATACTGACTCTATGTCCGAATTCCTATAATACTGATGAGTTGTTGGTACAAGTCCCCAGCTAACTCCAAAATAATAAAACTAGCAACATCTGACTAAATCAAAAAGCATAATAAAATATCCTCGGAGAATAAGGACTCACCCTTGATTAAGTTGATGTGGCACCGGTAAGAGATAATCATGTGGCTGAACCTGAGAACCTGAGCCTGCATCATAATAGGATGTAGCATAGAGTATGCGTCAGTACTTTAAATGTACTAAGCATGAGGGGTATGCAAAGCTGACTGAAATGTAAACGTGCTAAAAATACTGAAAGTTGTAATCTGAACTAAACTGTAGTATATAGGCCCAAATGTATAATCATGCATAAACAGCTGAGATGCAAGAGTAACATGAAAGTATGCTGAAAACTAAAAGTTAATATGACTGAGGGCCTAAAGTACATTTCTGAATCTAATATTGTGGGAGAGCTTATTAACTGACATAAACCACGTGAGCTAAATGCGGAGTCCGGTGTATACGCCCCATCGAGAGGACTCAATATACCTTGCTAGGATATATAGGCATGATTGTGGCGTGATCACTAAATCTGGTTGCCTAACAGAGTGGACTTATAATCCTACATTGGCATATAATTCTGGGATCTTAAGGGTACACTGAACCCTAGTCCAACTTGGTGCTGAAATACTACTCCCAAATTGAATATAGCTCAATTCAAAACTGACATCCTGAGTTTCTAGGTCAGGACTAGACTAGTCTAAGATCTTTGTTATTCTGAAATACTGTAGTAGACTAGAAACTAGTTAAAATCTTCTTTTAAAGATTATACTAAAAATCTAGACTGAGTTCAAAGTACATGTGATACTTTAGAAAAATCCTACAATTTAGGGAAATTTCCTCAACTTCCCAAAATGGGTAAAAACTCATGCCAGTCTTGTAAAACAATATATTTATATTATGAGAATCAAAATAACAAGATTCTAGAAAGATTTTCACAATTTGGTTAGGAATGCTAATTCTTAAATTCATGGAAAACAGTGTAAAAAGCTGAGATTTTTGGGCATAAGGGTGAACTAGACCCTTATTGAATACCCACATACCTGGTGGATGAAAATCCCTGTAAGAAATCTGGAGTTTGAAGCTTGGAGGAGAGAACTCTAGGCCTGGAACTTTGGAGAAGACACTCTGTTCTTGACTTGAATCGCTTTAGAAAAGTTTGAATTTATTTTTGGGGAAATAGACTTAATAAAATAAGCCTAAGACTATTTATAGTCAAAGCTAAATTACAAAAGAAAGGTCTAAAACACCCCTGAGAAATTAATTTAAAAGCTGTTGGAAATTCGCGTCTCAGGTTCCACGGATGGGTTCTACGGCTCGTGGAAAGTTCCACGGCTTGTGGTCCCTAAAAAGAAATTTTAAGCTACTGGAATGACTTCCACGAGTTGGGTTCATCACTCGTGGAAGCTTCCATGGGTCGTGGAACCCACTCGTGGTTCATGTGCTGAAATTTGTGGCTCTTTGAAGTTTGGTTCCACGATTGGGTTCACGACTCATGGAAGCTTCCACGGATCATGGAACCCACTCATGGTTCCTAGAGACTTAAAGCTGGGCTACTAGAGTTGGTTCCATGAGTTGGGTTCATGACTCGTGGAAACTTCTACGGTCCATTGACTCTAATCGTGGGATTGACTTCAGAGGAGTAATCCTCTGATCTTTGTTCCACGAGTCCAGTCCATGACTCATGGACTGTTCCATGGCTCGTGGAAGTGACTCGTGGTTCCATTGACAGTTGAAAATTTTATTTTCTTCAGGTTTTTTTAGCTAAGTCTGGGCTTGGGAGTTCTGGGGTATTACAGTCGAGGCTTTAGAAATCTTCCCACTTCTAAGGCCTTCTTCGACTGTCTCGCCAATCTTAACTAAATTAGCAAGCTTGGCTTTGACGGATAATATCATTTTGTCATAGAATTTTTATTCTTAGGAGCACATAAACACCGTGATAATCTCCTCCTCGATCATAGTAGTTCAGACCTTTGTCGCCTCCTTCCTCCAGTGGTAGGCATAATTGTAAAAGTGTTCATTTGGTTTTTGCTTGATATGATCCGAAAAGTATCAGTCTGTAATGACCTCTATATTGTAAGCAAATCTTCGGGTGAAGTCCTTGGCTAAATCATTCCACCGAGACCATTTCTTAAATTCTTGAGTGGTAAACCACTCCAATTCTTTTCTGCTCAAACTTTGGCTAAATAGCCTTATCAATAGTGCCTCATTCTTTCTCGCACCTACCATCTAGTCATAATAGTTTCTCAGATGAGCATCAGTATTTCTAGCATCACTGAATGTCTCAATCTTGGGGATCTTGAATCCTTCTGGTAAATCCAACTCCGTATGAATGCAAAGGTCACCATAATTATACCCTCTTTTGTCAGGTGAACCACGTGATTCCCTGATTCTAGCAATCTCTTCCTTCATTATCATTATTTCATGATTGCGCCTGTCCTTTGCTGCTTTCAGCTCTCTCTCGTTTTTCTCATAATGGTCAAGTTTAGGGTTTTTGTGAAAGTAGGATAAGGTTCTATTGTGTCATGAAAGGTAGGGGTGGCATATTTTGGATGAGTGGATGCTGCATATTTGAAATGGTATTTAGGTATATGGAGGTATGGTTTTGTGGATTGGCAATGTTTGGGTAGTTACTTTGAAAATTGTAGGAATTTGGTGGTAGGCTTTGGTAATTCGGAGGAATGTTTTGTGGGTTGTAGGAGGAATCTCTCTCCTATGGTGGTATTAGGAGGAATCTTACTCTTTGCATTCTTCCGCATCTTAATCAAAATGGGGGAAATGAAACTTCTTAAAGATAGGGGTCGGACCTTGAAAGGCTGCCTATGTATCTCACGAAGGAAATATCAGGCCCTACGTAGTTTGAATAGGTAAAGTATAAGTTTTCATTTCATTCATCCACTATGTTTGATTACAAAGGGGGAAAGTAAAGACATAAATATAACAACTCAAAAGGAAACACTGCTACTTTTAAAGCTTAATTCTGAATAGTGGTAGGTCTTTTAGACTCTATTCGATCTTCTTATTCAAGAGAGGTAGGATGGGAACTTGATCTAGATCCTTCCTATGTCTATGAGATGCTCAAGGTCAAATCTGAAGGTGCAAAATTTCTCAATGTCATGTCCCCCTACTTTAGCGTGGTAGAGATATATTTCCTTACACTTACGTCAAGCCTTGGACATTTTCCCAGCTTTCCCCTTGATTGGTTCAATGATTCCATCGTGAATCAGCTTAAAGTAGATGTCGAGGTATGTGTCATAGAAAAATAGTGAAATCATATCGACAGATCATAACATTTTGAGTTATTGGTGTTCCAGGATCCACCCGATCATAAACTAGCATGGTGTGGGGTCCCTACATGTGGCTGATTTTCCCAATGTTGATCATATCATAGATCCTGACCCTCAGCATGGTGCATCGATTGGTGGTATGACCCCTTTGGCGTGGGTAGTAAGCATACCTTATGTGTTCATCTCTAGGGTTACACCAAAAACCTAGATTTCATTGAGGTGTAGGATCCCCCATAGTCTTCAAGGCTAGGTAGTTAACTGAGCATTGAATGATCCTAGGCCTTCAGTAACTTTCTCGAGAGTGAGCTTTAAGAACAACCCTTCCCTTTCCTAGTTTGAACCTGGTTGGACAAATAGGGTCATCCTTGATGTTGGCCTAATAGTCTGTGACTCGGTTAAGAGGCTAGATTTGTTCGTCATTCTCCCCTACGGACTCTTCATCATTTCCTATGATTGAAGCTGACCTCTTAGTACTTGTTTGTATTTCTTGTTTGTCTGGTTGATCATCTTCTTTGTCTGGATTATCCTTGTGTTGACATTGGCTATCTTTTCTTCCATGAGAGTTATCTCTTCATCAACTTTTGTGGATCTAGATACTAACCTCTCATCTACTTGTTTAGCTTTCTTAATCTTCACCTTCATTCCTGTGATTTCCTGTTTAATCTCTTCCATTCTCTTGTGCATCATTTCTTCAGTATCCATGGTGAGTCAACTTTGTTGAGGAATTAAGTTTTTAGAAGGTTTGTAGGAAGCTTGAATTTTTCTGAGGAACTTGGAAAACTCAAGGAGTAGTTTGGTAGGACTTTGCACTATGGGCTTATTATTTGCCTATGGTGTTCTAAATATCTTTAAAATGATCAATTCATCCATGATTTAAGCAACACACATAGTACATAAAACAATTATAAGCACACAAGAGCATGATAGCATATAAAATTATTGAGTCCTAACTTTGGATAACCCTTTTGTGTCAAGGGTAGGCCTAGCGAATTTGAAGGAGATATATTCCTTTAAGTCAATCCATTACACCTAAAATATGCTTTTATTAATAATAATAAAAAGAAACAAGAGTCTTTACAACAAAATAGCAAATAGGAATACAAATTTCAGGGAATGGGAAAAAGTGTGAAAATAAAAAATCGCAAGCAAGGGATGGTAATAGATAACTCTAACTCCCGGAAGGTCCTTTATTAGTCCTCGCCCTACTGGCCTTGTCCACTTCATGCCACATGAAGTACCTATCCATGGCCAGATGGACTCCATCCATCAAGGCTCTACTTCCAAAATCCATCCCCTCTATGCTCTTGATCTGTTGGCCCATGCGGTCATCCAACTCAGTCAAACAGTGCCTAACATCTCCCAACTCTTTCCTAGCCTGCTTTAATTCTTCCTTTAGATATTGTATGGTCATAGCATCTTCCATGTGTTGCATTTGATGTGCTATCTTATATCTTGTTCATTGCTCCTAAAGCCTGTGAAGTCGGATCTTGTGCTCGAACTCAAAATCAATAATTCGATAAGGCACATTCGGACCAGGTTTGATAGTCCTAACGAGGTTCTTCTTCAACCATTCCTTCTATTTCTCGCTACATTATGTCTTGAACCTATTTTTGAACTTGGGTTCCTCAACCCTTTTTGCTTCCATTCTTAGTGAATCATATCTTTAAATGCTACCACACCATTCTCGTGGTTGGTTATGAACTTGTCCATTTTACCCACTTGAGATGTCTCTTGTTTTATGCCGAATTGCCTAAGGATCCTAGCGGGAACATAAGGGCGAGTTCCCCCAAGGCTTATAAGTACTAAAAAAGGCAAATTCTCACCTCTAGTGATGTATTTTCTGGGATGAAGATCTCTGAGTGTCCATTGAATGTTGTCATCTCTCAAACCGTGGAACTGTGTGAACCAAAACCCTTGATTGAGTTTCCTCTTGAATTTATTCAAAGTGACCCACATACCATGAGATGCCAAGTTGTCTAACTTTATTAGATGATCCATCTCCTTTGTACGAGATATTTTGAGCATGTGTTTGATCATCTACCATTGCAAAATCAAATTGCATCCTTGGAAAACCCACTCACCTTCTTGACACTTTCCCAAGGCTTGATAAATATCCGCGACGATCATAGGTGCTAATATGTGAAACTTGGTGTCGGTCCCATACTTGATCCCATAGAAGAGAGAATGTGTAACTATGACCACACTAGGATGAATGGTGTCTCTTGGTCCTTGAGGAAACACCATAAATCCGAGTAGGCATACCGCAAACGCAAAAGCTCTACGACTCTTCCAAGTTGCTTCAGAATCAAATTTATGACTGAATTTTTTGAAAGCATTGTAACTCCCAAACTGATAATACAACTTTTGAAGATGTATGTTTTACCTTTCAATCTTCCCAAGCCAACTATCATCTGTGAATAAGAATGCCTTCTTAATTTGTTGTCGGTCGCTCACTACTGAAATTAGAATATCCTTATTCAGCGTTCTCCTCCTTTTGGTGCACATTGACACACTCTCATAACTTTCCACCACTTCTTCGATAGTCAAAGTTAATTGTATGTTCCCAAACCAAAAAAGCATGTTCTCATTGTCCCAAAACTTTTTCATGACTTGAAGTATTTTGGGTCATGCTTTCATAACCATGAGAGAAGGTAGATATCCAATATGCTCTTGGATAATGTCCCTATGGGATTTGTTCATGTATTTCCACAAAACCCTAAGAAAATCATCCGGTTCTGTTACCATTCAAAATCTTCTAGCCAGGCACGATGGAGCCATCTTACAAAATAAATGAATACGGTAAATTTCTCCCTCCCGGAAGATAATGGATTAATTTAAGTGGCATATACTCCTTCAAATTTAAACACATATGGATGGTCATTTTTTATTGACTCGTGACCAATATATGCAAGGCACTCTTTTCTAATGGTCCCAATACCCCTTAGGTATTGGGTCGTCCTAGGCTAATGCCTAAAAATGGGTTAGGGTTTCACTCTACCCTAGGTGTCTAGAGTGGGCTTTCTTTGAAATAGACCGGGTCTCAAGTGGATTACTTAGGTTGGAAATATGATAACTATTGGACGCATGACGTATCAATAAACTATCAACAATCTGAGAAAGTATTATTTATGAAAAAAGGCCACGGGATCGTAAGCCTCTCTTGAACATAAATAAAATCGCATGCCATGTGGCAGAAAATGCTATTAGATGCAATGACAATATATTTTGTAAAAATAAACACATAAGAGCAAATAATTAAAATTACTAGCTATTACAGCATTTCGAATAGTTAGCCATACAAAGTTAGTCAAGAAGTTCAAGTTTGTTAGAACCTAAATAGATCCCCAACGGAGTCATGTCACACCCCAAACTTGAAGGGAGCGAATGGAACCTGATGCCAAAACTTAGGCCCGAGCTGATCATGCTGAACAATTTGCCAATTGCACATAGCAGCCACCCGCAATCAAGAAAACAAATAAGTATATCTTGGCTAAAAAATAAGCCTTCGACCGAAAAGTCCCCTGTCCATAGCTTTGCAAAGAAGACAGCTACTCCTAACAGTTTATATAAAGCAATAAACATATAGCATGCAAGTCCTGTTTGGGCCATCGAGGACACCATAATATCTCTACAAAATAGAAAATAGGTATACACAATATAAGTTAGGCCAGCAGGCCGCTGAACTGTCAACAGTAACAACAAGGCCACCTGGATAATAGCGTAGCTATACAACCCAACAGACTAGTCTACAAGCCTCTATGAATACAGTACTTGGCGAGATGAAGCCTCGTCCTACCCAAAAGCTATAAACGGTAAACCATGCAAACTTCTGAGACTCTGGCGACCCTGAAAGAAAAGGATTTAACCAATCCACTGAAAACTCAGTTGTGCTACTTAGCAGGTCTGTCTAATTGTTGCTTGGGACCTGCAGGCATGAATGCAGCAACCCATGCAATGGGGCGTCAATACAAAATGACATACCGAGTATGTAAGGCAAATAGAAGCTGAAATTGAAGATAATGTCATAAATATTATAAGTAATCAAATAGGAGAGTCAACAATAATCTGAGCGTACTTACCTTCTCCTGAGTCTATATATAGCTGATTTTGATATCATAAGTACAGTAAATGCTCAAGCAAGGAATCTGAGGTTAGCCAGAACGTACTTACCTATTGTTAATTTAAACCTCACAAACCATGACTAACAGAGCAGTCAGTTTCTCGAGTTGAGCTAACTAACATTATCAAATAGCAAAGTACTCGGGGAAGAAGATCGAAAATCATCATAATGTAGCCTAACTACTTCTGACATAAATCATACAATAATAATCAAACAGTAACCTAATCGGCCCCCACAAACACGACAGGTACAAATAGCAAACAAGACCACCTACCCAGGCCCCCCTAAGCTCGGAAGGTGCCAATTCAGTCTATATACCCCTATTGGTAGTCCCATAGCCCCATAGGCAGTCATTACATCTCAATAGCCCCTCAGGCACTCTACATATAGCCCTAAAGGCAATTATTATATCCCAATAACCCATTAGGCACTTTGTATATCATAATAGCCCCATAGGCATCCTATAGCCCTCTTAAGCATCAACATAGCCCCGTAGGCATCACATGTAGCCCTCTTAGGCAATCAAGTAGCCCGTAAGTGAACAAGCCTCAATATAACCCCGTAGGTAACCATAATAGCCCATTGACTTCATATTATCACTGAAGGTAACTCTTTGTCCCGTAAGCCTTAATATAGCCCCTTTAGGCAAACATTATAGCTTGTGAGTGAACAGGCTTCATTATAGCCCCTCAGGCAATCAAAATAGCTCGTAGGCTTTATCTATAGCCCAGTAGGCGGTCAGAATATCCCGTAGGATTCAATACATCTTAATAGCCCCTTAGGCAACATGCATATAGCCCCTAAGGCACTAATCATATCTCTATAGCTAACTATAATAGCCCCGAGGGCAACAGCAAACAATCGAATAGCCCAAAGACAAGCATTATAGTTATAGGCGATCTATATGAATAATCTCTAAGTCTTATATAAGCTCGGGGTTGCTATTAATAAAATACGAATCCCTATGAGGAATGACTATATCAAGTCAAGTGGCCAACCAAATCGAATAAGGCTACGAGTAACTTGGCTACAACAACTAGCTTATTATTCGTTAAGCTTTAAGGAAACTTACCAAAAGAAGGAAATATCTTTAACACACTTTTTCTAGTCGACTTCTAGTGGTATAACACTAATATACAATTTCTATGAATGACTCTACAGCGGCATTCTAGAATTGAAGTACATAGCAGTTATAACCAATCATAATCCCTACGTTCTAGACCTCTTCTACGCTTCAAACATCATTCTCCACTAGACCCACAGAACTAAATGATAATAAGTCAACTTAGGCAAAGCTCTTTCCCTGAGGGTCACATGTATACTAAATCTTAGATTTCACGAATATGGTATCCACATCAATTCACATAGCCCCGAAAGCCCTTCGCACGAAGCCACAACCAACATGTGTACCAGTGGTGTATTCAACTTTACGTATCCATATGCAATAGTGCTTGCCATCCTTAATTTACAACTATACTATCATTACAACGTTATACTGTATTTACGTAACTATCAAATTGCACCTTGTTTTACTCTCATTAATACTACTAATCCTTATTTAGGAATTGTTTAAACACTTGCATGTTATGAATTACGTACTGTTAACGCAATATCACTACTACCAACCATGAATTCTTGACAAGGAATAATAAAATGGTACTAACTTAGTGTTACACCCCCAACACTAAAATACTAACGAATAAATCACTCTCCTTCTAAATCAATATAATTAGGAAAAACTACATAATTAATCAAACATTTTCATCATAACTACATAATATCCCACTACTTTAAAATAATTACACATATCTCAGTAGATTTTAATTTTATAACAAAAGGTGTATCTCAGCACATCCCTATTAATTCGCCTCATATCACTCCTTCCCCCAAATCTCTCTATCTCTCTATCTCATGTTCAACAGTAATTTTTCTCTCTCTATCAAATATTCTACCAAATCAAAGTTCCCCAAATCACGGTTTAAATTTCTCTCCCACTCCAACACGATCTTCCACCAATTTTGAATCAATCCAAAACTTCCATCTTCAAGGTTTGTAACTGATTTTACATATACTACTTATATTATGTATCTGGGTGTGTTTAGTTCTAAGTTCTCTTCTTATTCAATCCAACACTTCAACTTTCACATGATTTTTATTTATTTTTTCAAAAATATTTACAACTTCTCGTTGAAAGTTGAAAACCTCTTTTTGTTCTCTAATTGATGATGTAGCTTGAAAACCTCTTTTTGTTCTCTAATTGATGATGTAACTTTCTTTTTTGATAGTTATTCAAATATTTACACTTGAAAACCTCTTTTTGTTCTCTAATTGATGATGTAGCTTTCTTCTTTGACAGTTGTTCCTGGATTTTGTACACACGCTAACATAGATGTCAATGGATGATTTTTGATTCGGGTTCAAGACTAATCTCAAGTGAATTTTTGGTTTGAGGTGGTGGTGGATGATTCGTCCGCCGCCATGTCAATGACGGTAGTTATTGAACGGTGGTGTTCGATGTGCATCTATGCACGAATTTGAGATACGGACACATGTATCTTTTGATGAATATTACTTGTCAATACCGGATACATGTACGGGATACATCAAATTAGTACTGGATACATATAAACATATACATGAAATCACCTATTGGATACATATAAACATAGTAATAGAAATCAACGGATACATCAAAAGAGTACTGGATACATGTACAGGATACATCAAAAATCACGGGACACATGTACGGGATACATCAATTTAGTACTGGATACATCAAAAATCACGAGATACATCAAAAATCACGGGATACATGTACGGAATACATCAAATTAGTACTGGATACATATAAACATATACATGAAATCACCTATTGGATACATATAAACAAAGTAATAATAATTATTTTATTATTTTAAAGAGTAATAAAAATAAAATTAATCAAATTACATAACCAAAATATATATTAAGTTAATCCCTTGATTTTCACCTTATATTAAGAGATTTATTACTGAAAATATCTTTAGTTACCGAAATTAGTGATTTCTTCCTAATTAATTGCAAATTAGTTACTTCCTTTTAAAGCGCCCCAGTTAGTTAGACATATATCTAGGATACATGTTTTTTTACTGTAGATACACGCCTAAGCTTGTAAAAGTTCCGGGTAAAATGTAATTTTAAAAAATACTGGTTTAAAATGTAATTATGTATCAAACTAGTGTGTTTTATGTTGTTTACACATATAATTATGCAAGACTGACCCACTAAGACGAGATGCCAAAATTATATTTCGCCCAACAGACTGAAAAGCAATCCGACATTTTTACAATGCAAATGTCCTTTAAAGAGTTCATGCGTGATCCTTCTCATTAATGAGGCATAGGTTAGCAACTCAAAATTAAATTGAGACCACTGTGGTCTTCTTTATATCTGGTTAAAGCCACCTTTGTCCTGACATTACTGTGAATATAAGAAGCACATAATAAAGTACCTAAGTACTAAACATATTAGTAGCATAGAATTGATAATTAAATTGCCAAAATAACTCTCGAAGAAACACCTCTAGTCACGTTCAAAGAAACAACACCTGAGTTACACCAAACCCCAATATGAGACATCTACGAGTATTTTTTTTGTAGCACACTAAACTCGAAAATTTCAAGAACTCAAAGAATCATGCCAAAAGAGGAAAGAATAATTTTTACATACCTAAAATACTAGCTTGAATAACTCGTAGATAATCAATTTTCTTTCGGCGATCGAATAAATCATCAGAATATATTTTCTCTATAAAATCCTCTACTGCGCACTAGATGAAGATATGCAGCAGCTATCAAATTGATCCATAAATATCTGATGGAAGCATATATATATATACGTATGGGTACAGAGAAAAAGGAGTTGGCTTCCATTCTTTTAAAACTAAAGATGTGCAGGTGAAGAAAGTGTATATATTATACATACATAGCGGTGAAAATTGATTGAATTGGATAAGATTCTTGAATTATTCTATTACATTAAGTCACACGCTCCAACAAATAATATATGCAACTCTAAGGGTATAACTTAAATAATGCTATATCATTTTAGTTAAACAATTATCCTTACATACACACGTATATTTTTCTATACAATAGAAAAGAGGGTTTCAACATGTGTGCTATTTGTCAAAAAAAATTATACAAAAGGTATTTTTGTCTTTTCATTCTACCAAGCTGATGTGTAGGCTATATACGTGTAACAAGTGCTGGCTTCTACGGGAAACGTAGCAATGTTTTCAGATGTCGCTATCTCTCCTTCAGTGGTGGTCTCTATCTCTTTTTCTCTGTAAAAAATAAACAAGAAAAGCAAGCATAAGCTATTTCTCTTTTGTGTCTCGAGTATGTTTTTTTGTCAAAAATTATTCCATATTGTATCATCTTTAGTTTTTTATTATCGTCCTTTTGCTATTGTCTAGAAATTAGATTGGTTATTTTGGATTTCTGTCCATCCTTGATTTTAATGGATGAAATCAATTAAAATCTACACAGCCATCACATAGCTGTGTAGAGAATTCCTTCATCTCTTTCTTTTCTCTGTTTCTCTGATAACTTTTGTGGTGGTTGTTTCTCTGATGAAACAATAAATTGGGTTTTGGTTGATCTTAAAACTCCCATCTTTTTATCTATTTAAGGTAATCATTTAGTTCAAATGTTAAAAGTGTATTGCTTTGAGAGTCGATGGACCTATAGCTTGATCCATAAACAAAAAAGCGAATGAAAGAAACAAAGGTAAGAGTCAATTAGATTGAACCTATGATTATACCTATTGTGGTTGTGTTCTTGGCGTAGGGTTTTATTTGAAAATTTTAGAATAGTGTAATATTTATTTGTTTGTACTTCTTATCAGTTGAATTTTCAATTTTTATTTCCTGGTCCATCAGCATTGCCAACAAATGACTATTTTCACGACCACTCTTTTAGGGTTGTGATTACTGGTTAATTCAATGTATGGATGCAACTTGAACTTGCACATGCTTCACCCAATAAGAATACTGGCAAAGATTACAGATTATGTGATCTTTTCTCTAATTGGTACTTTTGTGAAAAGAAGATTTAAGTGGAAAACGAGCTTCTTAATTAGTTAGTGAATTGTAAGGTACTTCATACTCGAAAATGTAAGGAGAGTGAACATTAAATTCAAGTCCAAATCTACCAGTGATCAAATGAGGTTTGTCGCTTTCATCAGGAAAAAAACATAGGTTGAATTTCTTAGACTTGCTTCATGTTTTAAAAGATCTCCTTTAAGGTAGAGTGTTATCTTAAAAGGCGAGTGATTTCCATTTGAATAGATCAATCAATGGACTTATTAAGAGAAAACTAAAAAAATATACAGCACCATTTCTTCTGATCTTAGTAATTCTAAACCATTTGTTATCGGACGTCAAGAATCCCTTTTCTCTTCTCATCCGGCAGTGTCTCTTTATCTAATAATTTTTTTTAATCCCCAAGGATCTCTCTGATAATTCGACAAAATTCACTCTTTTTGTTGGGGCATCAAGGAGCAGTAGTGCTGCAAATTCTGATATTCATATTTTTCAATCTGCTATAAAGTTGACCATCTCTTTTCTAACGTTTCTAGTTTTTTTCTTCAATTATTTCTTAAGGACTGATTTTTTATTTCTAGGGCATAATTATCATCATCCATAATATAATGGAAGGTAAAGCAAAAGCAAGAGCAAAACTACGAACTAAAATCAGGCATACCTCTCTTATTGGAGCAAGGGTAAATGGGTGTGTGAAATTTGGGAGCAGAGAAAAAAATCAAGAATTTGGGTTGGTACTTCTGCTACCAAAGGTGAAACTTGGAAAATATTGCCTTAAACTTGTTTACTATTCAGTGACTTTCATAAGATTATTTGAAATATTTCTGACGTTTGTTGTGTTTGGTAGGGATGGGATTCAATATTGACGAGGTAGTACCGGCATGGAATGAGATGTATGAAGAAAAATGATAGGAAAAAGGTGTTCCTTCTTTCAGGTTGGAACCATTGGTTAGGCGACGAGAGGAATCAAGAAAGAAACTTGCTATTACAGTTGTTGTTGCACCCAGTCTATGCGAGAGAAGTTTTCAGTTGGGAGCCATTCTTTTGCAGCTGCTCACTAAAAGGTAAATATCATGTCTTTAATATACTCATTAATTAAAATATCCAGTAGGAAAAAAGACATAGGCAGGTTGGGTGAAGGGAATAAAATAAGCTTTCCCCAAGGGTGTGTGGCAGCTTATGTTTGATCTCAACATCTCTAAGTTTAGCTCATTTAGTGCTTTGGATTGTATTTTAATGTTTTGCCGAGGGTCAATAGGAAATAACCTCTCTACCCTACAAAGGTACGTAGAGGTAAGGTCTGCGTACATCCTACCCTCCTTAGACCCCACTTTTGGGATTATACAGGGTATATTATTGTTGTTGTGTTGTTACTTCTGCTACTGCTGAAATGGCTGCCAGAGCACATCAAGTGCTGCAATTGCTGTCGTACCCCATTTTTTCTCGCAAAAAGTGGGATTCGACGTGACAACTCTTTTTAGGATGAAAGAGTGAAGAGTCGCCACCTAACGAATTAAGGTGTGTTAGGGCACCATTCTAAACTAACTACAAAATTAAACTTATTTTAAGTCTGCAAAATCAGAAATCGGGTAAAGATTCAAATTACGTTGAAAGGAAGGTGTTAAGTACCTTTCGAGCTCCACAAATATGGGTCCCTGCCGGATTCATTTATTATGTAGAGAGGTACGTGATAAATAAAAGATCGATTGATTTTATTTAGAAAAAAGTGATTAACTAAATAAATCTTAATTTTAAGAAAGTAAATAAATTAAGCGTAAATCTACTTACTAATCTAAATATGCGATAAGTGATTAAACATGCTAACTGCGTTATTTAAAACAAGTGAATAAATAGACATGCAAACTTGTTTACTCCACAATACCAATTTAAATACCTGAATGATTAAGCGTAGAAATTTTTTACTTTAGACGAATAATGAAAACTAGGTGACAATTTAACTGTTACCTAATTAATATGAATCTAGGTGATAAAGTGATTAAACATGTTCACTTATTTATTAGTTATTTAAAACGGGTGAGTAAAACTAAACATAAAAATAACTTGATTATTATTTAATTAATGAAAGTCTAGATAACTAGGCGATTAATCATGCGAAAGTTATTAGATAAGCGAGAAGAGAGAATTTATTTAAAATAGTAAAACAAAGAGTGGCTAACTATCTTTATCGAATGAAATTTAAATTTAAGTAGTTACACAAATAATTATTCAAATTCATTTAAACAAGTAAAACTATATATTTATTACAAAGAAAATAGCATGCCTTAAAATAAAATACTAACTACCCCAAATAAATAAAAGAACAAAAATAAACATAAGTAAAAATTAAATTAAATTCATGAGACTAAATGAACTTAAGCTTTTAAAAGAACTCATAAGAGAATTTTAAAAGACTTAAAATATTTGTTGCTTTATAGGGGTGATGTCACGATATTGTTCGTCGCGCTCTTTCACCGTAGCAACAGTTTGATTAGAGGTCGCTTTTAAAGTTTAAAAATAATAATATTATTTATTTTTAGAAACAAGTGAAAGATTTGAGTTTTTAATATAAACACACAAGTATATTTACATATAAATACACATAATACACTTTTTAAAACTTTGGTTTGTGGTACTCCCGAGGATGCGTCGACTTAATTAAAAAAAAATAGAAATTAGACCTCGTAATTCATTTTCACTTTTCCACTAACTATAGTTTAGGAGATAGTGTTTGTATAGTAGAAGTAAAATACCACGTTCAGTTCAAATCGCATAAAACAGAAACAAACAATGGCTTTTATAAAGAAATGAAAATAACTTTAAGCACTTGTGAAAATTTGGTCATAATGGATGATGCGCCCAAATTACACCTCCTTTTAGAAGCGCAAGCGGTTGCTATTCAAATATAGAACCCAACAAAGGTTGGAGTTGATCCCACAGAGAATATGGTAGGACTATGGTTGATTAGTGTTTACTTACTCTCTTAGCCGGGTTTTAAGTCACAGTGAGTTATAGTAACTTAGATTCGTAACAAGTAACAGTTATCAGTTTCAATAATTGTTATCAATAAGAGAAGCGACTAGGGTAGTGTTCCCCATGAGATCATAACTTAGTAAGGCATTTGTACTTAGTAGACAAGCTTGGTGCTTAGCATGAATAATGAGTAAGTTAGGTTCACCTAAATCCTTGGTCCGGCAGATAGATAAATTTCACCACATGCCTTGGTCCGGATGTGGGTGTATGATTTACTAACCCTTACCCTGAATCCCAGATTAGCTATTCCCGGACAAGGTCAAGCTATTAGATGAGGGTTGATAGCCTCAAATCTCCATCGTTGAACAACCATTTTCACATCCGTTACCTTCTTGGTCCGAAAAGTAAGGATAAGGCGAGTTTTAACATTGCGCACCGTTAAAAAGCAATCAAAATGAAGGGAAGAACAATACATGCATAAACACCGCCCTAGAATTACCAAGTACTTTGTCTACTTCATTAATCCTTCGTGGTTCCCAAAACCCTAGTTGTGGATTTAGCTACTCATGTTCATAAGTAAACAATTAATGGTTGTTGAAACAATCATCAGTAGATACTTACAAGAAGAAGTAAAGAAATCTGAAATCTTGAAGAAAGTCTCAAGAACACTTCAATTAATCAAGAACAATCTTTAATCTCAAGAACTTATGTTATAAAGTCAAACAAACATAACAATGTAGTGATTGCATGAAAATAATGAGTATCAACCAAAAATTAAACCTAAGGAGAAGTATTTATAGACAAAAAGACCAAATCCAACTATTCTAGCAAACCTGGACGCGGTACTGCCGATGGGATGCCTCACGGGCCGTCGTGGGTGCCCGTCGGGCCTATTTAGGTCTTGATCCCAGGCCTCCTGCCTTGATACCATGGACGGCTGTGATATGACATCATGGGTCCAACGCCCATCGTGGTTGCCCGTCGGCTACTCTTGACTTCTCCACTGGCGTTTGTGATGGGTCGTCATATTTGCCACGTCCGTCATGGATTCTCGTCGTCCTTTACTTGGCTGCTTCACCAACTTTATGTCTCATGTTAATGGTCTCTGCGATGTCCCATCGTGTGATCCACGGGCGTTGTGGCAGCCCGCAGGCTTCAATGCCTTTGCTTCTCTAGCTGCCTTGTTCAGATGCCTTCTCCCACGGGCCGTCGTGGGTGTGACACCCGTGGGGTATGCCTTTTTGCCATAAACCTGCAACACTTTGGTATTTTCATATTTTCAATACTTTTCTATGTACATGTAACAAACGACATCAAATCCAACAAAATGTACTTAAGAACTCTCAAAAATCCTTAGTTTTAAGCGTCGAAAGTGTCGTGAAATTCTGACACATCAACACCCTCAACTTAGAATGTTTGCTTGTCCTCAAGCAACCAACGAAAACAAAAACTAAAAAATGACTCTTAAGTAGAAGGAAACCAGAAACTACAGCAGCAACATGACTCATTAAACTTTTAAACCTTAGAATAGTACCCACTCCTTGACAGCTCAAACACCAGTGCATTTTATCAAGTTATCAAAATAACACAAGACGGATCCATGAGTGACAACACGATATTCATGAGTAAGTTAGAATACATAGCAGACAGTCAAACCAAGTAGTCAGTAATCGCAGTCTACTCTAGTGCCCTCACAACAAAAGAAGTCCCGATCACACAGAATTGCAATTGAACTCACAGGGATTGGGAATCTACTCACTCTCACAAAGAAGTTCAAGCTGCACGTGTACAATACCATAGGCTTGACCTTATTTTCTATGCTTTGGCTTTTAAACAGTTTGGTTAAGATCACTATAGGACTTTGTTAGGCTTGTAATGTATGCTTAGGGATGGGAATGGTACATTTGTGTAAATCGTGACTATGCCCTCCTTGAGACCACAATTACTTCTTTATTTTCTCCACTTTTCAGACCTTACAAATTTCCTCCCTTATTCTCTTTTCCTTCAAACCTTTTTACTCTTATCAAGCCTTGGGTGTGGCTTCTATTACATTTTTGCACTTTTCTTTTCATTCACTTTTTTTTTCTCTTTTTTTCTCTTTTTCTCTTTTCTATTTCTTTTTAGCACATGAACCACACTCAATCTCTTTCTTTCTATAACTAACCCAATCTTTTTATACCCTACACTTCCTACTTACCCCTATAGTAGCCACCCTAAACTTAGGCTTTTAGCATGAATTGAGTTGCACAATATCCAAGGAGGGACCAGGGACAAAATACAGATTCATAGGAAACGGGGATGGTGAATAGGCTAACAACAAAAAGGTTCACTTTAGGCTCAAATTCAGGGATCAAAGGGATTGCTTTTCATTTGGTAGGTCATTTGGCTGAAGTGGACTATTTCAAAAATGGCCTATGATCATGTCCTAACTAAACCATTCTACAACCACAGCATGACTAACCAGGCAAGTTCTAGATTGCACCGTACAGCATGAACATATACTAAGCAGCTACTTCACACATATAACAGAGTTTAGACTACAGATTAGCTAATTACTGGTTCATGCCTTAGCTTAAGCTACTCATCTCAGTTATATACATGCTGCCATTTACAGATCCATCAAGGTCAGTTCTAACACCTTATTGCCTAAAAATTCGAAGGGGTCTCACTTTTGTCTCCATTTTTTCAAAAATTAGACCATGGCTGCATTCAGTTTTTAATTCACTTCTACAAACACACATCCTATACTAAACATGCCGGTTCAACGGAAATTAAAAGTCCTTAGGGAAAGAACACAGGAAAGAAAATCCTAAGTACGCGGATACCATATAGATACCCTCATGGGTTGCCTCTCATGCAGCGCTTGATTTAACATCGCGACATAACACGAGTGTTTTGGCTACTCATACTTCACCAAAACACTCTACAAAAGCAAACCAGATGACCATAGCTGCCCCCACCCAATCTAGAAAGTTGTGCATTGTCCCTAATTCACTAAAAATAGTAAAACGAGGGATATAAGGCATACACGTGGTGCCTAAGCGCGATCATCGAGTGTAGTAGTACCCGGGCCTACTAGATCGGTGCTCGCAGTCTTATCTCTAACAGAGGTTGCCTCCGCAGACCTCTCAATAACATCATCAGCAGCCCGAGCAGCTTTCTTACCATGAACTCTCATAATGGGGTCTAAAAAAGGTATATCAACAATGCCAGCAACACCACTAGCTGAACCACTCATGCCAACGACATCATTCTCGATCTGATGCATAGACAGGGACTCCTTTGTTGCCTGCTCTAACTCTTTCCTGGCTCTCTTTGTGTCTCTCTCCTCCTTCTTCTTTTTAGATTTCAGGCTAAGTGGAGCTTCGCCTTTTTGGACGTTCTTCTCTTTTCTTTTCCTCTTTTTCTGAGGCTCTGAAGACTTTTTTTCCTTTTCTGGTTTAGCCTTCTTTTCCTTGACCAGTTCAGGCTCTTTTTATTTTTCTTTATCACATCTGGTTCGCTGAATCTTGGGGTCTACAAAGTCCCATAAGTCAAAGGCTAGCTTCAACGAAACCTGCGGCAGGACTAGTGGAGCCTTGTCTAGGGGAGTTGGCCAACTTCGAAGCTCATCCACATCGACCCTTAACTCAGCTATCTACTGCTTAATTTTTGTGAGTTCAAGTGCGCCCATTTCCTACAGTTTCTCATTAACCCTCTTTTCTAATACGTCCATCTGGTCATTCACATTGAGAAATGGTGGCATGGTTTTCTAGATTGAGGCATCGAGAATTGGCTGAAACTGCAAACCAAACCTATTCATTTGCTCTCTCAAATTGATGGTCTTCTGAACTGTGTTGGTGAAATTCGCTGGATGAAAAGAGAATATGGACTCAGATTCCTTCATTGGAGGTGTTGAAGAAGAAGATGGACCAGCAGTAGCATGCTCAGTTTGGATACCCTGTGTGGTGGGCATGGCAGTAGTGGAAGAAATTATCATCAATGTCGGTACATGTGCCTCTTAGGTAAGGGCTAGTGGTTCTAATGCACCACTCAAACCCAATACTCCGGTTTCATCCTTTGACCTCTCGGGATGATGTGTCCAGATGGCCTTCTCCACATGATCAATACCCGCATATTTTGGGACACTAGCTTCGTCATAAAGCTCAATAATGAGGCATGGAAATGGATAGAAGGAGCCTATCTTGGTGACTCTGTCTCTGATCTCTTCAGCTATGATTTTCTCAAAGTTTAGCTTGTATTTTGATAACAAGCTAGCCACCAAGATACCTCATTTTAGAATGAGCTGGTTGTCTCCACCTGTCGGCATCGGTCGCAGTCGTACTATGGCCTACCAGAAGTTAGCCTCAAATGATAGGGAGGCCTTTGTGATTTGTGGCTTGTCTTGATTTATCCAGCTTGGGTTCCCGATTGTTATGAGCTACTTGGCAAACCATTTGGTCCATTTGGCTTCCGTTTTCATCCTATGAACATACTCAAAAGGGTCGGCGACAATCTCATATCTGGGCCCAAAGAGGAACCTGTTGATAGTTTCAGAAGAGATGTTCACAGGCACACCTAGCACTGGTACGCTCTCAAGAGCGGGTAGGTCAGCAGCTCTTTGACCTTTTTGGCATCTACTCTCCAATATGGCTTGGTAGTTCGCATAGAACTCCCTCACAATTAGCGGTTGGTAGTCTGAGAGTGGATTGCTCGTCCAACCTAACTGGTAGTACTGGAAATATTCATCAAGCTTGGGGAAGTTCTTTAGCTTGAAAGGGTCTATCCTTCATTCCTCAGCGATAGGTCATCTCAGATTTCCCCGTGCTGTCACCTCGAGGCCATAATCAAACATCTTCTTTGATCTTTTGACATTCCATCTAGCTTTCTCCCGAGCGAGTACCAGTGTTGCACCAAGGCCAGATTGAGTGGGTGAAGAAGTCTCCCTTTCCGGAGTAGTAGTCTTTGTATCGATTTTGGAATCACCCTCCACATCTTTGGCTGGACTATGCTCAGACCCTAAACCATCATCATCTCCCGACTCAATCCCAGTTTCCATGGCACTAGAAACTGGGTAGCTAGTTCTTGCCCTTCTTTTACTGGTGGAGTAGCATGGTCACTCTCTGCACTGGACTCATTCGAGCAGGAATATAATCCTTCCTTCTCTTAAGGTGCATTGCCTCCTTCCTCCTTAGACTTGGAAGGAGTTATTATCAGCTTTCTTCTGGTTGACCAGACTAGGGGGGTGTTGTCTAAGTCACTTTTCTCAGCGTCCGAATCACTTTGATCCTTTAGCTGAGACTTGACTGAAGTCTCATTTGCTTTCCTGGGCCTCCCATGTTAGAGTGGTGTTTTTGGTGTCATAGTACCTGCAGGAAATCATCGTTAGCACAGAGTTTAAAAATTGGAAACCAGAAAAATTTCTACACTCAGAAAAATTTCAGAAAGTTTGTCCTTCCACGGGCGTAGGAGGTCCGACGGCCCATGGCATAGGGCGTCGAAATGAGGCAGTGGGGTTTTTAAGGATAGTTGTCCTCCCACGAGCTCCTTCCACGGGCGTGGGAGGTCCACCATCCCATCGTATTGGGTGTTGGATCTGGACAGAGGCTTTTTCAAGCCCTGAACCATTTCCAACACCCTGACTGACGCCTGTCTTGCCTCAGACGGCCCGTCTGCTGGCTCATGAGATCCAGTCAGGCACACAAAGTTTTCTCCCTTATTCATTGTTTGCATGAGTTCCACCTCTCAACATACAACTTTCAACATATGCATATTATATTCATATTTGGTCATTCTCACCAAAATCACAACCCTAATTTCCAATTTATTCAATTTTTACACATAAACACATAGCAAAGTTGGAAACTAAGGTTTGCCTAATCATGTGCATGAACCCATAGTCATGTTTTCAAAACATCAAACAAAACTGTACAAACAACAAGAAGAAATCACTTACTTCTTGCCTTTCGATATGCTTCTTTGAAGAAAGTTTAGTAGACTTTGCCAACTCTTGTGATTATGATGATTATGTGGGATGTGTGGGGATGATTTTAGGAAGTGGTTTGTGAGAGATGATCGTGGGTGAATATGAGAGAATTTGAGAAGAAGGGAGTGTTGGCTTCATTTGACCTCAATTGAAAGATTCAAAACGCCTAACATGCGCGGGGAAAGGGGGAGAGGGATTCCAGGTCGGGTTGGGGCGACAATTAAAACCAATTAAAAAAATTGTTGAACCTCTTTGACCAACCCAAACGATGGGCTACGCGATGCTCATCGGGCATGCGATGGCCCATCGTGCAAGTAATTACCTAGACATCCGAAGCTTGCCTCCCACGCCCGTCAGGGATCAGACGTCCCGTCATGTGGGACATAGGAGTAAGCCAGTGGCTCCTTTTCTTTGTTTGTGGCATTACGCCCATTCCCCACGCCCATCGGAGTCGTGACGGCCCATCATGTAGGGCGTGGAAATAGGACAGACCTTAATTTCTTCCACTTAGCATTTTTCCAGCTTGAATGCCCTAGTCCCACGGGTGTGGCACCTGCGACGTCCCGTCACAGAGCCCGTGGGACCCTTTTTTACATGCGGTTCTTGCAATTTTGTTTTCATGTCCCTACTTCCTGCAAATTCAACACACATTAGTCCATGGGTTGCCTCCTATGCAGCGCCTGATTTAACATCGCGACACGATGCGAGTGTTTTGGCTACTCAGACTTCGCCAAAACACTTGATAAAAGCAAAAATAAAAAGAAAAAAAATCAAATGTCCATGGGTTGCCTCCCATGCAGTGCCTAATTTAACATCACGGCACGACGTGGGTTGCTTGATTACTCAGACTTCATCAAGCTCCTTGGGTGGGATAAATTCATCAAGGCTCCAGGCTTCAATTATTTTGAGCTCCTCTGCTATGCCAAAATAAGCTTTAATCCGCTGTCCATTAGCCTTGAACCTTTTTCCTTCATGATTCTCAAGTTCAACGGCCCCGTGAGGAAACACTTGTACTACCTTGAATGGTCCAATCCACTTGGACTTCAACTTGCCAGGAAACAAGCAAAGTTTAGAATTAAAAAGTAGGACCAAGTCACCCGGCTGGACGTTTCTCTTTTCTATTTTCCGATCATGATACAATTTCATACTCTCCTTATATAAGGCTAAACCCTCATATACATTCAGGCGGAACTCATCCAACTCATTCAATTGCCCAAGCCGCTGCAATGATGCCTCAGACCAATCTAAGTTCAGATTTTTCAGCGCCTACATAGCCTTATGCTCTAACTCAACCGGAAGATGGCACACCTTTCCAAACATAAGCTGATATGGTGACATACCTATTGGCATCTTGAATGCAGTCCGGTACACCCACAAAGTATCATCTAACTTACATGACCAATCCTTTCTATTAGCATTGACGGTCTTGGACAAGATTGATTTTATTTCGTGGTTGGAGACTTCTACTTGCCCACTAGTCTGGGGATGATAGGGGGTTGTAACATTGTGCTTCACTCCATATTTGTCTAGTAAAACCTGAAATAGCTTGTTGCAAAAGTGTTTGCCTCCATCACTAATGATTGTCCTTGGTGTACCAAATCTGGAGAAGATATTCTTTTTCAAGAACACTGTGACACACTTACCCTCATTACTGGGAAGTGCAACCGCCTCCACCCATTTTAATACATAGTCAACATCCACCAATATATACTAGTTTCCATTAGATAACACAAATGGACCCATGAAGTTAATACCACAAACGTCAAACAGCTCAATCACAAGGATGGGATAAAGAGGAAGCTCATGCCTCCTTGATATACCTCCTTCCCTTTGACATCTATTGCAAGCCTTAGCAAACTCATGGGCGTCTTTGTGAATCGTCGGCCAATAGTAGTCGCATTGTAAAATCTTGTGTGTAGTCTGGATACCACTATGATGACCCCCAACAGGGGATGAATGGCAACCCTCTAGTATCTCCATCATCTCTGCTTTGGGCACACACCACCAGATCATAGTATCAGCACACACATGGAAGAAGAATGTCTCTTCCCAGAAGAATTTCTTGACGTCGAACATGAACTTTCTTCTTTGGTGAACGGACATATCAGGAGGCACCAAATCACTTGCCAAATAGTTGGCAAAGTCATTAAACCATGGAATCAAATCTTGAGAAGCATCCAGCACTTGCTCATCAGGAAACCAATCATCTATCTCCTTCTCATCATTCAGCTTCAACATTACCTCTTCCTCCAGTCTAGATATGTAGTCTGCTACCTGATTCTCTGTACCCTTTTGGTCCTTGACTTCAAAGTCAAACTCTTGTAGAAGAAACACCTATCTAATCAGCCTCGGCTTAGCATCTGTCTTTGCCATGAGGTAATGCAGAGTTGCATGGTCAGTATGCACTACTACCTTGGTGCCAAGCAAATAGGATTTGAACTTCTCAAATGAAAAGACAACAGCAAGCAGCTATTGATTAGTAACAGTATAATTCTTTTGATCCAGGTTAAGTGCTTTGCTAGCGTAGTATATAGGATGAAGAATCTTTTCACGCCTTTGGCCTAGGACTGCTCCTAGCACCACTCCACTAGTATCGCACATAACCTCAAAAGGTTGAGACCGATTTGGAGAAATAATGATGGAAGCTAAGACCAACTTTTCTTTAAGGCACTCGAATGCATTCAGACATGCTTCATCAAACACAAACTTTACCTCCTTCTCCAATAATTTGCACAATGGATTAGCAATTTTGGAGAAGTCCTTGATAAAACCTCCTATAGAAACCAACATGCCCCAAAAAACTTTGAATCCCCTTTATAGAAACTGGTGGAGGCAATTTTTCAATCACCTCAATCTTCGCTTTGTCGGCCTCAATACCCTTCTTGGAGATCCTATGGCCAAGCACTATACCCTCTTTCACCATGAAGTGATATTTTTGCCAATTAAGTACCAAGTTGCATTCTTCACACCTCTTTAGTACACAACTGAGATGAGCCAAACAATCTTCGAAAGAGTCACCCACCACTAAAAAGTAATCCATGAAACAGATCAATAGAGTCCTCAACCATGTCAGAGAATATAGACATCATGCAACGCTGAAAAGTCATTGGTGCATTGCATAGACCAAAAGGCATCCTTTTAAACACAATAGTCCCATATGGCCAGGTGAAAGTGGTCTTCTCTTCGTCTTTAGGCGCAATTGAAATTTTATTTTAGCCCAAATAACCATCAACAAAACAATACCATCCTCTGCCAGCAAGAAGGTCTAACATCCGATCCATGAACGGTATCGGAAAGTGATCTTTCTCAGTCCAAGCATTTAGCTTTCTATAATCCATGCATATACACCAGCTTGTAACTTTCCTCATTAGGATCAACTCATTCTTCGTATTTGGGACCACAGTAATCCCACCCTTCTTCGGCACACACTGAACAGGGCTTACCCACTTGCTATCAGCAATAAGGTAAACTACACCTGCATCCAACCACTTTATAATTTCCTTCTTGACAACATCTTGCATAGGCTGATTCAACCTACGTTGGTGCTCAATACTCAAAATGCAATCTGGGGCTAACTGAATCTTGTGAGTGCAAATTCCAGGCAGAATCCCAATGATGTTGGCAATGGACCAACCAATGGTCCTTTTGAACTTTCTCAACACAGAAACTAGAGCTTCAACTTTCCCTTCACCTAAGTCTGCAGCAATAATAACTGGAAAGGTCTCATTAGATCCTAAAAACATATATAGAAGATGATACGGAAGTGCCTTGAGTTCCAAGATTGGAGGCTCCTCAATAGATGGTTTGGCGGGCAATGTCTATCTATTCTTTAGGTCCAAATCAAGCTTCTTCATAGCGTAGGTATACGACCCTATACCTGTAAGTGCTTTAACCATATCATCATACTCTTCAATGTCATCTCCATCTTAATTCATAATCACAGTTGCTAATGCCTCAACACCAAGTTTCTCTTCAACGGGCACAATTAGCTGATCCTCATCAACAAGATCAATAACAGAAAGCACTCACATGTCATCATGATGCTTCATGGATTGGAAGACATTAAAAACAACTACCTCGTCATTCAATCTGAACTTTATCTGCCCAGTCTCTAAATCAACCAACACACATCCAGTAGCAAGAAATGGTCATCCCAAGATGATAGGAACCTCAAAGTCCACCTCGCAATCAAGAATCACAAAGTCTGCAGGGAAGATAAAAGTATCAACTTTCACAGGCACATCATAGAGAATCCCTACAGGCCTTTTCACTGTGTGATCTGCCATAAAAAGTTGCATTATCGTTGGTTTGGGGGCTCCCAAGCCCAACTAATTAAACACTGCTGGTGGCATTAGATTGATACTCGCACTAAGATCACACAACTCTTTAGCAAAGTATAATGCTCCAATCATACAAGGGATAGTAAAAGCTCTAGAATGTTCCCTTTTCTGCACCAAAAAAGGGAGGCTATTGCACTACAATGGTGCAGATTATCAGCTGGCTCAAAACTCACTATTATCTTCCTAGTCACCAGATCCTTCATGAATTTAGCATATCCAGGCATCTTCTCCAATGCTTCAACTAAAGAAATATTGACTGGAAGTTGTTTCAGCATGGAGATGAACTTGTGATATTTGTCGTCCTCAACCTTTTTCTTCAATCTCTGTGGGTAAGGTGGAGGAGGCAATGGCATGGGTTTCAAGACTGGTGAAACCTTTTTGTTCTTTACTTTTGACTCAGAAGACTTCCTCTCACTTGGCCCTTTACTGCTATCTTTTTCCTCAGACTCGATCATAATTTCAGCATCATCCTTTTTCAGACTCGGTCGGCTTATCAACAACTATAGGCATAGAAGGGTCAATAGTCTGTTTTCCGCTTCGGGTAGTCATAGCCATAACCTATCGATCATTCTTCGGATTCTGAATGGTGTCACTTGGGAGAGTACCTTTTTTATGCAGATTTATGCTAGTAGACATCTGTTCTATCTGGGTCTCAAGCTGTGTTATGGCGACAGAATGAGCCTCCACTTTCTGAGTCATACCTGAAAGGTCAACTCGCATCTCTTTCATGCTTGCATCCGTAGAATCAACCTTTTGAAATACTTTGTTGAGCATCTCCCTCATGGTTGGTTGTGCAGGTCTATCTTCTCGATTTCCAGGAGGGACATACAGACCACTTCTATCATTCTTGTATCCATCCTTTTTATGCCAGTCACTATCTTTGTCTCTAGCTCTGCTCCTGTCTCTGTAGATGGACCGATTGTAGTGATCATCTCTATCTCTGTTCTGACCTTAATTCCCTTGGCCAGAGGCCCGGAAACTCGCTCCTTGATCATTCATATAACTAACCTCCTCATTGGATGAGTAATTGTCTGGTCTTAGTGTTTTCCCTTGTGAGCTGATGGCTTTTACCTTTTCTACTCCCTCATCTAGGATTTTCTTCACAATCAACCCAATGCTCATCTTCATCTTAGCGACTTCTTGCTTGAGCTCCTGCAATTCTTGAGAATCAATGGACTTACCAACTGCATATGTACCTGCTGGACTCTCAGCCTCTCTAGTATGCCATGCCATGTTGGTCTTAGTAACCCTATCAAGCATCTCAGAAGCTTCAATATATGAATTCTCCACCAGTTAAAGTGTCAGCTACTACTTTTGTGTTGGCATTCAATGCTTTATAGAAGATCTACATCAGATGCCTTGAAGGGATTCCATGTTTCAGAACTTATTTCAACTTCTTATTGAACCTCAACCAAGTCTCATATAATGCCTCTGCAGGTAGCTGGTTGAAATTGTAGACCTCTTGCTTCAGCTGCAATATCCTTGATGGAGGAAAGAACCTCTCCAGAAACTGAGTCTTCAACTCGTGCCATATGTACATGGAATTATCGAGCAATTCTAAGAGCCACACAGTTTCCTCTCCAGTCAATGAGAATGGAAACAGTCTCAGTCTAATAGCATTTTGCCCCACTCCTGGTAGATTGTAAGCTTTGCAAATTTGAGAAAAGTTTTTTACATGTAGATTTGCATCTTCTATAGGCTTTCCAGCATATAGTCCCTTCAGGTTCAGCAACTGGATCATGGTGCTGGTGATGTCAAACTTCGTTCCCTCAGTTAGTGGTGGAAACACTATGGGTCCAGTAATTCCCAATTCTTCCACATCATCATCATCATCATAGTAGCGAGGGGCATGCCTTGGTTGCTGTGTCTGTCGGCCCATATTTTGTGGTAAATTCCATCTAGCTGCTGCCTTGTTTGTCGTGCTTACCTTGCTTGCTCAGCTGCTGCATTTCGAGCTGCAAGGTTTGCTGCAATTGTAGCATCTTTAGTAGCAAGGGCATCTTCCCCTACCTTTTTCTCTGCTCAGCTTTAGCCAACAACCGAGTTGTGATCTGCTCTGTTGTCCCATGATCTCCCTCTTTATCCATGTTTCTTAGAGTTCTGGAGAGTTCAGGATTGTATGGGATCAAGGGATTGCCTTGACTCCTTGTACTAGGCATGCACAGGTGTGCAACCTGCGTCACAAAACAAAAGCAACAGAAAAAGTAAAATCAGGAAATAAGGACTAATAGTGAAATAAACACAATCTCTCTTAATCCTAAACCATATTCCCTGGCAACGGTGCCAAAATTTAATGCGCCCAAATTACACCTCCTTTTAGAAGCTTAAGCGTTGTTCAAATATAGAACCCAAAAAAGATTGGGGTCGATCCCACAAGGAATATGGTAGGACTATGGTTGATTAGTGTTTACTTACGCTCTTAGGCATTTATTTCCATTGAAAGGAGGGGTTTTAAGTCACAGTGAGTTATCGTAACTTAGATTCGTAACAAGTAATAGTTATCAGTTTCAACAGTTGTTATCAATAAGAGAAGTAACTAGGGTAGTGTTCCCCATGAGATCATAACTTAGTAAGGCATTTGTACTTAGTAGACTAGCTTGGTGCTTAGCATGCAGAATCGGTAAGTTAGGTTCACCTAAATCCTTGGTCCGGCAGATCGATGAATTTCACCACATGCCTTAGTCTGGCCGTGGGTGTATGATTTACTAAACCTTACCCTGGATCCCAGATTAGCTATTCTTGGATAAGGTCAAGCTACTAGATGAGGGTTGATAGCCTCAAATCTCCATCATTGAACAACCCTTTTCCCATCCGTTACCTCTTTGGTCCGACAAGTAAGGATAAGGAGAGTTCTAACATTGCGCACCTTTAAAAAGCAATCAAAATGAAGGGAAGAACAATACATGCATAAACACCGCCCTAGAATTACCAAGTACTTTGCCTACTTCGTTAATACTTCATGGTTCCCACAACCCTAGTTGTCGATTTAGCTACCCATGTTCATAAGTAAACAATTAATGGTTGTTGGAACAATCATCAATAGATACTTACAAGAAGAAGTAAAGAAATCCAAAATCTTTAAGAAAGTCTAAAGAACACTTCAATTAATCAAGAACAAACTTTAATCTCAAGAACTTATGTTATAAAGTCAAACAAATGTAACAATGTAGTGATTGCATGAAAATAATGAGTAACAACCGAAAATAAAACCTAAGGGGAAGTATTTATAGACAAAATGACTAAATTCTAACTATTCTAAGAAAGCTAGATGCAGTACTGCTGACAGGATACCCCACGGGCCATCGTGGATGCAACGGGAGTCGTGAGTGCCCGTCGGGCCTCTTTAGGTCTTGATCATAGGCCTTCTGCCTTGATACCATGAGCAGCTGTGATGGGACATCGTGGGTTTGACGCCTGTCATGGTTGCCCATCGGCTACTCTTGACTTCTCCATGAGTATCTGTGACGGGTCATCATATTTGCCACGCCCATCGTGGATGCTCGTCGTCCTTTACTTGGCTGCTTCACCAACTCTCTGACTCATGTTGACGGGCTCTGCAAAGTCCCGTCATGTGATCCACGAGCATCGTGGCAGCCCATCAGGCTTCAATGCCTTGGCTTCTCCTGCTGCCTTGTTCAGACGCCTTCTCCCATGGGCCATCGTGGATGTGACGCCCGTGGGGTATGCCTTTTTGCCCAGAAACCTGCAACGCTTTGGCATTTTCATCTTTTCAATACTTTTCCCTGTACATGTAACAAACGATATAAAATACAACAAAATGTTCTTAAGAACTCCCAAAAATCCTTAGTTTTAAGAGTCGAAATAGCCCTGAAATCTCGGCACATCAATGGAATGAAAATAAGTAAAAACAAAATATGAATAAGAAACTAAGGATTTAACATTTGAAAAGGAAACATTTAGCACATAATTTCTCAGCCCCCCCTATAAGCAACCCCCTATTCTTCCACTATTCAAGTGTGCTTAATACAAGACATTACCGACCCAAATGAATAAATATAATTAGCAAAATAAATCAGAACTAGTAGAATCTATCCAACTTTAAAAATTCTCCCAAATTCCAGGAAACTCTCCGCCATTTCCAACCTATCCTCTCGCGAAAAACCTGTCAAAATGCATAGAACATAGAATTCGGAGGATCCTAGTACAACCCATAAAACTAACCCTCGATATGTCAAGTTCCTGAGAACCTCAAGGGTCCTAGGCAGTGCTTATATCGAGGGATAGGGATGCGTTAGGATATTTGTATTCAATGAAATACCACAAAGACAACCCAAGGCAGATTCATTGCAGTCAAGTAAACTATCAAACGGTCAGTGTAAGGACAAGAATTAGCTAGCTTTCACAATTAACAGAAGCTTTATGACTAAAGCAGATAGGTAGAAACTATTAGTTCTAAAACCCTGATAGATATGCTTTCTATCATACTTAGACACGTAAATCAAGAGGATATGTAATTGATCAAGAAGTAATAAAACTGCCATATAATAATTTAAAACATGATAGAATGCTAACCTGTTAACAGCAAACAAGTAAAGAAATCAAAGGAAAGCAAACTTAACCCCGGGTCTTGCTTAGAGAGAATGCTTTTCAAAATATAAGAGATAAATGAGAGTTCCAAACCTCCTCTTGATGAGGATAAAGGACTGCTTTTATAGTGACTAGAGGACTACCAGTAAAGAGAAGATAATCTGTGCGAAGAATAAATCAGGGATCACTCTTCCTTAATTAACATAAAGAATCAATTAGTATGAAGATAGGTTTGATTTTCCATAAGTAAACTAGTAACAAAGTTGTCAACACCAACCACAAAGAGGATTACAGCAGGATACCAGGCAGGTGGATAACACCATACATAACTAAGTACTGCAGTTATTCCAATTCAAACAAAGAAATGAAATCAATTATGACAATTACCCATCAAAGCTGCCAAGAATATTCGAGTGCCATGCTGTCATATACTATAAAAAATTAACTATATAAAGTCTCATATTATCAACATCAAGGCTGCTATGGTAAGTATTCGAGTATACCATAAATAATTGAATCAATTAGGTGTGGAGCAATCAGAGCCTTACCATGAGTAATTCAAGTTCTATGGCTGTCACAATTAAAGGAAAACAGAAGAGAAGGAAGATGAATTGATTTGGGTACGAAAATAAATCAACTAAATCATAAACAACTGAATGCTAAAGCTTTCCACACCAAGTTAGAGGAAGGAAAATCAATCAGATCGTCATACGAGATCAAACACAAATCAATTAGGTGCAGAATAATTCAATCTTACTATAAATGGTATTTGGAGCTAGTCATTAATCCCATGAAGACATTAGTTACTCACTACGTTTCTACCAAACCGATCAAGGCGTACTGAAAATATGCTAGGCATAGAGCATGAATATATGGCAATCAATATAGTTCACCATTGCTAACAACTTGATCATAATCATAGCTCTCGTAAATTGATATTTATAAGCGTAAGATAATCTAGGGTGCCAAACAAGTAATAATCAAGTGAAACCAAGCAAAATAAACATGTACCCAGAATGGATTCTCAATCAAAGCTACAATATTTTGACAGGAACTAAGATAGAACGGTTGACTTCAACCATTGATGAATCGCACGGAGTGCTTGCCTCGTCGAACTTATGACATTTGCCTGTAAAGAGAAAATGTTGGGGTTTTGGGTTTGACGGGGAAACAGAGAGAAGATAGAGCTCGTCGATCGGAGATAAGAGGAGAATAGGAAGAGAGAGGGTTGAGAGTCGGCTATGGTGGTGGCATAGGGAAGAGAAGAGAGGGAAAGAGCATTTGGAGATGAGGGTGGCAGTTTTGGATGGTTCTCTGACTGGAGGAGTGGCAGCAGAGGAGAAAAAGTGGGGAAAGAAGGAGGAGGGTGTGGAGCGGTGGTGGTGGTGAGAGAGGTGACGGCGATGGGATTTCGTCAGAGCCGACTGAGGCGACGACTGATTTGGGGGAATTTGGGTATGTGTAATGAATTAGGGGTGGGGGTTGGTTAATTTAAAATAAAATTAAAGAAAGATAAGATCAGGACCGTTAATTAGATGGACAGACGGCTAGGATTAAACCTGGGAGTAATGGGTCGGATCCGGGTTATCTAGGTTATGAAATTGGGTATTGAATTAAAATTTTAAAAATTTGGCCAATTGAACTCAATTGAGGCCACAATTGACATTAAGTAGGATAGAAAGTGGCTAGAATTTAAATTATTTGAGTAACTTAAAATTGAGCTGCTATTTAATTAATAAAATATTACATATATATATATATATATATTGCACGTAAAATTAATGATATGTAATATTATACGAAAATCATGATAATTAAAAATAAAATATATATTTATAAATTATTATGAATTTAGAAAGTGCTAGGACGACGATAAAACACGTGACTTATTTAGTAATTAAAAGTAATACGTAAAAAAATTAAGGTTTAAAAATAATAATAACTAGTAAAATAACAGCCTGAGAGAGGTATAAGGAGGTCAAAATTGGGTGTCAACAAGTGCCATTAAGGCTCTCTTAGCTTTATTCAATTTTTCTGAATTAGCCCACTAATTTTCTAAATCAGCTTCGAAATGCGCTAAAGATATTGAGCTTTTTCTTATGCAATCCGTGAATAGAGGCACGAATTTGGGTTGAATTTCTTGCAAGTTGCAGATGACGACATTAACTTGGCTGTGTCTTGCACTTTTATTGTAATTTTGAACTTTCGTGTGATCCAATGTGTTACTTACTTAATATTAAAGTAATCCAAAATTAATGCATAACATCTACAATTATATATCTCATCTTCCTGTTCCCTCCTTATAAATGTTCGTAATTTTTTTAAAAAAAAAATTGCACTACTCTTTTGGTGTTAGTTTTGTTGTCATTATCATTGTTACAAGAAATTAACATTGTCTAGACTTGCTCTCTTTCTTTTTCCTCTTTCTCTAGTTCAATTTACAAAGTTTGGCACCAGTTAAAAGCAAAATAAACAAGAATATAGCAACTTTTAGTTAATATGTAAATTATTTTGTAATACTCAGTTAAACTGTTGGACTGAGGAGAAGAGAGCCACAGAACAGAAGTTGCAATAACATTACTAAAGGCAGCTTTTACTTGATGTCACGACCCAAAAACTGGGCCATGATGGCGTCTACATAACTCCCCAGTAGACAAGCCTAATCCAAACATGTGAAAGACAATAAATAATAACTAAAGCAAAGTAAAATATATAACAAAAAGATAGGGCCAATAGCATATATATATACCATCGTACAAAATATACATAAGAGGGCCCTAAAGTGACCAAAAATACAAAACAACACGAGAACCCACCCGGACCTGGTGTCACTAGTACAAGAGCTACTAAAGTAAGGAGTAGCTATACAATAGATGTTGTCTATCCAAAATACAAAATATAGACAGGATGTACAAGATGGAAAGCATGTAAAGTCTCCAAAAGCGCCGGGAGCTCACCGCGATCCGAATAGCAACGGGCCTCGAACGACAGGAGATCAGCGAGGGTAGCTCGTACTAGGTACTGCATTAGAAAAAGAGATGCAGAGTGTAGTATGAGTACCAAGACAATAGGTACTCAGTAGGTATCATAGGCCGACCGAGCGTAGAAAGATAATATATATAAATAGATTACAGGAAACCAGCTAACTATACAGGGATCCACCTAAATCTAGTTATAAAGCCGGAGACATGCCAATAAACCAAAGAGAAAGGGAAGGAAAATAACATCAAGCCAACCAGAGTCAATCCACGTGCCAAAGAAAATGCAATGCGGTGCACGATGATGCATGTATGAATGCAATATAATATAAAATCGGAATACCACATCGAGCGCTTGGAATACCGCATCGGACTATGCATATGTATATGTGAAATAGTAAAATACCCAGAATAACGCATCGGGGGTCTAGAATACCGCATCAGACTATAAATATATACATATGCAGAAAATAGTATTTCCTCATTTTTCCTTCTAAAAACCAAGGTGATACTCAAAATAGCTCAATTTAGTATGAAAAATCATCACAATAGTAGTAGAGCCTCCTTTCAAACCAAAAACCTTTGAAAATCATTTCCTTGTTGTACCAATGATATGCCATGCGATATGAGTATGAATGTTCACAAACAGAGAAAAATAACACCATCAGACCAAACAGGGAAAGAATACCCTCCAAACCAAGAGAACTGACCTGGAACTCCGTCCAACTCTTAGCCATGGCCTCGGGCCCATAATTACACACAACGATAGAATAAAACGGTAAAGCAAAAATAAAAGCGAAAACCAACGGGAAAACTCTATTCAACCTCTAAAGGCTCCTAAAAATATGCTAAGGATTTTATACTACTCACACAGAAGAAGCAAGCTCCTAGGCTAAGGATAACATACAGTTCTAGGCTAAAAACCTGAAATGGCCAATTAACATGATAAACAGGATTTAAGCCTAAGTCTATCTAAAATCCAACCTAGCATTCAGTAACATATAAATATATACTATCTAACTAAACTCAGTCTAAAAGGTAAACTGTAACCTACCTCAGGGCTGAACTGCAAGCACGAATCGTCACTCATATGCCATCCCCTTCCGAACAGCCTCAGAAAGCTGCCACACTATCAAGAACATAAAATAGGTACCAAGACGAGAAGAATGACACCCATATTGCTATACAAAAAAATGGGCCGGAAATTGGGTCGAAAAAATAACCCTCAGGGCCCGCACAATGTAACTGAAAACAAAATTCACAATTAAGCTGGCGGTGGGTTAAAGAATCCATGCCTAAAGTTTGGGCAGGAATGGAGTTCGTTTCGGGGCCCAAAATAGCCCCAAAGTGCTACTAATTCACGAGATTAAAACGGAAAAGCTCAAAATTTAAAGGCGGAAACCAACCTCGATAAGAGAAACACGTCGTGGAGATGATTTGCATGAATTTAAGAACATGCAGTCCCTAAAAGATCAGATTTCTACAAGGATTACCCCAAATTTCAAAATTTAACAACAAGGGAAATTAGCGGGAGAATTACGGGAATTACCACGGAAAGAGGAGAGGCGTGATGAGGGAACTTACCGGGTGCATGACACTGAAGCAAGGAGCTGGAAAATAGGAGTTTGGGAGCTTCAACAATGGATTTTTTAGAATATAAAAGGAGAAAATGAAGTTGACACTTTAAATAGCTGCCAGGAGTCCTTCATCGCGATCACGACGGGACCCCCGTGTTCGCGGAGAATAGTTGGCCCAACCATCGCAATGGCGATGGCCCAGGCCGCGTTCGCAAAATGGAAGCCAAGCGATGGGATCCACACGATGCTCATTCGCAAAATAGAAAAAGGGTCTGCAATTTAGTGCAGCAACCAGCAACTAACCTAAGTCCAAAAATCTTCCGACGGACCCTCGAGATTCATCCCGAACCCCGTGAACACAAACCAACCATGCTACCCTTCCAGAAATGACATTCCGGACTCAATGGAATTGATGAAACTCCCAACGGAGATCTTTTTAATAAAAAGTGGGCTCCACGCCTAAAACGAACTTGAAACTCAAAACCCAAAAACAAGTCTGGAAGCCTCGAGACCAAAACCAAAGGTCCCTCTAGCCCAAAGTCGCAATTCTGGAGCTAACAGCGCTGACGAAATTTCCATCCGAGGCTGTCTTCTCTGAATGTTGACACAAAGTCAACCCTACCAGCCCAACTGACTTCAAACCACACAAGGCCCCACAAAACCAAACCGAAAGCACTGAGACCCACACCAATGGTCCCACTAGACCAAAATCCCCGTTCCGGAGCCAACAAAGATTCTGAGTGCGTTAACCAAGAAAGTTGACCAAAGTCAAAGATTTACCAACTTTAAGAGCTAAAACAGGAAATAGTCGTAACGACCTAACAAACGGCCCGAGCACCGAACCGTCGGTCCCGGCAAGTCATAAATGACCTGTAGTCACTGAGGGAAAGCTCGAAATGCAGAAAAGGGATGAAAAGTATAAAAATGACCTGGAAGGTCATTACAACATCCACTACTAAAAGAACTTTCGTCCGAGAAAGTTAGTATAAGGATAGTACCTGAAGACTCGAAAAGACGAGGATAACGGGTCCGCATGTCGGTCTCAATCTCCCAAGTAACTTCCTCGACAGGACGATGCCGCCACTGAACTTTAACTGATAGAATCTCCTTGGACCTCAATTTCCTAACCTTCCTGTCCAAATTAGCAACAGGCTCTTCCTCGAAAGCCAAAGACTCGTCCAACTGAACTGACTCCAACTAAAGCACGTGACACTCATCCAAAATGTATCGCCGCAGCATAGAAACATGAAACACCGAATGAATGCTAGAAAGCGCAGGAGGCAAGGCTAACTCATAAGCAACCCCTCCAATACGACAAAGGATCTCAAATGGACAAATGAACCTCGGACTGAGCTTACCCTTCCTCCCGAACTGCATCACGCCCTTCATGGGCGGTACCCAAAGAAACACACTGTCACTAACCATAAACTCAAGATCTCAAACTCTCTGATCTGCATAACTCTTCTTCCTACTCTGGGTAGTACGAAGCCTCTCTTGAATAACCCAAACTATATCTATAGAATCACGAAGCAAATTGGTACCCCACCACCTAACCTCAAAAGCATCAAACCAGCCCACCGGAGATCTGCACCGTCTACCATTCAACACCTCGAACGGAGCCATCTGAATGCTGGAATGGTAACTATTATTATATGCAAACTCTGCCAAGGCTAAACACTGGTCCCACTGACCCCCAAAATCAATAAAGCAGGTTCACAACATATCCTCCAGAACCTGAATAGTACACTCTGATTGACCGTCTGTCTGTGGATGAAAAGCGGTGCTAAGCTCAACTCTAGTACCCAACTCTCTCTTAATAGACAGCCAGAAGTGCGAAGTAAACTAAGTACCTCGGTCGGAGATGATAGAAACTAGCACACCATGCAAACGGACAATCTCCCGAATATAGATCTAAGCCAACCTCTCGGAACTGTAGGAAGTATGAACCAGCAAAAAGTGAGCAGACTTCATCAACCTATCCATAATAACCCAAATAGCATCAAATCTCCACAAGGTGCATGGCAAATTGACAACAAAGTCCATGTATATGCACTCCCATTTCCACTCTGGGATGGGTAACCTCTGTGACAAACCACCTGGCCTCTAGTGCTCAAACTTCACCTGCTGACAGTTCAAGCACCTGGATACGAAATCCAAAATATCCCTCTTCATCCCACACCACCAGTAGTGCTGCCTCAAGTCACGATACATCATAGCTACCCTGGGATGAATGGAATATCTAGAACAATGAGCCTCCTTCAATATCAATCTGACCAAGTCACCAACTCTAGGAACGCTGATACGACCCTCGATCCTCAGAAAACCCTCTGAATCTAAAGTCTCCTTCCTAGCCTCACCACTCAACTCCTTGTCATGAATGATCCACAATCTCGCATCATCAAACTGTTGTGCCAAATCTGCTTCAACAGGGAAGACCTAGCCTCAATACAAGCAAGAATACGGCCCGACTCAGAAATGTCAAGTTGAACCAACCTATTAGCCAAGGACTGTATGTCCTAAGCTAAAGGTCGCTCCTCCGTACCTAAGAAATCCAAGCTACACATACTCACCGCCTTCCGGCTCAAGGCATCCGCTACCATGTTTTCCTTTCCCGGATGATAGAGAATAGAAATGTCATAGTCCTTCAGCAGCTTCAACCACCTACGCTGCCTCAAATATAGATCATGCTGGCTGAAGATGTACTGAAGACTACAATGGTTAGTAAAGATCTCACAATACACGCCATAAAGATAATGCCTCCACATCTTCAACGTGAAGACTACCGCTGCTAACTCCAAGTCATGTGTGGGGTAGTTCCTCTCATGAACCTTAAACTGTCTGAAAGCATAAGAAATAACTTGACCCTACTGCATCAACACACAACCCAAACCAATACCTAATGCATCACAATATACGATGAAACCCTGACCCTCGATCGGAAGAGTAAGAATCAGAGTTGAAGTCAACAAGGCCTTGAGCTTCAGAAAGCTCGCGTCACAATCATCTGACCAGTGAAAGGGAACATTTAACCAGCCGCTGGGCGCTCAGAAGGGATATATCTCCCCTCGGAATATGGCTATCGGCTCCCTTCCATATGATAGGAGGGATACCAGGCATCCAAAAAGTAACAATCTTGGCAAAACAATCCTAGACCGCATAATAAGGAGACAACCAATCCATGCCCAAGATCACATCAAAATTGACCATATCAAGGACAACCAAGTCTACCCACGTGTCATACCCCAAGATAGTCACCACACAAGCCTGATACACCTGATTCACTACTAATGAATTACCAACTAGGTAGATACACGCAAAGGCATATGCAAGGATACACAAGCAGACCCCAGACGAGTAGCATAATAAGCAGATACATATGATAATGTAGACCCCAGATCAAACAAAGCAGAAGCAGACTAATGACAAACGGAGATCGTACCTATGATCACAGCATCTAAAGTCTCGGCTTCTGTCCGGCCCGGAACTGCATACATATGGCCCCAACCGCCACGACCACTTGACCTACCAGACTGAGGACCACCTATAGTACCCTGGGGACCACCCCTACTACCCTGTGAACCGCCTCTAGCTGGAGGTGTTGGAGCCCTTGGGGCCTGAACCAACTGATCCTATCGCCCAGGATGTTGCACTGACGGGCACTCTTTAGCAAAGTGGCCTATATCGCCACACTTATAGCAACCTCGACCAAATGTACTTCGCTGTGAAGACCCAGCTGAATCAGAATGACCACCACGGCCTGTAGTCCCTGAATGACCACCTCGGGAAGCAAGAATGAGACTCTGGCTACTCTGACCCTCAACAATCTGTAATGCCGCCTGAACAGGCCGGCTCAGCTAGAAACGCTGGTGATGCTGACCTCTACCATAGTAGCCCCTACCACGGCCCTATAAACCGCTGAAACTGCCTTTATGGTGGGATCTCTTATCGCTGCTCCCTTGGGCCTCGCGAAGAACGCCGTCAATAGTGTGGGCATGATCCACTACATCCAGAAATGACTGACCCGATACTACAATACCATCTTTAGCCAAGTGAATATGCAGAGTCAGATCTCGAACGAAATGGCATACTCTCTCATGCTCGGTGGGCAGAATCATAGTGGCATGTTTGGACAACTGATGGAACCAAACCTCGCACTCTGACACAGTCATGGAGCCCTGCTCCAACCAAGCAAACTGATCCATTAGATGCTCCCTCATGCTATGTGGCACAAACTTCTCCATAAAGGCTGTGGAGAACTGATCCCAAGTAAGCGGAGGTGACCCGGCTGGTTTCAAGTAAGAAATGACCTCTACCACTGTTTTGCTGGACCATCCAGCTGAAACACAATGTAATCTGCTCCATGAGACTCAACTAATCCCAAATTATGTAACCTCTCCTAGCAGCTAGTCAGAAACTCGTGTGCATCCTCCGTAGCAGCACCCAAAAACCTCAGAGGACCCAATGTCAAGAACCTACCCAGCATCTTCTGCTCCTCAGAAGACATAACTGGTATGGCAGGAGTAGGTGGAGCAATTACAGGAGCCTGTAGTACCTCCAATCTGGGAGCTGCAGTAGTAGGCTGCACTCCTGAACCTTGTGCGGCTGCTTGGGCTAAAGTATGACCCTCACCTCGAACCTGAGAACCTAAGAAACAATCAGAGTGCTCGGCGAAGCTGCTGGTGGAGTCATTCCCTCAAGAAACCCCAATAATCAAACCAAGGTGTCTTGCAATACTGGAGTAGCCATAAAACTGACCGGATGCTGGGCTGGCCCCACATGCCCCATCTCATACTAAACCTCATCCACTCTAACCTCAGGCTCTGGTGATGGTACTCTAGCCCAGACTCGGGCTGGTGCCACAGACCGAGCCCTACCTCGACCTCTGGGTTGACCTCTACCTCGTCCCCCAGCTGGGGCTCTAACTGCAGGGACAGAGGGCCTCGTCCTCACCCGCTGCAGATCTCGTCTGAACCATCTGAGAAAGAGTGAAGCAAAGATACTCAAAAGTTGATCAAGTCAATAACGCATGAAAAGGAATCAAACAATATGACATATTTCCTAGGAATGTCCTATAGCCTCTCGTGGATTGGATACAGAAGTCATCGTACCGATCCACGAGACTCTACTAGACTATTTGCTCTTGTACTGGCGAGATCGATGAACCTAGTGCTCTGATACCACTCTGTCATAACCCGAAAACCAGGCCATGATGGCATCTATATAACCCCCCCAGTAGACAAGCCTAACCCAAATATGTGAAAGACAATAAATAATAATTAAACTAAAGCAAAAAGAAAGATATAACAAAAAGATAGGGCCAATAGCATATATATATATACCATCGTACAAAATATACATAAGAGGGCCCTAAAGTGACCAAAAAGACAAAACAACACGAGAACCCACCCGGACCTGGTGTCACTAGTACAAGAGCGACTAAAGTAAGGAGTAGCTATACTATAGATGTTGTCTATCCAAAATACAAAATATAGACAGGATGTACAAGATGGAAAGCATGTAAAGTCTCCAAAAGCACTGGGAGCTCACCTCGATCCGAACAGCAATGGGCCTCGAACGACAGGAGATCAGTGAGGGTGGCTCGTACTAGGTGCTGCATCAGAAAAAGAGATGCAGAGTGTAGTATGAGTACCAAGGCAATGGGTTCTCAGTAGGCATCATAGGCTAAATGAGCGCAGAAAGATAATATATATATATATATAATACAGAAAATAAGCTAACTATACAGGGATCCACTTAAATCTAGTTATAAAGCCGGAGACATACCAATAAACCAAAGAGAAAGGGAAGGAAAACAACATCAAGCCAACCAGAGTCAATCCAAGTGCCAAAGCAAATGCAATGCAATGCACGATGATGTATGTATGAATGCAATATAATATAAACCCAGAATATCGTATCGGACTATGCATATAAAAACAACAACAACAACATACCCAGTGTATTCCCACAGCGTGGGATCTGGGGAGAGTAGAGTGTACGCAGTCCGTACCACTACCTCAGAGGTGAGGTAGAGAGGCTGTATCCGATAGACCCCCGGCTCAAGACAAAAACAGTCTACAAATAGGCTAAAAAGGACGTAACAAAGATACAGGATAAAAATACATGATAAAACTACAAGAGACGATATGAAGTAATATGTAGTAACAAACAACAGACAGAAACAGAGCACTGCCACAAAATACTACCACGAGGAATCCAAGAACAAGAAACTATAAGCGTAGCACTACGATTACTAGTCGGGACAATAAGGAAAAACACTCCTACCTACTAGCCTACACACACTTCTACCTACTACTCTTCTACCCTAATCCGCGTCCTCCACACCTTCCTATCTAGGGTCATGTCCTCGGTAAGCTGCATTTGCGCCATGTCATATCGAATCACCTCTCCCTTATACTTTTTCGGTCTACCTCGTCCTCTCCTGTAACCATCCGTGCCTCTCCTCCTCACTTGTCCGAACCATCTCAACCTCGCTTCCCGCATCTTATCTTCCACCGATGCCACACCCACCCTATCTCGGATATCCTCATTCCTAATCCTATCTCTCCTAGTAAACCCGCACATCCATCGCAACATCCACATCTCCGCCACCTTCATCTTTTGAATATGGGAGTTCTTTCCTAGCCAACACTCTACAACAAAGCTGGTCGGACCACCACTCTGTAGAATTTCCCTTTAAGTTTAGTAGGCACCTTCTTATCACACAAGACTCCAGATGCGATCCTTCATTTCATCCACCCAACACTAATACGATGAGTGACATCCTCATCAATCTCTCCATTTTCCTGGATAATAGACCCAAGATACTTGAAACTACCTTTCTTTTGGATGACCTGTGCATCCAGCTTCACTTCTACGTCATCATCCTGAGTCATCTCACTGAACTTGCACTCCATATATTCAGTCTTGGTCCTACTCAACCTAAACCCCTTAGACTCGAGGGTCTGTCTCCAAACCTCCAACTTAGCATTAACTCTTCCGCGAGTCTCGTCCATCAAAACTACATCATCCGCAAATAACATGAAGCATGGCACCTGACCTTATATTTGCCATGTCAATACATCCATTACCAAGGCAAATAGAAGAGGGCTAAGGGTCGATCCCTGGTGCAACCCCATTAACACGGGAAAGTGCTCTGAATCTCATCCCATAGTTCTAACGCGAGTCTTGGCCCCCTCATACATGTCCTTAATTGATCTGGTGCACGCCACGGGTACACCTCGAGCCTCCAAGCACCTCCAAAGGACCTCCCTAGGGACTTTATCATACGTCTTTTCTAGATCGATGAACACCATGTGCAAGTCCTTCTTCCTTTCCCTGTACTGCTCCACCAGTCTTCTAAGGAGATGAATAGCCTCTGTAGTCGAGCGTCCTGGCATAAAGCCGAACTGGTTCTCTGAAATAGGCACGATCTGTCTCAACCTCAACTCCACCACCCTCTCCCAGACCTTCATAGTGTGGCTTAGCAATTTGATACTCCTATAGTTGTTGCTACTCTGAATATCGCCCTTGTTCTTGTACAAAGGAATCATCGTGCTCCATCTCCAAGCTTCAGGCATCTTTCCCATTCTGAAAATACCATCAAACAACTCGGTTAGCCACTTCACACCTGTCTCACCCGAGCTCTTCCAAAAATCAACGGGAATCTCATCTGGCCCCGTCGCCCTACCCCTACGCATCTTACGAATCGCAACCTTAACCTCTTCAACCTTTATACGGCTACAATAATCATAAACACGACGCCTCTTTGAGTGTGCCAAATCTCCCAGCACAAAGCTTTTGTCCCTCTCTTCATTGAAGAGTCCATGGAAGTAAGACTGCCATCTCCTTCTAATGAGTACCTCATCTACTAGTATTTTGCCATCTTCGTCCTTGATGCACTTCACTTGGTCAAGGTCCTGAGTCCTCCTCTCTCTAGCCTTTGCTAACCTGTATAACTTCTTATCCCCACCTTTATCCTCTAAAGCCGCGTATAAGCTTTCAAAGGCTGCCGTTTTAGCTGCCGTTACCGCTAACTTAGCCTCCTTCCTAGCTATCTTATACGCCTCCCTATTCCTTCGCTTCTCCTCCTCATCCTTACTCTCTACCAACTTCGCATATGCCCCCTTTTTAGCCTCCACCTTTCCTTTTACTTCTCCATTCCACCACCAGTCCCCTCGATGATTGCAAGAACTACCTCTCGAGACGCCCAACACCTCTCTAGCCGTCTCCCTTATGCAACTAGCAGTCGTATCCCACATATTATCCACGTCCCCACTACTCCCCCAAGCCCCCTAGTCATCAACTTCTCCCCTATTTCCAGTGCACTGGCCATAGTCAGGCTACCCCATTTAATCCTAGGCCGGTCATCCACAATCCGCTTCTTTTTCTCCTTCTTGATCTCTAAATCCATCACTAAGAGTCTATGTTGGGTCGAAAGATTCTCACTTGGGATAACCTTACAGTCTTTACAAAGACCTCTATCACCCGTCCTAAGGAGAAAAAATTCTATCTGAGTCTTGGCCACCGAACTACGGAAGGTAACCAAGTGCTCCTCCTTCTTCGGGAAACTAGAGTTAGCTACTCTTAACCCAAAGGCTCTAGCGAAATCCAAGAGTGCAGCACCCCCTTCATTCCTATCCCCGAAACCAAAGCCTCCATGCACATCATCATAACCCCTCGAAGATGCCCTAATGTGCCCATTGAAATCTCCTCCAAAGAAAAGCTTCTCAGTATCAGGCAAACCTCCCACTACCTCGTCCAAAACCTCCCAAAAGCGTTTCTTCTCCTCCTCATCCAAGCCCGCTTGTGGTGCGTACGCACTAATAATGTTCAAAGTAGACCCTCCAAGGACTAACTTAATTGTCATCAACCTATCGTTGACCCTCCTAACCTCCACCACTTGCTCTCTCAACTCCTCATCCACTAGGATACCTACCCCATTCCTATTCCTCACACCTCCTGAGTACCACAACTTATACCCGTCTACCTCTCGCGCCTTAGTGCCCACCCATTTAGTCTCCTGGACACACGCTATGCTAATCCTCCTCTTCCTTAGAACCTTCACTAGCTCTATGGACTTTCCGGATAAAGTCCCTATGTTCCAAGACCCTATTCTCAACCTAGATGCTCCCTTACCCCCCTTACCTCTCCTTCCTCTCGCCCCCGCCCCCGGCCCCACCCCCGACCCTACCCCCAAACCCGAGTGCGACCGATGACATGACCCTACTCGGCCATCATTCACCAAAGCCACTAAAATGTGCGCTATACTCAAGGATAAACCAAATCCACCAACTACTCTATACTAAACAACTATATCATAAGAAAAGCAAAATACGGTACAAGAGACGAGAACTACACTACCAAACACGATATAGAGCCAATAATTTGCTTCCAGAATACAATACACGTCAAAATCAATATAAAATGTAAAAAAACTAGACAGCGAGTGTTAAAGCAATGGCAGAAATGTCAACCTAAATAGGCTATCAAGAATGTGATAAAAAAAAATCCAAGCAAATGTCAACTACTGAGGACGAAAATAAAGCCTAGGGATAGAAGTCACCGGGGTCAAGCTGTGAGGAGAGAAGGACGGTCTGCTTGCTAAAGTGGTTGGATTCCGGCAAGATGAGGTGTCAAAATTGGTCGCCGGAATCCTGTTGTTCGCCGGAATCTGGTTGGTCGCCAAAATTTATGCTAGATCTAACTCGGGAAAGGAACCTGCAAGAAGAAGAAATCGAGACAAAAGAAAAAGAAAGGAAACAAAGAAAGGAGAAGAAGCAAATCTTTGCCGGAACAGATCTTGCCAGGACAGATCTGGCCGGCGCGGAGCTGATGGTGACGGTCTGCAAAGAAGGCTACTGCCGGAGGATGTCGCCAGTAAAGATGGGTTCGTCGGCGGTGCACCTAAAAGCCTGATCGGTGACTGACGGCGAGAAGCACTGATTCTCTAGCGGCAAACCACGTATGCTACAGGCACAGTAGGGAGTCGTCGTGGCCGAAGATGGAACTGAGCAGATGTATATGTGCAATAGTAAAATACCTGAAATAATGCATCGGGAGTCCAGAATACCGCACGGACTATAAATATATACATATGCAGAAAATAGTATTTCCTCATTTTTCCTTCTAAAAACCAAGGTGATACTCAAAATAGCTCAATTTAGTCCGAAAAATCATCACAACAGTAATAGAGCCTTCTTTCAAACCAAAAACCTTTGAAAATCGTTTCCTTGTTATACCAATGATATGCCATGTCATATGAGTATGAATATTCACAAACAGAGGAAAACCAGACAATTAGATCAAACAGGGCAAGAATATCCTCCAAATCAAGAGAATTGACCTGGAACTCCGTCCAACTCCTAGCCATGGCCTCGGGCCCATAATTACACACAATAATAGAATAAAGCGGTAAAGCAGAAATAAAAGCAAAAACCAATGAGAAAACTATATTCTACCTCTAAAGCCTCCTAAAATCATGCTAAGGATTTTATACTAGTCACACAGAAGAAGCAAGCTCCTAGGCTAAGGATAACATTCAGTTTTAGGCTAAAAACCCAAAATGGACAATTAACATGATAAATAGGATTTAAGCCTAAGTCTATCTAAAATCCAACCTAGCATTCCAGTAACATATAAATCTATACTATCTAACTAAACTCAGTCTAAAAGGTAAACTGTAACCTACCTAGGGGCCAAACTGCAAGCACGAACCATCACTCGTGTGCCTTCCCTTTCTAAACAGCCTCAGAAAGCTTTCATGCTATCAAGAATATAAACTAGGTGTCAAGACGAGAATAATGACACCCATATTGCTATACGGAAAAACAGGCCGGAAATCGGGTCAGAAAAATGACCCTCGAGGCCCGTGCAACAAAACAGAAAACAAAATTTACAATGACGCTCGTGGTGGGTTAAAAAATCCATGCCTAAAGTTTGGGCACGAACGGAGTTCGTTTCGGGGCCCAAAACAGCCCTGAAGTGCTACTAATTCATGAGATTAAAACAGAAAAGATCGGAATTTAAAGGCGGAAACCAACCTCGATAAGAGAAACACGTCGTGGAGATGAGTTGCACGAATTTAAGAACATGCAGTCCCCAAAAGATCAGATTTCTACAAGGATTACCCCAAATTTAAAAATTTAACAACAAGGAAAATTAGGAGGAGAAATACGGGAATTACCACAGAAGGAGGAGAGGGGTGACGAGGGAACTTACCAGGTGCAGGACACTGAAGCAAGGAGCTGGAAAATAGGAGCTTGGGAGCTTCAACAATGGAGTTTTTGGAATTTAGAAGGAGAAAATAAAGTTGACACTTTAAATAGCTGTCAGGGGTCCTTCATCGCGATCGAGACAAGACCCATGCGTTCACGGAGAACAGCTGGCCCAACCATCGCGATTGTGATGGTCTAGGCCACATTCGCGAAAAGGAAGCCAAGCCGGGTCCCAACCAGCTACATCGCGAACGCAGAGGACACCCTTCGTGAATGAGATAGTCAAGAAACCATACCATCGTGAACGCGAGGGGATCCACGTGATCGCGAAGAGCAAAAGGGTCTACAACTTAGTGCAGCAACCAGCAATTTCCCCAAGTCCAAAAATCTTCTGACGGACCCTCGAGATTCATCCGGAACCCCGTAAACACAAACCAACCATGCTACCCTACCAGAAACAGCATTTCGGACTTAATGGAATCGACAAAACTCCCAACGGAGATCGTTTTAACAAAAAGTGGGCCCCACTCCCAAAATTAACTCAAAACTCAAAAACCAAAAACAAGTCTGGAAGCCTCAAGACCCAAAACAAAGGTCCCCCTAGCCTAAATTTCCATCCCAGGTCGTCTTCTCCGAATATTGACAAAAGTCAACCCTACCAGCCCAACTAACTTCAAAACACACAAGGCCACACAAAACCAAACCGAAAGCACTCAGACCCAGACCAATGGTCCCACTATACCAAAATCCATGTTTTAGAGACAACAAAACTGTCAGAATTTGATTATGAGTGTGTTAACCAAGAAAGTTGACCGAAGTCAAAGATTTACCAACTTTGAGAGCTAAAACAGGGAAATAGTCATAATGACCTAACGAATGGCCCAGGCACTGAACCATCGGTCTCAGGAAGTCATAAATGACATGTATCCACTAAGGGAAAGCTCGAAATGTATAAAAGGGACAAAAAGCAGAAAATGACTTGGAGGGTCATTACACTTGAGGGGTTTCAGTGTGGCGTAAACTTGACCATCCTGATGTAACCAAGGTGATATTAAACCTCTTCAACTTATAATCTGGAGAGTGTGGTTAGAGTTTCTTGAATATTACTGTTGCTTTTTTAAACTTCATAAATATATACCTAGAATACCATCTCATCTTAACTCTTAAATTGTTATATAAGAGACATTTTTTTATGTACTTTGAGTCTTCAACGTCACTCATGTGTATCCAAATTACATTTTTTTTAAAGGAGATTTTGTGATGAACGAATTGTCAGGCTACGATGATATTTTTGGAAGAACGGGTACATCATTATAATCACTTTTAACTGTTGTGATATTAGTTTAGTTCTTCTATTCATTAGATTGATATGAACTACATAATGAACTCAATACTTATAGCCTCTAAGCTGCCACCTGCAAAGTTACTATCCATTTTTCTTCACTTTTTCCCTCTCCTTCAAAATCTATCAAGTTCATTCCTCTTCATTTTTATCTTTATCTGTTGAATGTGTACTCTGGCTTTAACTTCAACCTTCTTCATCTTTGAAATGGATCTATTTACTTGTTTCTTACATATGCTACTATATTGATTCAAATTTCTTTGATCTTATATTTTTACAAAAAATACTAACTTCCTACCTTGTTTACAAATGTAGCAGGGCCAAATGTTCTTGCCAAAGATCACAACAAATGAAACTACATTCTGGCTGATCTTTAACTTAATACAACGCATATTGTTAATATGTAAATAGAATATGCATAGGTATTTTGTAAATCATTTAATCTAAATTTAATAAAGACATTGTTCACTTTTCAATTGGTATTATATTTTTCCATAAAAAGCTGATTTTATACCTTTAAACCTCCATCATGTTGGGCCTTTGCTAACACGGGTCATACACCCCTAGTATATTTATATGCTAGATGCTTTTTATAAAAAAAAAAAAGAAATGATGAAATTCAATTTCGATAAAAATTACTTCATATATAATAATAATATTTTTTCTACATAGTTACATCAATATCTTCGCTTAAATATTAATAAATTATAAGAATTCTTATAAAATAAATACATACACAAATATATCGTACTAAAGAATTTTTTTATTTTAGAAAGGCCAGAACTATGTATATTTTTTTCAAATTATGAGCGGTGCTTCAGTAAAACTTTCAAATTTAGGCTCGTAAGTCTTTTACTCGGGACATAGGACAACCTTGAACACCCGAGGTGTTACAAGTCGTATTTTTGTTTTATCCCTTTTCGATATTTTTTTTTAAAGAATTAGTTTTTGACACTTTAAATCATTCCAAAAGTTAACAAAAAGTTCTAAAATAGTTTTGAAAACAAACACAGTCGCCACTTAATTTTTATAAAGAAATTAAGAAAACTTGAGAAAATTTTCAAAGACTTAAAAACATAAATAAATCTTTAAAAATAGAGAAACTAGGTAAGGGTTCAAGTAACGTCTTAAGAAGGTTTTTAAGGCACTTAAGAACTTCCGTTAAAATGATTGATACAGAAGTAACATGCTTTCCTTAATCATCATTTAATAGTTCGAAGGCGTCATAGTCTAAAGGCATCATTTTCATGACCTGCGGACATTATTTCATGGCCTAAGGATTTAATTTTTGCTTATCATGCTCCAAAGGCGTCATAGTCTAAAGGCATCATTTTCATGGCCTGCAGACATCATTTCATGGCCTAAGGATTTAATTTTTGCTTATCATGCTCCGAAGGCGTCATAGTCTAAAGGCATCATTTTCATGGCCTGCAGACATCATCTCATGGCCTAAGGATTTAATTTCTGCTTATCATGCTCCGAAGGTGTCATAGTCTAAAGGCATCATTTTCATGGCCTGCTGCCACCATTTCATTGCCTAAGGATTTACTTTTGTGTATCATGGTCCCAAGACATCATCCATACCGTCTTAAAGCAAATATTTTCATGGTCTAAAAGTGAATTTGCATCATGTTTAAATATTTAACAATTTAATTTATTATTTGTTTAATCTATATGCTCTAACCATTTTATCTAGTCATATTAAAAATTGCAGATAACGAAGAGAGAACGAAACAAATAGGAGCAATTTTGCTCCCATTTTTGAGATACAACTCTTCTTACACTTATATATAACCATATATCAACTCGAATCAAATTCACATCTTATATCTTCAAATCAATCATACGACCTTCTCTTCCTATCTCATCAACCCATGCTACTTCCACCTCTATTCAAATCTTGTATTGTCAATTTTCTTTAGAGATCTCATTCGTCCCTAAATCTTGAACTACACGGCCTGATTCTTGTAAAATCAGATATATGTAGGCGACTTGAAACTAAAGTCTTGGCCACATCATCTTTCACAACTCCCTCTTGTTTCTTCTGATTCCAAAGAGTCGTTGTCCTGGTCGGACAAAATTGGCCACTATGTCAATGTTCCTTGCTCGACAATTCATCCTTCATTCCTGATCAAGGAATGGGCAGTTGTTGACACCCAATTTTGTCCCTCCTTTTCATCATTTTTACTCATTCGAGCATTTAATTTGTTCATGAGGTCAAAAACGCTATTTTTACTTACTTTTATAAGATTTTATGTTATTAAATATTATTCGCATTACTTTAGTACTATTTTAGGATTATTATTATTATTATTCACTTGCAAAAGTATTTTATTTTTATTTACTTACTCTTTTGCATTTATCTTTTTTATAAATAACAGCCTGAGAGAGGTATAAGGAGGTCAAAATTGAAGGTCAAAATTGGGTGTCAAAAAGTGCCATTAAGGCTCTCTTAGCTTTATTCAATTTTTCTGAATTATCCCACTAATTTTCTAAATCAGCTTCGAAATGCGCTAAAGATATTGAGCTTTTTCTTATGCAATCCGTGAATAGAGGCACGAATTTGGGTTGAATTTCTTGCAAGTTGCAGATGACGACATTAACTTGGCTGTGTCTTGCACTTTTGTTGTAATTTTGAACTTTCGTGTGATCCAATGTGTTACTTACTTAATATTAAAGTAATCCAAAATTAATGCATAACAGCTACAATTCTATATCTCATCTTCCTGTTCCCTCCTTATAAATGTTCGTAATGTTTTTTAAAAAAATATTGCACTACTCTTTTGGTGTTAGTTTTATTGTCATTATCATTGTTACAAGAAATTAACATTGTCTAGACTTGCTCTCTTTCTTTTTCCTCTTTCTCTAGTTCAATTTACAAAGTTTGGCACCAGTTAAAAGCAAAATAAACAAGAAGATATCAACTTTTAGTTAATATGTGAATTATTTTTTAATACTCAGTTAAACTGTTGGACTGAGGAGAAGAGAGCCACAGAACAGAAGTTGCAATAACATTACTAAAGGCAGCTTTTACTTGATGTCACGACCCAAAAACTGGGCCATGATGGCGTCTACATAACTCCCCAGTAGACAAGCCTAATCCAAACATGCGAAAGACAATAAATAATAACTAAAGCAAAGTAAAATATATAACAAAAAGATAGGGCCAATAACATATATATATACCATCGTACAAAATATACATAAGAGGGCCCTAAAGTGACCAAAAATACAAAACAACACGAGAACCCACCCGGACCTGGTGTCACTAGTACAAGAGCTACTAAAGTAAGGAGTAGCTATACAATAGATGTTGTCTATCCAAAATACAAAATATAGACAGGATGTACAAGATGGAAAGCATGTAAAGTCTCCAAAAGCGCAGGGAGCTCACCGCGATCCGAATAGCAACGGGCCTCGAACGACAGGAGATCAGCGAGGGTGGCTCGTACTAGGTGCTGCATTAGAAAAAGAGATGCAGAGTGTAGTATGAGTACCAAGACAACAGGTACTCAGTAGGTATCATAGTCCGACCGAGCGTAGAAAGATAATATATATAAATAGATTACAGGAAACCAGCTAACTATACAGGGATCCACCTAAATCTAGTTATAAAGCCGGAGACATGCCAATAAACCAAAGAGAAAGGGAAGGAAAATAACATCAAGCCAACCAGAGTCAATCCACGTGCCAAAGAAAATGCAATGCGGTGCACGATGATGCATGTATGAATGCAATATAATATAAAATCGGAATACCACATCGGGCGCCTGAAATACCGCATCGGACTATGCATATGTATATGTGAAATAGTAAAATACCCAGAATAACGCATTGGGGGTCTAGAATACCGCATCAGACTATAAATATATACATATGCAGAAAATAGTATTTCCTCATTTTTCCTTCTAAAAACCAAGGTGATACTCAAAATAGCTCAATTTAGTCTGAAAAATCATCACAATAGTAGTAGAGCCTCCTTTCAAACCAAAAACCTTTGAAAATCATTTCCTTGTTGTACCAATGATATGCCATGCGATATGAGTATGAATGTTCACAAACAGAGAAAAATAACACCATCAGACCAAATAGGGAAAGAATACCCTCCAAACCAAGAGAACTGACCTGGAACTCCGTCCAACTCTTAGCCATGGCCTCGGGCCCATAATTACACACAACGATAGAATAAAGCGGTAAAGCAAAAATAAAAGCGAAAACCAACGGGAAAACTCTATTCAACCTCTAAAGGCTCCTAAAAACATGCTAAGGATTTTATACTACTCACACAGAAGAAGCAAGCTCCTAGGCTAAGGATAACATACAGTTCTAGGCTAAAAACCTGAAATGGCCAATTAACATGATAAACAGGATTTAAGCCTAAGTCTATCTAAAATCCAACCTAGCATTCAGTAACATATAAATATATACTATCTAACTAAACTCAGTCTAAAAGGTAAACCGTAACCTACCTCAGGGCTGAACTGCAAGCACGAATCGTCACTCATATGCCATCCCCTTCCGAACAGCCTCAGAAAGCTGCCACACTATCAAGAACATAAAATAGGTACCAAGACGAGAAGAATGACGCCCATATTGCTATACAAAAAAATGGGCCAGAAATTGAGTCGAAAAAATAACCCTCAGGGCCCGCACAATGTAACTGAAAACAAAATTCACAATTAAGCTGGCGGTGGGTTAAAGAATCCATGCCTAAAGTTTGGGCAGGAATGGAGTTCGTTTCGGGGCCCAAAATAGCCCCAAGGTGCTACTAATTCACGAGATTAAAACGGAAAAGCTCAAAATTTAAAGGCGGAAACCAACCTCGATAAGAGAAACACGTCGTGGAGATGATTTGCATGAATTTAAGAACATGCAGTCCCTAAAAGATCAGATTTCTACAAGGATTACCCCAAATTTCAAAATTTAACAACAAGGGAAATTAGCGGGAGAATTACGGGAATTACCACGGAAAGAGGAGAGGCGTGATGAGGGAACTTACCGGGTGCATGACACTGAAGCAAGGAGCTGGAAAATAGGAGTTTGGGAGCTTCAACAATGGAGTTTTTAGAATATAAAAGGAGAAAATGAAGTTGACACTTTAAATAGCTGCCAGGAGTCCTTCATCGCGATTGCGACGGGACCCCCGTGTTCGCGGAGAATAGTTGGCCCAACAATCGCAATGGCGATGGCCCAGGCCGCGTTCGCAAAATGGAAGCCAAGCGATGGGATCCACACGATGCTCGTTCGCAAAATAGAAAAAGGGTCTGCAATTTAGTGCAGCAACCAGCAACTAACCTAAGTCCAAAAATCTTCCGACGGACCCTCGAGATTCATCCCGAACCCCGTGGACACAAACCAACCATGCTACCCTTCCAGAAATGACATTCCGGACTCAATGGAGTTGATGAAACTCCCAACGGAGATCTTTTTAATAAAAAGTGGGCTCCACGCCTAAAACCAACTTGAAACTCAAAACCCAAAAACAAGTCCGGAAGCCTCCGGACCAAAACCAAAGGTCCCTCTAGCCCAAAGTCGCAATTCTGGAGCTAACAGCGCTGACGAAATTTCCATCCGAGGCTGTCTTCTCTGAATGTTGACACAAAGTCAACCCTACCAGCCCAACTGACTTCAAACCACACAAGGCCCCACAAAACCAAACCGAAAGCACTCAGACCCACACCAATGGTCCCACTAGACCAAAATCCCCGTTCCAGAGCCAACAAATATTCTGAGTGCGTTAACCAAGAAAGTTGACCGAAGTCAAAGATTTACCAACTTTAAGAGCTAAAACAGGAAAATAGTCGTAACGACCTAACGAACGGCCCGAGCACCGAACCGTCGATCCCGGCAAGTCATAAATGACCTGTAGTCACTGAGGGAAAGCTCGAAATGCAGAAAAGGGATGAAAAGTATAAAAATGACCTAGAAGGTCATTACAACATCCACTACTAAAAGAACTTTCGTCCGAGAAAGTTAGTATAAGGATAGTACCTGAAGACTCGAAAAGACGAGGATAACGGGTCCGCATGTCGGTCTCAATCTCCCAAGTAACTTCCTCGACAGGACGATGCCGCCACTGAACTTTAACTGATAGAATCTCCTTGGACCTCAATTTCCTAACCTTCCAGTCCAAATTAGCAACAGGCTCTTCCTCGAAAGCCAAAGACTCATCCAACTGAACTGACTCCAACTAAAGCACGTGACACTCATCCGAAATGTATCGCCGCACCATAGAAACATGAAACACCGAATAAATGCTAGAAAGCGCAGGAGGTAAGGCTAACTCATAAGCAACCCCTCCAATACGACAAAGGATCTCAAATGGACAAATGAACCTCGGACTGAGCTTACCCTTCCTCCCGAACTGCATCACGCCCTTCATGGGCGGTACCCAAAGAAACACACTGTCACTAACCATAAACTCAAGATCTCAAACTCTCTGATCTGCATAACTCCTCTTCCTACTCTGGGTAGTACGAAGCCTCTCCTGAATAACCCAAACTCTATCTATAGAATCACGAAGCAAATTGGTACCCCACCACCTAACCTCAAAAGCATCAAACCAGCCCACTGGAGATCTGCATCGTCTACCATTCAACACCTCGAACGGAGCCATCTGAATGCTGGAATGGTAACTATTATTATATGCAAACTCTGCCAAGGCTAAACACTGGTCCCACTGACCCCCAAAATCAATAAAGCAGGTTCACAACATATCCTCGAGAACCTGAATAGTACACTCTGATTGACCGTCTGTCTGTGGATGAAAAGCGGTGCTAAGCTCAACTCTAGTACCCAACTCTCTCTTAATAGACCGCCAGAAGTGCGAAGTAAACTGAGTACCTCGATCGGAGATGATAGAAACTAGCACACCATGCAAACGGACAATCTCCCGAATATAGATCTAAGCCAACCTCTCGGAACTGTAGGAAGTATGAACCAGCAAAAAGTGAGCAGACTTCATCAACCTATCCATAATAACCCAAATAGCATCAAATCTCCACAAGGTGCATGGCAAATTGACAACAAAGTCCATGTATATGCACTCCCATTTCCACTCTGGGATGGGTAACCTCTGTGACAAACCACCTGGCCTCTAGTGCTCAAACTTCACCTGCTGACAGTTCAAGCACCTGGATACGAAATCCAAAATATCCCTCTTCATCCCACACCACCAGTAGTGTTGCCTCAAGTCACGATACATCATAGCTACCCTGGGATGAATGGAATATCTAGAACAATGAGCCTCCTTCAATATCAATCTGACCAAGTCACCAACTCTAGGAACGCTGATACGACCCTCGATCCTCAGAAAACCCTCTGAATCTAAAGTCTCCTTGCTAGCCTCACCACTCAACTCCTTGTCATGAATGATCCACAATCTCGCATCATCAAACTGTTGTGCCAAATCTGCTCCAACAGGGAAGACCTAGCCTCAATACAAGCAAGAATACGGCCCGACTCAGAAATGTCAAGTTGAACCAACCTATTAGCCAAGGACTGTATGTCCCAAGCTAAAGGTCGCTCATCCTTACCTAAGAAATCCAAGCTACACATACTCACCGCCTTCTGGCTCAAGGCATCCGCTACCATGTTTTCCTTTCCCGGATGATAGAGAATAGAAATGTCATAGTCCTTCAGCAGCTTCAACCACCTACGCTGCCTCAAATATAGATCATGCTAGCTGAAGATGTACTGAAGACTACAATGGTTAGTAAAGATCTCACAATGCACGCCATAAAGATAATGCCTCCACATCTTCAACGTGAAGACTACCGCTGCTAACTCCAAGTCATGTGTGGGGTAGTTCCTCTCATGAACCTTAAACTGTCTGAAAGCATAAGAAATAACTTGACCCTACTGCATCAACACACAACCCAAACCAATACCTAATGCATCACAATATACGATGAAACCCTGACCCTCGATCGGAAGAGTAAGAATCAGAGTTGAAGTCAACAAGGCCTTGAGCTTCAGAAAGCTCGCGTCACAATCATCTGACCAGTGAAAGGGAACATTCTTCTGAGTCAATCTAGTCAATGAAGCTGCTATCGAAGAAAATCCCTCCACAAACCGTCTATAATAACCTGCTAACCTGATGAAACTGCGAACCTCGATAGGAGAAGTAGGCCTAGCCCAATCACGAACTACTACAACCTTTATCGGATCTACCATAATCCCATCTTTGGACACCACATGCCCCAAGAATGCCACAGACTCCATCCAAAACTCACACTTAGTGAATTTTGCGTACAACTAGTGGTCTCTCAAAGTCTGAAGTTCCAATCAAAGATGTTTCTCATGCTCTTCTCTACTCCTCGAATAAATCAGAATGTCGTCAATGAACACAATCATGAATGAATCCAAGTAGGCACTGAAAACACGATTCATCAACTCCATAAATGATGTTGGGGCATTAGTCAACTCAAAATACATGACTAGGAACTCATAATGGTCGTATCGAGTCCTAATAGCAGTCTTTGGGATGTCCTCAGCCCTAATCCTCAACTGGTGATAATCGGACCTCAAATCTATCTTAGAGAACACTGCTGCACCTTGTAGCTGGTCAAACAAGTCATCAATATGAGGCATCAGATATCTGTTCTTAACTGTCACCTTATTCAACTGCATGTAGTTGATACACATACGCATAGACCCATCATTCTTCTTCATAAATAGAACCGGAGCACTCCACAGAGACATACTAGGACGGATGAACCCTTTACTCAATAGATCCTAGAGCTGATCCTTAAGCTCCCTCAACTCAGCAGGTGCCATCCGATATGGCAGAATAGAAATGGGCTTGGTACCCGACTCGACATTGATACCAAAATCAATGTCACAATCAGGAGGAAGACCCAGAAGATCGAAAGAAAACACATCTGAATACTCGCAAACCACAGGAATAGAGTCAAAAGGAGGTGTGGTGGCACTAGTATCATAGACATAGGCAAGATAAGCTAAGCACCCCTTACCAACCAGCCGCTGGGCGCTCAGAAGGGATATATCTCCCCTCGGAATATGGCTATCGGCTCCCTTCCATATGATAGGAGGGATACCAGGCATCCAAAACGTAACAGTCTTGGCAAAACAATCCAAGACCGCATAATAAGGAGACAACCAATCCATGCCCAAGATCACATCAAAATTGACCATATCAAGGACAACCAAGTCTACCCACGTGTCATACCCCAAGATAGTCAACACACAAGCCTGATACACCTGATTCACTACTAATGAATCACCAACTAGGTAGATACACGCAAAGGCATATGCAAGGATTCACAAGCAGACCCCAGACGAGTAGCATAATAAGCAGATACATATGATAATGTAGACCCCAGATCAAACAAAGCAGAAGCAGACTAATGACAAACGGAGATCGTACCTATGATCATAGCATCTAAAGTCTCGGCTTCTGTCCGGCCCGGAACTGCATACATATGGCCCCAACCGCCACGACCACTTGACCTACCAGACTGAGGACCACCTATAGTACCCTGGGGACCACCCCTACTACCCTGTGAACCGCCTCTAGCTGGAGGTGTTGGAGCCCTTGGGGCCTGAACCAACTGATCCTATCGCCCAGGATGTTGCACTGACGGGCACTCTTTAGCAAAGTGGCCTATATCACCACACTTATAGCAACCTCGACCAAATGTACTTCGCTGTGAAGACCTAGCTGAATCAGAATGACCACCACGGCCTGTAGTCCCTGAATGACCACCTCGGGGAGCAAGAATGAGACTCTTGCTACTCTGACCCTCAACAATCTGTAATGCCGCCTGAACAGGCCGGCTCAGCTAGAAACGCTGGTGATGCTGACCTCTACCATAGTAGCCCCTACCACGGCCCTATAAACCGCTGAAACTGCCTTTATGGTGGGACCTCTTATCGCTGCTCCCTTGGGCCTCACGAAGAACGCCCTCAATAGTATGGGCATGATCCACTACATCCAGAAATGACTGACCCGATACTACAATACCATCTTTAGCCAAGTGAATATGCAGAGTCAGACCTCAAACGAAATGGCATACTCTCTCATGCTCGGTGGGCAGAATCATAGTGGCATGTTTGGACAACTGATGGAACCAAACCTCGCACTCTGACACAGTCATGGAGCCCAACTCCAACCAAGCAAAATGATCCATTAGATGCTCCCTCATGCTACGTGGCACAAACTTCTCCATAAAGGTTGTGGAGAACTGATCCCAAGTAAGCGGAGGTGACCCGGCTGGTTTCAAGCAACAAATGACCTCTACCACTGTTTTGCTGGACCATCCAGCTGAAACACAGTGTAATCTGCTCCATGAGACTCAACTAATACCAAATTATGTAACCTCTCCTAGCAGCTAGTCAGAAACTCGAGTGCATCCTCCGTAGCAGCACCCAAAAACCTCAGAGAACCCAATGTGAAGAACCTACCCAGCATCTTCTGCTCCTCAGAAGACATAACTGGTACGGCAGGAGTAGGTGGAGCAATTGCAGGAGCCTGTAGTACCTCCAATCTGGGAGCTGCAGTAGTAGGCTGCACTCCTGAACCTTGTGCGGCTGCTTGGGCTGAAGTATGACCCTCACCTCGAACCTGAGAACCTAAGAAACAATCAGAGTGCTCGGCGAAGCTGCTGGTGGAGTCATACCCTCAAGAAACCCCAATAATCAAACCAAGGTGTCTTGCAATACTGGAGTAGCCATCAAATTGACCGGATGCTGGGCTGGCCCCACATGCCCCAGCTCATACTGAACATCATCCACTCTAACCTCAGGCTCTGGTGACGGTACTCTAGCCCAGACTCGGGCTGGTGCCACAGACCGAGCCCTACCTCGACCTCTGGGTTAACCTCTACCTCGTCCCCCAGCTGGGGCTCTAACTGCAGGGACAGAGGGCCTCGTCCTCACCCACTGCAGATCTCGTCTGAACCATCTGAGAAAGAGTGAAGCAAAGATACTCAGAAGTTGATCAAGTCAATAATGCATGACAAGGAATCAAACAATATGACATATTTCCTAGGAATGTCCTATAGCCTCTCGTGGATTGGATACAGAAGTCATCGTACCGATCCACGAGACTCTACTAGACTATTTGCTCTTGTACTGGCGAGATCGGTGAACCTAGTGCTCTGATACCACTCTGTCATAACCCGAAAACCAGGCCATGATGGCATCTACATAACCCCCCCAGTAGACAAGCCTAACCCAAATATGTGAAAGACAATAAATAATAGTTAAACTAAAGCAAAAATAAAGATATAACAAAAAGATAGGGCCAATAGCATATATATATATACCATCGTACAAAATATACATAAGAGGGCCCTAAAGTGACCAAAAAGACAAAACAACACGAGAACCCACCCGGACCTGGTGTCACTAGTACAAGAGCGACTAAAGTAAGGAGTAGCTTTACAATAGATGTTGTCTATCCAAAATAAAAAATATAGACAGGATGTACAAGATGGAAAGAATGTAAAGTCTCCAAAAGCACTGGGAGAGCACCTCGATCCGAACAGCAATGGGCCTCGAACGACAGGAGATCAGTGAGGGTGGCTCGTACTAGGTGCTGCATCAGAAAAAGAGATGCAGAGTGTAGTATGAGTACCAAGGCAATGGGTACTCAGTAGGCATCATAGGCTAAATGAGCGCAGAAAGATAATATATATATATATATATAATACAGAAAATAAGCTAACTATACAGGGATCCACCTAAATCTAGTTATAAAGTCGGAGACATACCAATAAACCAAAGAGAAAGGGAAGGAAAACAACATCAAGCCAACCAGAGTCAATCCAAGTGCCAAAGCAAATGCAATGCAATGCACGATGATGTATGTATGAATGCAATATAATATAAACCCAGAATATCGTATCGGACCATGCATATAAAAACAACAACAACAACATACCCAGTGTATTCCCACAGCGTGGGGTCTGGGGAGAGTAGAGTGTACGCAGTCCGTACCACTACCTCAGAGGTGAGGTAGAGAGGCTGTATCCGATAGACCCCCGGCTCAAGACAAAAACAGTCTACAAATAGGCTAAAAAGGACGTAACAAAGATACAGGATAAAAATACATGATAAAACTACAAGAGACGATATGAAGTAATATGTAGTAACAAACAACAGACAGAAACAGAGCACTGCCACAAAATACTACCACGAGGAATCCAAGAACAAGAAACTATAAGCGTAGCAGTACGATTACTAGTCGGGACAATAAGGAAAAACACTCCTACCTACTAGCCTACACACACTTCTACCTACTACTCTTCTACCCTAATCCGTGTCCTCCACACCTTCCTATCTAGGGTCATGTCCTCGGTAAGCTGCAACTGCGCCATGTCCTATCGAATCACCTCTCCCTTATACTTTTTCGGTCTACCTCGTCCTCTCCTGTAACCATCCAAAGCCAGCCTCTCACACCTCCGCACTGGAGCATCCGTGCCTCTCCTCCTCACATGTCCGAACCATCTCTACCTCGCTTCCCGCATCTTATCTTCCACCGATGCCACACCCACCCTATCTCGGATATCCTCATTCCTAATCCTATCTCTCTTAGTAAACCCGCACATCCATCGCAACATCCTCATCTCCGCCACCTTCATCTTTTGAATATTGGAGTTCTTTACTAGCCAACACACAACAACAAAGCTGGTCGGACCACCACTCTGTAGAATTTCCCTTTAAGTTTAGTAGGCACCTTCTTATCACACAAGACTCCAGATGCGATCCTCCATTTCATCCACCCAACACCAATACGATGAGTGACATCCTCATCAATCTCTCCATTTTCCTGGATAATAGACCCAAGATACTTGAAACTCCCTTTCTTTTGGATGACCTGTGCATCCAGCTTCACTTCTACGTCATCATCCTGAGTCGTCTCACTGAACTTGCACTCCATATATTCAGTCTTGGTCCTACTCAACCTAAACCCCTTAGACTCGAGGGTCTGTCTCCAAACCTCCAACTTAGCATTAACTCCTCCGCGAGTCTCGTCCACCAAAACTACATCATCCGCAAATAACATGAAGCATGGCACCTGACCTTGTATTTGCCATGTCAATACATCCATTACCAAGGCAAATAGAAGAGGGCTAACGGTCGATCCCTGGTGCAACCCCATTAACACGGGAAAGTTCTCCGAATCTCCTCCCATAGTTCTAACGCGAGTCTATGCCCCCTCATACATGTCCTTAATTGATCTGGTGCACGCCACGGTTACACCTCGAGCCTCCAAGCACCTCCAAAGGACCTCCCTAGGGACTTTATCATACGCCTTTTCTAGATCGATGAACACCATGTGCAAGTCCTTCTTCCTTTCCCTGTACTGCTCCACCAGTCTTCTAAGGAGATGAATAGCCTCTGTAGTCGAGCGTCCTGGCATAAAGTCGAACTGGTTCTCTGAAATAGGCACGATCTGTCTCAACCTCAACTCCACCACCCTCTCCCAGACCTTCATAGTGTGGCTTAGCAATTTGATACTCCTATAGTTGTTGCAACTCTGAATATCGCCCTTGTTCTTGTACAAAGGAATCATCGTGCTCCATCTCCAAGCTTCAGGCATCTTTGCCATTCTGAAAATACCATCAAACAACTCGGTTATCTACTTCACACCTGTCTCACCCGAGCTCTTCCAAAAATCAACGGGAATCTCATCTGGCCCCGTCGCCCTACCCTACGCATCTTACGAATCGCAACCTTAACCTCTGTAACCTTTATACGGCTACAATAATCATAGTCACGATGCCTCTTTGAGTGTGCCAAATCTCCCAGCACAAAGCTTTTGTCCCCCACTTCATTCAAGAGTCCATGGAAGTAAGACTGCCATCTCCTTCTAATGAGTACCTCATCTACTAGTATTTTGCCATCTTCGTCCTTGATGCACTTCACTTGGTCAAGGTCCTGAGTCCTACTCTCTCTAGCCTTTGCTAACCTATATAACTTCTTATCCCCACCTTTATCCTCTAAAGCCGCGTATAAGCTTTCAAAGGCTGCCATTTTAGTTGTTGTTACCGCTAACTTAGCCTCCTTCCTAGCTATCTTATACGCCTCCCTATTCCTTCGCTTCTCCTCCTCATCCTTACTCTCTACCAACTTCGCATATGCCCCCTTTTTAGCCTCCACCTTTCCTTTTACTTCTCCATTCCACCACCAGTCCCCTCGATGCTTGCAAGAACTACCTCTCGAGACGCCCAACACCTCTCTAGCCATCTCCCTTATGCAACTAGCAGTCGTATCCCACATATTATCCACATCCCCACTACTCCCCCAAGCCCCCTAGTCATCAACTTCTCCCCTATTTCCAGTGCACTGGCCATAGTCAGGCTACCCCATCTAATCCTAGACCGGTCATCCACAATCCGCTTCTTTTTCTCCTTCTTGATCTCTAAATCCATCACTAAGAGTCTATGTTGGGTCGAAAGATTCTCACTTGGGATAACCTTACAGTCTTTACAAAGACCTCTATCACCCGTCCTAAGGAGAAAAAAGTCTATCTGAGTCTTGGCCACCGAACTACGGAAGGTAACCAAGTGCTCCTCCTTCTTCGGGAAACTAGAGTTAGCTACTCTTAACCCAAAGGCTCTAGCGAAATCCAAGAGTGCAGCACCCCCTTCATTCCTATCCCCGAAACCAAAGCCTCCATGCACATCATCATAACCCCTCGAAGATGCCCCGATGTGCCCATTGAAATCTCCTCCAATGAAAAGCTTCTCAGTATCAGGAAAACCTCCCACTACCTCGTCCAAAACCTCCCAAAAGTGTTTCTTCTCCTCCTCATCCAAGCCCGCTTGTGGTGCGTACGCACTAATAATGTTCAAAGTAGACCCTCCAAGGACTAACTTAATTGTCATCAACCTATCGTTGACCCTCCTAACCTCCACCACTTGCTCTCTCAACTCCTCATCCACTAGGATACCTACCCCCTTCCTATTCCTCACACCTCCTGAGTACCACAACTTATACCCGTCTACCTCTCGCGCCTTAGTGCCCACCCATTTAGTCTCCTGGACACACGCTATGCTAATCCTCCTCTTCCTTAGAACCTTCACTTGCTCTATGGACTTTCCGGATAAAGTCCCTATGTTCCAAGACCCTATTCTCAACCTAGATGCTCCCTTAACCCCCTTACCTCTCCTTCCCCTCGCCCCTGCCCCCGGACCCACCCCCGACCCTGCCCCCAAACCCGAGTGCGACCGATGACATGACCCTACTCAGCCATCATTCACCAAAGCCACTAAAACGTGCGCTATACTCAAGGATAAACCAACTCCACCAACTACTCTATACTAAAAAACTATATCATAAGAAAAGCAAAATACGGTACAAGAGACGAGAACTACACTACCAAACACGATATAGAGCCAATAATTTGCTTCCAGAATACAATACACGTCAAAATCAATATAAAATGTAAAAAAACTAGACAGCGAGTGTTAAAGTAATGGCAGAAATGTCAACCTAAATAGGCTATCAAGAATGTGATAAAAAAATCCAAGAAAATGTCAACTACTGAGGACGAAAATAAAGCCTAGGGATAGAAGTCACCGGGGTCAAGCTGTGAGGAGAGAAGGACGGTCTGCTTGCTAAAGTGGTTGGATTCCGGCAAGATGAGGTGTCAAAATTGGTCGCCGGAATCCTGTTGTTCGCCAAAATCTGGTTGGTCGCCGAAATTTATGCTAGATCTAACTCGGGAAAGGAACCTGCAAGAAGAAGAAATCGAGACAAAAGAAAAAGAAAGGAAACAAAGAAAGGAGAAAAAGCAAATCTTTGCCGAAACAAATCTTGCCGGGACAGATCTGGCCGGCGCGGAGCTGATGGTGACGGTCTGCAAAGAAGGCGACTGCCGGAGGATGTCGCCAGTAAAGATGGGTTCGTCGGCGGTGCACCTAAAAGCCTGATCGGTGACTGACAGCGAGAAGCACTGATTCTCCGGCGGCAAACCACGTATGCTACAGGCACAGTAGGGAGTCATCGTGGCCGAAGATGGAACTGAGCAGATGTATATGTGCAATAGTAAAATACCTGAAATAATGCATCGGGAGTCCAGAATACCGCACGGACTATAAATATATACATATGCAGAAAATAGTATTTCCTCATTTTTCCTTCTAAAAACCAAGGTGATACTCAAAATAGCTCAATTTAGTTCAAAAAATCATCACAACAGTAATAGAGCCTTCTTTCAAACCAAAAACCTTTGAAAATCGTTTCCTTGTTATACCAATGATATGCCATGTCATATGAGTATGAATATTCACAAACAGAGGAAAACCAGACAATCAGATCAAACAGGGCAAGAATATCCTCCAAATCAAGAGAATTGACCTGGAACTCCGTCCAACTCCTAGCCATGGCCTCGGGCCCATAATTACACACAATAATATAATAAAGCAGTAAAGCAGAAATAAAAGCAAAAACCAATGAGAAAACTATATTCTACCTCTAAAGCCTCCTAAAATCATGCTAAGGATTTTATACTAGTCACACCGAAGAAGCAAGCTCCTAGGCTAAGGATAACATTCAGTTTTAGGCTAAAAACCCGAAATGGACAATTAACATGATAAACAGGATTTAAGCCTAAGTCTATCTAAAATCCAACCTAGCATTCCAGTAACATATAAATCTATACTATCTAACTAAACTCAGTCTAAAAGGTAAACCGTAACCTACCTAGGGGCCAAACTGCAAGCACGAACCATCACTCGTGTGCCTTCCCTTTCTAAACAGCCTCAGAAAGCTTTCATGCTATCAAGAATATAAACTAGGTGTCAAGACAAGAAAAATGACACCCATATTGCTATACGGAAAAACAAGCCGGAAATCGGGTCAGAAAAATGACCCTCGAGGCCCGTGCAACGAAACAGAAAACAAAATTTACAATTACGCTCGTGGTGGGTTAAAAAATCCATGCCTAAAGTTTGGGCACGAACGGAAGTCGTTTCGGGGCCCAAAACAGCCCTGAAGTGCTACTAATTCATGATATTAAAATAGAAAAGATCGGAATTTAAAGGCGGAAACCAACCTCGATAAGAGAAATACGTCGTGGAGATGAGTTGCACGAATTTAAGAACATGCAGTCCCCAAAAGTTCAAATTTCTACAAGGATTACCCCAAATTTCAAAATTTAACAAGAAGGAAAATTAGGAGGAGAAATACGGGAATTACCACAGAAGGAGGAGAGGGGTGACGAGGGAACTTACCGGGTGCAGGACACTGAAGCAAGGAGCTGGAAAATAGGAGCTTGGGAGCTTCAACAATGGAGTTTTTGGAATTTAGAAGGAGAAAATAAAGTTGACACTTTAAATAGCTGTCAGGGGTCCTTCATCGCGATCGAGACAAGACCCATGGTTCACGGAGAACAGCTGGCCCAACCATCGCGATTGTGATGGTCTAGGCCACATTCGCGAAAAGGAAGCCAAGCTGGGTCCCAACCGGCTACATCGCGAACGCAGAGGACACCCTTCGCGAATGAGATAGTCAAGAAACCATACCATCGTGAACGCGAGGGGATCCACGTGATCGCGAAGAGCAAAAGGGTCTACAACTTAGTGCAGCAACCAGCAATTTCCCCAAGTCCAAAAATCTTCTGACGGACCCTCGAGATTCATCCGGAACCCCGTAAACACAAACCAACCATGCTACCCTACCAGAAACAGCATTTCGGACTTAATGGAATCGACAAAACTCCCAACGGAGATCGTTTTAACAAAAAGTGGGCCCCACTCCCAAAACTAACTCAAAACTCAAAAACCAAAAACAAGTCTGGAAGCCTCAGGACCCAAAACAAAGGTCCCCCTAGCCTAAATTTTTATCCCAGGTCGTCTTCTCCGAATATTGACCAAAGTCAACCCTACTAGCCCAACTAACTTCAAAACACACAAAGCCACACAAAACCAAACTGAAAGCACTCAGACCCAGACCAATGGTCCCACTATACCAAAATCCATGTTTTAGAGACAACAAAACTGTCAAAATTTGATTATGAGTGTGTTAACCAAGAAAGTTGACCGAAGTCAAAGATTTACCAACTTTGAGAGCTAAATCAGGGAAATAGTCATAATGACCTAACGAATGGCCCAGGCACTGAACCATCGGTATCAGGAAGTCATAAATGACATGTATCCACTAAGGGAAAGCTCGAAATGTATAAAAGGGACAAAAAGCAGAAAATGACTTGGAGGGTCATTACACTTGAGGGGTTTCAGTGTGGCGTAAACTTGACCATCCTGATGTAACCAAGGTGATATTAAACCTCTTCAACTTATAATCTGGAGAGTGTGGTTAGAGTTTCTTGAATATTACTGTTGCTTTTTTAAACTTCATAAATATATACCTAGAATACCATCTCATCTTAACGCTTAAATTGTTATATAAGAGACATTTTTTTATGTACTTTGAGTCTTCAACGTCACTCATGTGTATCCAAATTACATTTTTTTAAAGGAGATTTTGTGATGAACGAATTGTCAGGCTACGATGATATTTTTGGAAGAACGGGTACATCATTATAATCACTTTTAACTGTTGTGATATTAGTTTAGTTCTTCTATTCATTAGATTCATATGAACTACATAATGAACTCAATACTTATAGCCTCTAAGCTGCCACCTGCAAAGTTACTATCCATTTTTCTTCACTTTTTCCCTCTCCTTCAAAATCTATCAAGTTCATTCCTCTTCAGTTTTATCTTTATCTGTTGAATGTGTACTCTGGCTTTAACTTCAACCTTCTTCATCTTTGAAATGGATCTATTTACTTGTTTCTTACATATGCTACTATATTGATTCAAATTTCTTTGATCTTATATTTTTACAAAAAATACTAACTTCCTACCTTGTTTACAAATGTAACAGGGCCAAATGTTCTTGCCAAAGATCACAACAAATGAAACTACATTCTGGCTGATCTTTAACTTAATACAACGCATATTGTTAATATGTAAATAGAATATGCATAGGTATTTTGTAAATCATTTAATCTAAATTTAATAAAGACATTGTTCACTTTTCAATTGGTATTATATTTTTCCATAAAAAGCTGACTTTATACCTTTAAACCTCCATCATGTTGGGCCCGTGCTAACACGGGTCATACACCCCTAGTATATTTATATGCTAGATGCTTTTTATAAAAAAAAAAAGAAATGATGGAATTCAATTTGGATAAAAATTACTTCATATATAATAATAATATTTTTTCTACATAGTTACATCAATATCTTCGCTTAAATATTAATAAATTATAAGAATTCTTATAAAATAAATACATACACAAATATATCATACTAAAGAATTTTTTTATTTTTGAAAGGCCAGAACTATGTATATTTTTTTCAAATTATGAGCGGTGCTTCAGTAAAACTTTCAAATTTAGGCTCGTAAGTCTTTTACTCGGGACATAGGACAACCTTGAACACCCGAGGTGTTACAAGTCGTATTTTTGTTTTATCCCTTTTCGATATTTTTTTTTAAAGAATTAGTTTTTGACACTTTAAATCATTCCAAAAGTTAACAAAAAGTTCTAAAATAGTTTTGAAAACAAACACAGTCGCCACTTAATTTTTATAACGAAATTAAGAAAACTTGAGAAAATTTTCAAAGACTTAAAAACATAAATAAATCTTTAAAAATAGAGAAACTAGGTAAGGGTTCAAGTAACGTCTTAAGAAGGTTTTTAAGGCACTTAAGAACTTCCGTTAAAATGATTGATACAGAAGTAACATGCTTTCCTTAATCATCATTTAATAGTTCGAAGGCGTCATAGTCTAAAGGCATCATTTTCATGACCTGCGGACATTATTTCATGGCCTAAGGATTTAATTTTTGCTTATCATGCTCCAAAGGCGTCATAGTCTAAAGGCATCATTTTCATGGCCTGCAGACATCATCTCATGGCCTAAGGATTTAATTTCTGCTTATCATGCTCCGAAGGTGTCATAGTCTAAAGGCATCATTTTCATGGCCTGCTGCCACCATTTCATGGCCTAAGGATTTACTTTTGTGTATCATGGTCCCAAGACATCATCCATACCGTCTTAAAGCAAATATTTTCATGGTCTAAAAGGGAATTTGCATCATGTTTAAATATTTAACAATTTAATTTATTATTTGTTTAATCTATATGCTCTAACCATTTTATCTAGTCATATTAAATATTGCAGATAACGAAGAGAGAACGAAACAAATAGGAGCAATTTTGCTCCCATTTTTGAGATACAACTCTTCTTATACTTATATATAACCATATATCAACTCGAATCAAATTCACATCTTATATCTTCAAATCAATCATACGACCTTCTCTTCCTATCTCATCAACCCATGCTACTTCCACCTCTATTCAAATCTTGTATTGTCAATTTTCTTTAGAGATCTCGTTCGTCCCTAAATCTTGAACTACACGGCCTGATTCTTGTAAAATCAGATATATGTAGGCGACTTGAAACTAAAGTCTTGGCCACATCATCTTTCACAACTCCCTCTTGTTTCTTCTGATTCCAAAGAGTCGTTGTCCTGGTCGGACAAAATTGGCCACTATGTCAATGTTCCTTGCTCGACAATTCATCCTTCATTCCTGATCAAGGAAGGGGCAGTTGTTGACACCCAATTTTGTCCCTCCTTTTCATCATTTTTACTCATTCGAGCATTTAATTTGTTCATGAGGTCAAAAACGCTATGTTTACTTACTTTTATAAGATTTTATGTTATTAAATGTTATTCGCATTACTTTAGTACTATTTTAGGATTATTATTATTATTATTCACTTGCAAAAGTATTTTATTTTTATTTACTTACTCTTTTGCATTTATCTTTTTTATAAATACTAGCCGCAAATATTTTAAAATTATTATTCTTATTATCGTATATACTGGTGAATTACTTTTGATTATAAAATATAATTTTTTTTACTTAGTAATTTAGTAGTTACTCTTTTATATATTTTTAGTATAATTTATTTAGACTCAAATATATTGAGTTCAAATTTTAAATTTAAATTTTGTCAAATCTTTTCATATTTAGAAAAATCCTCTTCATCTATTTTTTCTTTTATAGGAAGAATATTATTTTTCCTTCAATCACTCTCATTAGATCTTTGCTGCCAATTTTACTCCCTCCACCGCCAACGGCTTTTTCAAAATTTTACACCATAAACTCTAGTATTTTTTTCATGTCTAAAAGAGGAGGATTGGACCTACTTGAGTTCTTCTTCCTTCATCCCCTCTTCATGAAAAAGAGAGATCACAGTTAGCCACAAAAAAAAAAAAAAATCGGTCATGAACATTATGCTTTGGGGTTAACTAGTGAAAATATATCAATGTTCTGTTGTCGAAAAAAACTCTAAACGCAGCAGAGAAAACTCCAATCATAGCAATATGTATAAATGCTCAAATTAAGCGACCATCACCGGAGCATCACCGGAAAGCACAGCAGCAGGAACAACTGGTTTGGGCATCTTAAATTCAACAAGAAGTTTAGAATTGATCAAAACTCCATCCTGGCGCTACTTGTCTGAGATAGGTCATCTTTAAACCTTCTGAAAGCTTATCTTCATTACATATTATTATTGGTGCTACAATATTTCTCTTCATATTTAACTTAACATATTCAAAATACATATTTTATGCTTGGGGTTCATATATACATTAACCTTTTATTCGAAAAGTAAAGAGCCTATCAAACGTTGGGTGAAACTAACTTAATACTTCTTGATTTTTTTCCAAAAGAGCATGATGACCCTTGGTTTCTCGATTTTGCTTACTATATGGTAGGGATAGAGATGCTTTTGGTTTAAGAAATTATTTTCAATAATTAAGATATGCACTTTTTAGTATGTCCATATTTTGATTGATATTTTTTTAAGTTCTCATGTTTTTAATTCATACCTTGGCTCTTTAATGGATATAATGATGCTGTAGAAGTTTTCCAATCCAGAGAATTGGTTTTTCCTTCTTTACTTTTTTTTTACTTAAATAATTCAACCATTGACTTGAATATTTTCACTAGGAGCCAGATCCTTAAGATTATTTCTAAATGAATCTTAGGCTCATGTATGATGATGAGTGGTACACATATAATCTTTAAATAATGAATTTGGACTGATTTGAGAAGCTAAGCTATATAAGTTACTTTCTATAATATCATAATATGTAGTTATTTGGCTGAGGAATTACTTGAGGGTATGCTTTTATTATTGATCACGTGCATTATTTTCCAAAGAAGATATCTTTTGTTGAAATTTGGTCGCATTATTCTAGGAGAAAATAATAATAGGGAACAACCACTTCTTGTACATGCTACATCTAATTTGTTGATCAAGTTAATAATCATTGTCTCTATTTCACTACCCTGTTCTAGTATCCTTTATTATATCAACAAGTTGTTAAATTGGACTAGAATAGTGGTCTAAAGCATGTTACTTCTGTATGTATTCCGCTATTTCCCCTAGTTTTGTTCTTCTAATAAAATTGGCCTCGATCAAGAATGCCCTTCACTATTTCATTAATTCTTATCTTTTCTTTTGATTACTTAAGTACCAAGAAGAGTGGATATAGTTTCACTCCCGTTAAATATTCTTTACATGTACATCACAATGGGATGTCATCACTTGGAGTTCAACCACGGGGAGTGAAGGAGTCAGTGCACAAAGCGAAGCTCAAAATGGAGTTAGTCTTCCCCAAGTGGGGATCAGGTACGTTCCGGGAGATGATGAAAAAAAGCAGGCTATAGCTGACTTCTCATATGAAGCACATGTATAGCTTTATAAAAATAAAGCAACTCATTATTCCCTTATTTTCTAATTTCATATGTCACCCTTTTAAAAATCTCAAAGACTTGACAATTTTTTACTGTTGTGTTAAATCTTACAACAACAACAACAACAACATACCCAGTGTATTCCCACAGCGTGGGGTGTTGTGTTAAATCTTAAATATATATTATTATTTTTTACAATCCAAATATCCAAATATTTTTAAAGTTTTACATGACTTTGAAATATTTATTTAGCTCTCTGAAATATTTTATGAATTTTTTAAGTCTTGTTTTAAGATGTTTAAGAGAGTCGATCATATTAAAATAGAATAGAGGGAGTAACATCGCCTTGGGCCCATTTTCAGCCTCGACATACCTGATCCCACACTCTCTCTCTCTCTATCTCTCTCTATCTCTCTCGTGCACTCTTTGTCTCAACTTTACTGTATGTGTTATTAACTTATTACTTATTTAGTCTCTTACATTATATTTACCACCAAATTTAAGGTGGCATATATTTTACTAACCATTTCTTTTCTTTTGTGAGATTTTATAATTTATGAGGTCAATTAGAACACGCTATGCTGAACAAAGAATAATCAAAGGTATTCTTTATTAATTCAACATTTTTCCAACAAAGTTAGTCTCTTGGTTTTCACAATCTTTATGTCCCTGAATAGGTAATTGTAATCGTAGATTAGCTTTATTTTGTCATTATATTTTTTGTGTCATTTAAGTGCTTTAAATAATTTATTTGGAAGCGACCAAGTTAGTTCCTCTATCCTTTACTCTTTTGATTTTTATGTTTTAGTTTTCCTCATTCGTGTGAGTTACTTGAATATCTTAAACCTGTTATTGGAAGCGACCAGGTCAGTCTCTCTATCTCTTAATTGTTAATATTGCACGTATTTTATTTTCTCTATTTGGTGGCCATGAGAACATGCTTTGATTAATTGAATTCATGAACTTTGTGGTTTTCCTAATGCGTCACTTGTCAAATTTTGCATGTTTAATCATTTTATCACCTAGATTCGTATTCATTAGATAATAATTTACGCCTAGTTTATTTATTTATTCTATAATAAAAGTTTTCTTATATTTGATCACCTAGTTATTTAAAATCACATGTGAAGAAATGACTCGTTTAGTTAATTAATAATTTAGCATGTTTAACTATTTATCACATTTATAGATTAACGAGTATAATTACGCTTAATTTATTTACTTGTCTTAAAAATGAGGTTTGTATGCTCATCATATTGTCAATTTAACTTAATAAATATGTTGACCTTTGTTTTATCACCTTCTTCCCACATAAATAATGAATTTGGCAAGGACTCACATTTGTGGACCTCGAAAGGTGCTTAACAGCTTTCTTTTGAGGTAATTTGAACCCTTACCCGATTTCTGGTGATGTAGACCCAATTTAATTTAATTGTAGTTAGTTTAGAATGGTTCCCTAATGCACCTTAATTCGTTAGGTGATGACTCTTCATCTCTTTTATCCAAAAAAGAGTTGTCACATCGAATTCCTTTCTTTCGCGAGAAAAATGGGGCGTGACAGAGGTCGCAGGCCATTCAGTACGTGTTGGTGAGTCCTCATCTTTCGAGGACTGGTAGGAGTCTAGTTTTGTTTTGATGTCGTTCCTTCAATACTAAGAGTTAGCTGGGGTCTTTTCCTAGAAACTCCTTATGATGATTTTAGAGGCTTTCAGACATAAATAGATATTCGGGTTTCTTGTTTCAGATTGTGGCACTCTTAGACCTTTACCTTTTACGAAGATGGTTGCCTACTTTGCTATTTATGATTCCGCCATTATCCTTTATTCTTTGTCTAGGTTATGCTATGTGATAAGTCAGTAATCTACCAACTTATTGAGCCTATATCAATGAATTGAATAGATTTAGAGGTTCTTATGGCCTTTATTGATGTCTATACAAGTACTTTTGATAGATGATGATAAATAAGGAAATAGACCCAAAAAGAGCTCAAAAGGAGTGAAGTGTGAAGTGTACGAAAAAGTTAAAGATTTTGACTGAAAATGTGGTGGCAGTGCGACACGCACAAGACTAGGTACGAACCGCACCTCCTCCGCATAGAGTTGCAAAAATCCTGAAGAGTCTGTTAAGGGGTGCGGTCGCTGTGCGAAGCGCACATCTCAAGGTGCAAAATGCACCCCCTTCGCATGGAACTCCCAAAGATAGCTAAAGTCACTGGTTCAACTGAAGGTAGTGTGCGACGTGCACATTACAACGTGCGAACCGCACGTCGCGCCACACACCTCTCGAAGGGCATTTTTTGTCCTAATTTATAGTGACGTTTTGGGAAACTATAAAAGGCCTATTTTGGCACAATTGTAAAATAACTTTCTTCAGTCCTAAATATTCTGAAGAGCTTTTTGCTTTGAGACTAAGTTTTCACCTCCATTGAGAAGAGGGTTTCAATCTACTTCTCTTGTTTAACACTTGTGTGCTCAAATTGAATATAGAACTTGAGATTCATCTCTAATGGAAGAGATTTTGACTTACCCAGCTGGTATCTCTTTCTCTCTTGCTATGAGTGGCTATATTCTCTTGTATAGGGGTGTGTTGATGATGGGTGCTTAGCTAATGGGTGTGGGTGTTATTTATTCTTGCTTATAATTGGTTATTTGATATGGGTCTAGTAATTTCAAAAAGTTTTAATCTTAAAATTGGTGGTTGCAAATATTATTTTTCATTACTTGACTATGTGATTGCTTGAGAAAGGACTTCATGGTTTTGGATGTGAAATTACTAGTTGGAATTTGGGAATCCATTCAGATTTGAGGCTAGAAATAGCTTTTATCGACGGAATCACCCATTTAAGGGTCTAAGCTAGAGATAGTGTGACCTCCCCAAGTTTATGTTGGTCGTTTGTTGATCAAACCGATGATGTTCTAACCGAAATCATCAAAAATATGGATGTTGATCGAGAGATAAATATTCAATACCCATGACCAATGCTACTTATGTCAATAAGCGAGAATAAGTATGAATTGATAATCACCCTTTTATGATTAAAGCCCATCAGATACTGTAATGACCCTCCCGGTCATTTTCCTATTTTTCGTGCTTTTTCCATATTTTAAGCTTTCCCTCAGCCGCTACAGGTCATTTATGACTTGTCCGGACTGACGATTCGATGCCCGAACCATTCATTAGGTCGAAATAAGCGTTTCCCTATTTTGGAACTTGAACTTAGAAAATCTTTGACTTCCATTAACTTTCTTGGTAAACGTGCTCAGAATCAAATTCCGACAGTTCCGTTGGCTCCAGAATGGGGATTTTGGTCTTGTAAGACTATTGGTCTGGGTTTGAGTGCTTTCGATTTTATTTTGTTTTGCTTTCTGTGTTTTCAAGCCAGTTTGGCTGGTAGGTTGACTTTGGTCAACATTTGGAGAAGACGGCCTTGGATGAAAATTTCGGCAGCGCTATTAGCTCTGAAATGTCAACTTTAGGCTAGGGTAACCTTTGGTTCGGATCCCGAGGCTTCCGAACTTGTTTTACGGTATTGAGTTTCGAGTTAGTTTTGGGCGTGGGGCCCACTTTTTCTTAAAACGACCTCCGTCGGTAAATTCGTCAATTTCATTGAGTCCAGAATGTCATTTCCACTCAAATAGCTCTATTGGTTTGCGAGAATAAGGTTTCGATCGTGCCCGGAATACCCTGGAGAAGTTTGGAAAAACTGTTGGTTTTTGTTGCAGGCCAGGCCTTCAGCGCCAGCAAGCGCGATCGCGCGCGTGCAGCCTGGGCCTTCAGCTCCAATGGCGCCAGCCTGCGGCCAGCCCTTTTAAAATCTTATTTTTCACGATAGTAACTTTGAAAAAAGAATTTCCACTAGGGTTTTAGCTCATTTCTTTCACTTCTTTCAACTCCAACTTCATCTTTCTCAACTCTAATTACTCAAGAACAATGTGGGATCGTGGGAATTCTCAAATTTTCGTTAATCTCGCTCCTTTATCGTGGGTAAGTCTCTTCTTCTTCAAGCCTTGCCCTCCTCTTTTAGCTTGAAAAACCTCCATTGTTGAAGCTCTTACAAGCTTGGTTTTTCTTGGGTTAAAGTTGCGTTCGTGAGCTTGTTTGTCCGTGGTAGCTGTAGTTCCGGTCCATAGTCGATTCTTGCTTCCTAATTGGTACGTTTCCACCCTTGAAAATCACAAATCTCCACTTTTGTTCTCATGAATTAGTAGTACTTCTGGGCTATTTTGAGCCCCGAAACAAACTCTGTTTACGCTCAAATTTTGAGCATGGGTTCCTAAATTCACCACGAAAATAATTGTGAATTTTATTTTTTGTTTTTCTGCTCGGGCCCCGAGGGTCATTTTTTGACCCAATTTTTGGCTCGATTTTCCATATAGCAATATTGGTGTTGTTCTTCTCATCTTGACACCTAGATTATGTTCTTGATAGCGTGGCAGCTTTTTGAGGCTGTTCGGAAGGGAAAGGCACACGAGTGACGGTTCGTGTTTGTAGTTCGGCCCTGAGGTAGGTTACGGTTTACCTTCTAGACTGAGTTTAGTTGGATTATATATATTTGTATGTTACTGGAATGCTTGGTTGGATTTTAGATAGACTTTAGGCTTAAATCTTGTTTATCATGTTAATAGGCCAATTCGGGTTTTTAGCACTAGGACTGTGTGTTATCCTTAGCCTAGAAGCTTATTTCTTCTGTGTGACTAGTCTAAGACCCTTAGCATGCTTTTAGGAGGCTTTAGTGGTAGAATAGAGTTTGTCGTCGTTTTTTCCTCTTTTGTTTTCTGTCTTACCGCTTTATTCTATCATGGTATGTAACTGTGGGCCCGAGGCCCTGGCTAGGATTTGGATGGATTCCATGTCAGTTCTCTTGTTTTGGAGGGTACTTTTGCCCTGTTTGATCTGATGGTGTGATTATTCCTCTACTTGTGGACATTCATACTCATATCGCATGGCATATCATTGGCACAGTACGGAAATGATGTTTCAAAGGCTTTTGGGTTTGAAAAGAGGTTTTCTACTATTGTGATGAATTTTGGACTAAATTGAGCTATTTTGAGTATCACCTTGGTTTTTGAGAGGGAAAGAGGAACTACTATTTTCTGTATATAAATTTACGATCTGATGCGGTATTTTGGACCCCCGATGCATTATTCCAGATATTTTACTTTCTCATTTATATACATATTAGTCTGATGCGGTATTCCAGACCCCCGATGCATTATTTTGGGTATTTTATTATTTCATATACATATGTGCATAGTCTGATGAGGTATTTCGGTTGCCTGATGCGGAATTTGAGGTTTATATTATATTGCATTTATATATGGATCACCATGCATCACATTGCATTTGCTTTGGCATGTGGATGGACTCTGGTTTGGCTAGATGTTGTTTCCTTTTTTATTTTTATTTATTGACATGTCTCCGACTTTATAACTAGATTTAGGTGGATCCCTGTATAGTTAGCTACTTTCCTGTACCTATATTTATATATTATCTTTTTGCGCTCGGTCGGCCTATGTTCCTACTAAGTACCCGTTATTTCAGTACTCATACTACACTCTGCATCCCTTTTTCTAATGCAGCACCTAGTACGAGCCACCCTTGTTGATCTCCTATCATTCGAGGCCCATTGCTGCTCGGATCGCGGTGAGCTCCTGGCGCTTTTGGAGACTTTACATGCTTTCCATCTTGTACGTCCTGTCTATATTTTGTATTTTGGATAGACAGAGGTTATTATATAGCTACTCCTTACTTTAGTCGCTCTTGTACTAGTGACACTAGGTCCGGGTTGGTTCTCGAGTCTATTTTTTCTCGTTGGTCACTTTAGGGCCTTTTTTTGTATATTTTGTACGATGGTATTTATTTTGCCATTGGCCCTGTCTTTTCATTTATGTCTTCCGCTTTTCCTTACTTTAAATGCTTTATTTTCTTTCGCATCGTTGGGTTTGGCTTGCCTACTGGGGGTTATGTAGGCACCATCATGGCCCAGTTTCGGGTCATGACAGAGTGGTATCAGAGCTCTAGGTTTACCGGTCTCGCCAGTACAAGAGCAAGTGTCTAGTAGAGTCTCATGGATCGGTACGATGACATCTGTATCCTATCTGTGAGAGGCTATAGGACATTCCTAGAAAAGATTCCATCTTGTTTGATTCCTAGTCGTGTGTCCTTGACTCTATCGACTTCTAAAATTACAGTTGTTTTCTTCCTCCTCAGAAACCCATGATGAGTACGACAGCGGGTGATGTCGAGGCTTCTGCGCTTGTTACTTGAGTGCTTGTTTCATCCCCCGGGATTTCAACTATGGGCTTACCATTTTAGCTAAGAAGGGGTTGGGGGCTAGCCCAACTTTCGGTGCTATTTATGGCTACCCCAGTTACTCAAGACACCATGGTTGGGATTCCGAGTCTTCCGGAGAGGGTGTCTATGTTATGGGTAGGGGAAGCACCCGATTCTTCGAGGGGTGCTTTGGCTAGGTTTAAGGTTACAGTTTCCCTACCTTAGGCTTTGCATTTGTTGGTTGTAACTGTAATTAACTGGCACCCTAGGGTTGGGTATTCTAGGTTGGCACCCCAGACCTTACACGTTTCTTCTGTCGTCTTATTTATGCCTTGTTGGTAGTGTTTGATCTAAAGTTGTAGTATTACCTTTATGGCCCCGCGTGGCCTTTTTATCTGCCTTTGGACCATAGATGGTGGGATATATGGGAATGTCCGCGAGTTCTGGACATCGAGTTGTGATTTTAGGTTGGTTATGTATGTTGTAGAGCTGATTGTGCCCGTGCAGGGCCAATAGGTCGATTGTGAGTTGTTGGGCTTTTGTCTGTTTGCGATCATATCATTCATGCAAAGGGTTTCCTGCATATTTTACTATTGTTTTGGATACGGGCCTACTATAAATGGTTTATAAAACTTGCATGGCCTTACGGGCCCGTTTTCGGTAAAATGACTATAAAAGGGATTGGGAACTGGCTTTATGGATTTTCTTGGGGAAAAAAGGAGTATTATGATAATGTTATCATCGATTTTCATACTTATACTAGGCTCGGCTGTGCCATAGAGCTAGGCATATTTTTTATTATGGATTTAGTCCCGGATACACTTCGGGCACCCTATATAGGGGTCTGAGAGTTGTGGTTTACTGTTTTAGACCCGGATAGACTCCGGGAAATTATGCTTTGAAATCCCTCAATTTTTGTATGTGGTCACTTAAACTTGCATGGATCTTTCCAATCCGGACTAGGGGCCACGAGCTGCAAGTGTCAGGGGAGGTGCGTACAACACTATGGTCACATCTAGTTCCATCATATCATTCATATTGTGTTTGGATTCTTTGTTGCTGGTTGTTCAGTGGGTGCTCCGGTGGTATAAGATGCTAGAGGGATTGTATGCTCTTGTGTGAGCTCCACGGGTGTGCGGGTGCTTGTCAGGATTATAGGTGCTTTAGCGTTGGCTATCTTCTTGTAGTGTTCTGTAATGACCCTTCAGGTTATTTTCCATTTTTTCTGTGTCTTTTTTGCATTTCGAGCTTTCCCTCAGCGGCTCCAGATCATTTATGACTTGTCGGGACTGACGGTTTGGTGCCCGGGCCATTCGTTAGGTCGTTCTGACCATTTCCCTATTTTAGCTTTTAAAGTTGGTAAACCTTTGACTTTGGTCAACTTTCTTGGTTAACGCGCTCAGAATCAAATTTTGACGGTTTTGTTAGCTCCAGAACAAGGATTTTTGTATAGTGGTCTTGGTTTGGGCATGAGTGCTTCCGGTGTGGTTTTGTGTGGCTTTGGGTGTTTTAGAGTCAGTTTGGCTGGTAGGGTTGACTTTGGTCAACATTCAAAGAAGACGGACTCGGATGGGAATTCTGTCAGCGCCATTAGCTCCAGAATGTCGACTTTGGGCTAGAGGGAACTTTGGTTCGGGTCCCGAGGCTTCCAATGTCATTTTTGAGTTTTGAGTTTCGAGTTGGTTTTGGGCATGGGGACCACTTTTCATTAAAACGATCTCCGTTAGGAGTTTTGTCGATTCCATTGAGTCCGGAATGTTATTTCTGGTAGGGTAGCATGGTTGGTTTGTGTTCACGGGGTTCCGGATGAATCCCGAGGGTCCGTCAGAAAATTTTTAGACTTGGTATATTTGTTGGTTGCTGCATTAAGTGCAGACAACTTTGCTCTTTGCGATCGCGAAGACCCCATCGCATTCGCGATAATCTAGTTTCTTAACCATTGCATTCGCAAAGAGTTTTTTCGCATTCGCAATAAAGCCGACTGGGACTCGGCTTGGATTCCTCTTCGCGAACGCGGCCTGAGCTATCGCGTTCGCGATAGTTGGGCTGGTTGTTCTCCACGAACGTGGTGGTCCTGTCGCGATTGCGATGAAGGACCCCTGGCAGTTACTTAAAACTTCAACTCTATTCCTATTGCTTTCATTCCGAGAAAACACCATTGTTGAGCTTCAAAGCTCTGAATTCTAGCTTCCCAGCTCAGTGCCTTTCATCTGGTAAGTTCCCCCGTCACCACTCTCCCCGTTCAGAGTAAATTTTCGTATTTCTTTCGCTAAATCCGCTTGTTGTTTAAATTCTTAGAATTTGGGTGAGTTTGGTAGAAATCTGATCTTTGGAGGCTGCATGTTCTTGAACCCGTGCAACTCATCTCCGTGACGTATCCCTCTTGTCGAGGTAGGTTCCCGCCTTTAATTTCGAGTTTTCCCATCTAAATTCCATAAATTAGTAGCACTTCGGGGCTGTTTTGGGCCCAGAATTGAGCTCCATTCTCGCCCAAACTTTGGGCATGGGTTCCTTAACCCACTGCGAGCATAGTTGTGAAATTTGTTTTCTATTTCATTGCGCGAGCCCCGAGGGTCATTTTTCCGACCCGATTTTTAGCCCAATTTTCTGTATAGCAATATGAGTGTTATTATTCTTGTCTTGACACCTAGTGTATGTTCTTGATAGCGTGGCAGCTTTCTGAGGCTGTTCGGAAGGGGAAGGCACACGAGTGATGGTTCGTGCTTGCAGTTCTGCCTCGAGGTAGGTTATGGCTTAACTTCTAGACTCAGTTTAGTTGGATTATATATCTGTATGTTACTGGAATTCTAGGTTGGATTTTTAGATAGACTTTAGGCTTAAATCTTGTTTATCATGTTAATTGGCCATTTTGAGTTTTTAGCACTAGGACTGTATGTTATCCTTAGCCTAGGAGCTTGTTTCTTCTGCGTGACTAGTCTAAGACCCTTAGCATGCTTTTAGAAGGCTTTAGAGATAGAATAGGGCTTCCCCGCTATTTTTTCGCTTTTATTTTCTGCTTTACCGCTTTATTCTATCGTTGTATGTAACTGTGGGCCCGAGGCCATGGCTAGGATTTGGATGGATTCCAGGTTAGTTCTCTTATTTTGGAGAGCACTTTTGCCCTGTTTGATCTGATGGTATGATTATTTCTCTGCTTATGAACATTCATGCTCATATTGTATGGCATATCATTGGTACAGTACGAAAAGTATTTTCAAAGGCTTTTGGGTTTGAAAAGAGGTTTTTCTACTGTTGTGATGAATTTTGGACTAAATCGAGCTATTTTGAGTATCACCTTGGTTTTTAAAAGGAAATGAGGAACTACTATTTTCTGTATATAAACATATTAGTTCGATGCGGTATTCCGGACCCCCGATGCATTATTCCAGGTATTTTACTATTTCATATATACATATGCATAGTCCGATGTGGTATTTCGGGCGCCCGATGCGGTATTCCGGGTTTATATTATATTGCATTCATATATGCTTCATCATGCATCGCATTACATTTGCTTTGGCATGTTGATGGACTCTGGTTTGGCTTGATGTTGTTTCCCTTTTCTTTTATTCTCTGGCATGTCTCTGGCTTTATAACTAGCATTAGGAGGATCCCTATATAGTTAGCTGCTTTCCTGTGATCAATGTTTATATATTATCTTTCTGCGCTTGATCGGCCTATGATGCCTACTGAGTACCCGTTGTCGTGGTACTCATACTACACTTTGCATCTTTTTTTTCTGATGCAGCACCTAGTACAAGTCACCCTCTTGATCTCCTGTTGTTTGAGGCCCATTGCTGTTCGGATCGCGGTGAGCTCTCAACGCTTTTGGAGACTTTACTTGCTTTCCATCCTGTATTTCCTGTCTATATTTTGTATTTTGGATAGATAGAGGTTATTGTATAGCTACTCCTTGCTTTAGTTTCTCTTGTACTAGTGACACCAGGTCCGGGTTAGTGTTCGGGTTGTTTTGTATTTTTCGGTCACTTTAGGGCCATCTTTTGTATATTGTGTACGTTGGTATGTGTATATATGTTTTTGGCCCTATCTCTTGTTATATCTTCTGTTTCTCTTTAGTTTCATTATTATTTATTATTTTTTGCATGTTCGGGATAGGCTTGTCACTGGGAGGTTATGTAGATGCCATCATGGCCCTGTTTTGGGTCATGACAGAGTGGTATTAGATCTTTAGGTTCACCGGTCTCACTGGTACAAGATCAAGTGTATAGTAGAGCCTCGTGGATAAGGTACGATGACATCTGTATCCTATCTGCGAGGGGCTATAGGACATTTCTTTGGATAGGCTTCATTTTGTTTGATTCTTTATCGTGCTTAATTGATTTGATCAACTCCTAAGTATATTTGTTTCACTCCTTCTCAGATGGTTTGGATGAGGTCTTCAGCGGGTGAGGACGAGACCTTTGCCCCTGCAGTTAGAGCCCCAGCCAGGGGATGGGGCAGAGGTCGACCTAGAGATCGAGGAAGGGCACGGGCTGTGGCACTGGCTCGGGCCCGGGTCAGATCACTGTCACCAGAGCCTGAGGTTAGAGTGGATGAGGTTCAGTATGAGCCAGAGCATGTGGGGCCAGCCCAGCATCCGGCAGGTTTTGTAGCTACCCCAGTATTGCAGGACACCTTGGTCTGGTTGTTGGGGTTTCTTGAGGGTATGACTCTGCCAGCCTCTTCGCCGAGTATTTCGATTGGTTCTCAGGTTCGAGGTGAGGCTCAGACTTCAGCTAAGGCGGTAGCACAGGGTTCAGGCGCACGGACTGTTGTTGAGGCTCCCAGATTTGAGGTACTACCGGTCCCTGCAGTTGTCCCCCCTCTTCCAGCCGTGCCAGTTATGTCTTCTGAGGAGCAGAAGATGCTGGGTAGGTGTAATGACCCTTCCGGTCATTTCCACGTTTAAGATTTGAAGTCAAGCAAATCGACAAAAGATATCGTAAGACCCTTAACAAATTTTCTGAACTTTGGGTCAAATGTCTCGGGACTTTTCTCCCAATATATAAAGTGTTAGAAGTCCCCCGAATGACCAAATCGAAGGTCTACGAGTCTAGTTTCCTACGCACAAAACCTCACGTCCAACTGATCTCGGAGTAAAAAGTTATGACTGTTTTACCGCGGACTGTCTGGCAGAAAATGGGTTGCGAACCGGATCGCGAACCGGGTCGGGTTAAACTCGATTTAAGCCTCAACTTCACGTTTTAAGATGCCATTTCATTTCCGAAACAGTTATAAAACATAAGGAGGATCCCGAGAGAAATTCTTGAGTATCAAAATCGTGCGTTGGCGAATTACGAGCCTAAACTTAAGAATTTTATTAGCATCGTGCGTGTATTTGAAAATATTTTATTTAAAAGTTGAATTTTGTAAAAACTATATTAGTATTGCCTTTTCAAAATATTTTAAAAGTTTATGGGAAATATTTTTGAAACGTTATAATTGTATATGTATTTATTTTATAAGGTTTTTATACACCGTGATATTTTATCGGAGATAATAAATTTAGTGATGTTGAAATTTATTATTATAATATAGTAAGTTTTATTCGAAATAATTTTCTAATAATTTTGGTATATTTAAAAAGCTATATTTATTTTACCACGAATTTATGCAATACCCGAATACTTACATAACGGTATAACATTATTTTCTTACTACTGCCACCTCCACTCCACGTGGAGATGGAGGGAGTGGCCAACAAATTCTCTATCTACGTGGTGTGATGCCAATTATGACATCTCTGCCTAACTTTGATTATTGTATAAATATTGTGAAACTTAGTAAGAAAGTGTAGTAACAAATTGTGAGATGTTGTACTATTATTGTTGCGCACTTTGAGAATATTTTCTGGAAGCAATATTTTTTACATTGTGTTTAATTTCGGGAAGAAAATCAATTATCTACGTCAAGTTGTTCCATCCCAAATCCGATTCCGATTCCGATTTAGTTTTGGATTTTCTTGGAGTGGTTCGAGCTTGGACATCGTTGTTCTAGCAGCTTGTCGTCGGACGACAGGTAGGTTACGGTTTATTTTCCCTAGACTCCGCATATATAGAATAAAATTGTATTAATGGGCACCCTTGGGTTGGTTTATTAGGTTGGTACCACAGACCTCGACCGCTTTATTCATGTCCGCCTACTTTTGTTCCTCCGTTGCTTGTAGTACTTGTCGATATATTTTATTTACCCTTGTGGTCCTGTGAGGCCTTGTTGACTCTGGAACATAGAAGGTGGGATTTTGGGAATGTCCGCGAGTCCCGGGCATAGAATTATCCTTCTAGGCTGGCTATGCTTGCTGAGTAGCTGTGGGCCTGTGCAGGGTCGATAGGTTGTATGTGAGCTGCGGGGCAGCTATTGTGTGTGATCATACCATTTCCATGCATATAAAGAGGTTTTATCCATGTTTTACTGTGGTTTTGGCTTCGGGCCTACTGGCACTATTTTCTAACCTTGCATGGCCCGGGGGTCCCTTTTTGATGGAAATAATTTGGAAATGGTTTGATTTAACTTGTGGATATTTTTGGGCAAGAAAGTGAAATTATGTTTAAAATCATCAGTTTTACGATTATCGCTAGACTCGGCAGGGCCGGGGTGCTAGTTGAGTTTTCTTGTTACTTGAGATGATTTTTAGCCTCGGTCGGAATGAGCACCTGAGATGACTTTTTACTGTTTAGACCCGGTTATGCCCGGGCACCCTTGGAGGGGTTTTTGAGATATTTTCCTACTACTTTAGTCCTGGATAGGGTCTGGGCATTGCATATTCGAGACTGTGTCTCTATTCTAATACTGAGTTTTAGTATGGGGTCTGGGACCTCCATGGACCTTGCCATCCGGGCCAGGGGCTATGGGCTGCGTGTGCCGGAGGAGGGGTATACGGTGGAGTAGAGGTATACGGGCAGTGTCCTTCCATGGAACCTACCTGCTGGACCGGATCGGCGCCGGAGGAGGTACATACAGAGATACCATGGCATTTGAGATCTTCATGCATCATATCATTCATTTTTTGAGGCTCCACCCTTGTTTGTTGTTTGCTGATTGTACGCTCCGGTAGTATGGGATGCCGGAGGGTTTGTTTTCACTTGTTTGTGTTCCTCGGTTGTATGGGCGGCCTGGGGACTGTAGGTAGACTTTTGCTTTTTACCTACAGAATTGTTCTCTATTATGGATAAGTATGAGATCGGTATGACTAGTTGAGTTTGATTCATGTCTCTGAGCATGCCTATTATTACTCTTTCTCTCTTCTTCTTACACTTGAGGTTACCGGTATACCGTCCATTTCGTAAACTTATTTATATACACTGTTATTGCAAGGACCCCAGGTGCGTTGTTTCTTACTTTCACCTGTGCCTATGGTGTGTATATTCTGCTTACTAGCCTCACATGTGGTTCTGTTGATTTCCCTCTGGGCTAGTTCCTGTGTACCATTCATTGATTTCTGTGACTGCTTGCTTCTATTATGTCTATTACTGCGCTTTTATCTTGTATGTGCCCAGTCGGCCTATGATACCTACTGGGTACCTTATGCTTCGCATTTGGTGCTCACCCCTACCCCCTGCATCTTTGGGTGTAGATCCTAGCGTGGGCCATCGCCGTTAGACCGTTGTGAATCGTGCTTGGAGATCTGTTGGAGACTACTTCAGGCTGAGGGTGAGCTCTTGGCGATCGGAGCTTAGCTTTAGTTTATCTTTTGCTTCATGTACTCTATTACCATTCAGAGACATCTGTATATATAGTTTTGGTTTATTTGTACTCCATGTATGTAGTTTGGCTCTGTACTATGATACCAGGTCTTGGGGTTGATTTATTTCCGCATACGTATATGTATATACTCCTGTTATCTATTTTATTCGTCTTGCTCCCTTATTTGCTAGATAGTAGCCCATTACTAACTGTTCTGGGCTACGGGGGTTGGTTCACCTACCGGGGGTTGTAGGTGCCATCATGACCGAGAAATTGGGTCGTGACAGAAGGGAGTTATATTTTTTGGTAAGAAGGGCAAGCTCATCCCTTAGTTCATCGGACCGTTCAAAGTTCTTGAGATTGTAGGGCCAGTGGCTTACAGGTTAGCACTGCCGCCAAGTTTTTTGGGTGTCCATTCGGTATTTCATGTATCCATGCTAAAGTGATACCATGGGGATGGGGACTACATCATCAAGTGGAATGAAGTGTTATTTGATAATGATCTTTGCTATTAAGAGGAACCGGTTGTGATTCTTGATCGAGATGTCCAAAAATTAAAGACTAAGGTGATCAGTATGGTAAAGGTTCAATAGAAGCATTGTCCGGTTGAGGAAGCCACTTGGGAAACCGAGAAGGACATGCGAGACAAGTACCCTCACTTGTTTGAGGATTTACGTACTAAACTTTCCTTTCTTTATTCTCTAATTTTGGGTTGGATTGTTCGGGGATGAATGACGAGTAAATTGGTATCTGTTGTAATGGCCAGGTTTGTCGTTATGGGTAGACTTTTTATGCCAAGTTTCAAGTCAGAAAACTTTTGGATTTGAAAGTTTAAAATTTTGGGCTAGGCTAGTCTCGGACGGTTTTGAAGCGAGGTATGGCCTAGGGAAATCTGGGTAAGGATTAGGTAATGTGTCCTGTTTTGAGCTAGTTTTCTATTTAGATAAGATATAAAGGAGTTCGGGGGTCTTTTCAAATTGAATTCGGGTAAGTAGAACTCCCGGTATTGAGGTTGACGCAAAGGGGTTGATTCAAAATATCAGAAAAATGAGTGTGTTATAAAATGGACCAATTTGGGAGACTTTACGACTTTTTGTCCCGTGTCAACCATCATAGCGGTTGATACACCGCCATAGAGACCTCCACCATAGCGGAGAAAATACTGCTACAGTTGAAGTCAACATTGGTCAGCACCACTATAGCGGATGGTTCTGCTATGGCGGTACTGCTATAGTGGAGCGGGGACCTCTATAGCAGACCAGTCATGATTTAATGCAGAAAGCTTTCCCAAAATGTCCAATTTTCATCAAGAACATTTTTGGAGAAGGGAAAGGTAATTTTGGGAGAACCTAATCAGTTTTCCACCATTTTTCATTCTAAAGGTAAGAATTCTACTCCCCAAACTCCGTACTACCTTTCCTACGCTGTAGAATTATTAGGGGTGGACTTGGAAAGATTTGGAATGACCTAGGATGGTAAAATGTTAGGAAATAGGGGATTCTAAGGTGTAGAAGTTCTTGGGTGTTGATGATTTCATTAGATTATGATCATGTGACCTTAATTCTCTAAATGTATTCATAAAAATGGTAGGAATAGATGAGTTAATGGTGGGAATGCCCGGGAAAAAGGGTGGGATGATCTGGTTGGCCTGGGGTTTGAGATTTTTGCATAATCCGAGTAACTAGTAGGCCATGAGGATTGATTTTGGTTGTTGTGTGTTATTTTAGACCAAGAACTTTGGGAAACGGGAAAGCTCCGATTGAGTAGAGCGTGGAATATTTCAAGGTAGGTGATGGTTGTTGATTTCTAATATGCATTATATATTTACGTACTATTTCGTAGTAGTGTATGAGTTACATGTTTAGGGAATGTTTTGTGAATGTCTAGTTGTCCAGTAATCAGTCTTGTGAAATGAACTTTTGTTTGCTTGTCAGTTTTACAAGTGTGTTTGTTCATTGGTTGTGATTGATTTGGACTTGTTATGACATTTGATTGGCTCGGGTACCATGCCTGGTACGGGTTGCTTTAATTGCATTACTATTTTCTTTTGATGGTTTCATGAGTAGACCGAGTTGTATTCTTGAATTGTGAATTTTGCATATAGTCCATGAGAGGCCGGGTGATTTTATTTAAATGTGGGTTTGGTCTTAGTGTAGACCAGGATTGCATGTATAACACTTAGCTGATGTTGGGGGATCCTTGGTGGATCCGAGTTCTGTGAAAAAGGTTATATGTCATTGTTTATGGGTGGGGTCAATGGTTGCTTTTGATTCCTGTGTTTAACGAACTAAGGGAGGGACTTAATATTTGGGTACTTGTTGACTTGTTACATATTTTTTGTACCTTACTATGTTATGGTTTACTGTTCATATTATGTTTATTGGAGTTGGCCGATGATCCTACTAGTACACGGTATTGTGTACTGACTCTGCACTTTCTTTCCTTTTTGTGAGTACAGAGAATCTTTCGGTGGCTGACACGCGACCTCACCTGTAGTCTCAGCGCTTCAGACATCAAAGGTGAGTTGCTTCGATCGAGCCACCTTGGTTTCTTTCTGTTTAGTTATAGCCCACTTGTTTTAGGCTTAAACTCTTGCTTATTTAGGGTTGCGTCCCCGTATTTTCTAGAGAATTTGGTAAAATATTTTGGTACGATGACTTTCAGTTTCTAGGGAGAATGTTTTCCACAATTTTATGATATTGTATTTGAGATTCTATTGCTAGTTTAATTTATGCATTGGTTTTAGGCTACTAGAACAGTTAAGTGTTGGGTCGGCATTGGTTCGCTCACCCGGGGGTTATTAGGTGGGTGCCACTCACGGCAGTCGGGGTCGTGACAATAAAGGAATTTGGGTGAAAACTGATATAGTTTGTCCTAATTCATCTTTCCTAGGTCTGGAACGAAGATGGAATGAAAAATAATGTTTTAAGTCTAAAACTCCATTTAACATCGTGTAACCCTCTATAAAGGCCTGATTCCCCCTATAGCGACATTGATGTAGCGGGATCTGCCCGGTGTCATTGGATTGACCAAAGCTGACTTTCGCTATAGCAGAAAAATTTTCGCTATAGCGGCCTAGTAATAGCGGTATGCCTCCCGCTATAGCGGCCTAGGCGAGGCAGAAAGTCCAGAAATTCTAGATTTTTGTCGGGTTTGCAACACATTTCCTTATATTGACATCCCAAACTAATCCATTTATGTCAAATGCAATAATCGGAGTTCTACTAACCCAAATTTACTTCTAATTTTTTTTACGAACTCCTTAACCTTCTAGCTATTATAATATGGTCTCGAATTTTAGAAACATTGATTATCCATTACCAGATTTATTTATACCATACAATACTTGAAATTCATTCAAGACTAGCCTAGCCTGATATTTCTAATACTTTATTCAGGGGGTCTTAACTCAAATTTTGGTACGCTAAACTATACAGTAACGATGAAAAGGATCGTTACATCCCTAGATCTTTCAGAGCATTCAATAAAATAGAACTATAGTTCTCGAGTTCAGTTTCTTTTCATGTGGCCTATAAGGCCTTGCCTCAATTGAACATCTTCAAATATGAAAAAAAATTAAACTAGGCTTTTTTCTTGTCCAAAGCTCATAAAAGGTCTTATTAGTTTCTTTAATCAAAACTCTATTGAATATATATGTTAAGGTCTTTAATGTAAATACCCAAAGTGATTTAGGTAAGGTAAGGTAGAATGACTGAATCATACTCTTCACCATATCCTTAGCATTCTGTTTCATCTTTCAGCAACACCATTAATAGTAGACGAATTTTAATTCTTTTGTCAAGTTGATTCTCAACCTCAGCTTTATAATGTTTTAACGTATTCGTTGATTACAATTTTTCATGAATGAGATAAAGGTAGATATATCTTGAGAAGTTATTTATAAACGTAAAATATTATTAATTATTTCAAGAGATCGTAAAAAATGATCCATCAATATCAGTATGTATTAGTTCTAAGACGTCTAATTTCATGTTGGCTTCATATTTTTAAATTTTTGCTTGTTTCTCATTAGTGTAATTTATGCATATATAAAAATCTAAAAAGTCAAAGGCATCGAGAATATCGTTTCAATTTTCTTTTAGAGATATATTCTAATTATTCTATTGTACCACAATGATGTTGAATTCTCATTGATTAATTTACACTTACTATGAGTTATATTAATATATAAGAATTCATTGAATGAAGTAATCATATCAAATAAATCTAGATTACCGTAATTAAATGAAGAGTCGGAGCCAATCAATTTTGAATTGTGAGGTAGACTAAATTTTTTATTTTCAAATGAACAAAAATAATCAAATTTTCTAATACAGAAACGAAAATCAAATTTTTCTCTAAAGATGATGCAACAAAAGTCTCCTTTAGATCCATATAAAAATTAATTATTAACAATAATTTAAAAGTTTCAATCGGTTAGATTTTCACCAACTTATAGTGATCAACGTAGATATATTTTCACAAGCATTAGATTTTCAATAATTTAGACAATCTTTCATAGACAGACTGTAGTGAATTATCTCACTAAAGTCTATCTACCATGTGTGTCTTGGTACTGAAGTTAAATTAACTTTAGAATAAATATAATTAAGAATAATATCATCCTTCTAATAACATGTTGCTCCACTGAATTCTTAGTTGATTATTTATGTTATTTTTTTTGTGTTATCGTTATATCGCAGCTTTCTTATTCTTTTTGTACCTTATTGAATATTTCAAGAGTGTACGATTTTAGGCCTATCCATTTTTGATAAATTTATTTTTAATTTTGGTCATGAATTTCTTTTTAATGTGTAGTAATACTTAATCTTGTCAAAAATTACTAGTGAAATAACAAGTACAAGTAACGGTACATGCGTCTTCGAAAGCTTCTTCTCAAATTTGGAACATGAAGCGGTCTTGTCGATAGTTCTTCGATTTGGGTACCAATGAAGCAAAAAAATATATGAACATTGTTGGAGCAATTTAAACTGAATCAAAGAACGATAAATAACATAATAAACTCACTTAATACTTAAAAGTCAAAATCAAAATAAATTTGAATAAAGGTAAAACCATCTCAAGATATTGAATACTTCATTAATATTTTGTCTTTGGACAAAATATTAACTTGTAGGTATAGCAATCAAACACTAATAATAAAAGAACATGTTGAATGTTAAATCTTTCTTTAGGACAATAAATTTATTCACATATAAAATTAAATAGTTATCGTGTGTTCGTTATCACAAAATGCATGTGCAATTCTGTTAAACATTGATATTTTTTTTGGGCCATTGATATTCACATAATATACACGTATATATTTTTTTTATGTTTTAAAATAAATAAATTTTCACATGAGAACTTATAGTAATGACATCTAACTTTAATTTATTTATCTCAAAATCTATATATAATTTTATTAATATTTAAATTAAAATTCTCCAAAACAAACATGTAAATTTTCAAGATAAAATCTTCTATATATATTTTACTTTATAGAAGTTAGGGCTTCCTTTCAAAATGGCTGGTAATACCACTTAAGGGCGGATAGATCGTTCACCTAGTATCACTACCACTTCTGCTAAAGTTGAGTTTAATAGGAACAAGAGACTTGTCGAGCTGAACTAGTTAGTGATGGAAGCAATCCTCACGAACTGAGAATAAAAGAATATACTTGTCCCTTCTCCAACCATTGTAGTTCATACACCTCTTCCTGCATATTCATACAAGACACGAGTAGGTGGGTGGAGGTCCTACGAGGTACCCACTACTCGGAGTACCCTCTTAAAAGAAAAAAAAAGTGTCTTAACAGTAAGCAACGCCGAAACCTAAATCAAATATAATTATAGTGAAAGTGACACTTAATGCATCATTTTCATAGTTTAAAATAAAATAATAATTACTTATTATTTATTAATGAGTTAAATAAGATATATTTGCAAGTTATCATGGCTTCAAGATAAAAAGATCTTTGATGTGTACATCACAAAAATATATCAAACTAAACAAATATGCAAGTATTTAAATATAGTTATACTAGTTTATTTGTTTGAAAATTAGTAAATTTCTATAAAGAAAATTGAAAAAGAAAAACAGATCCTTCAGGTGGCACAGAAAGGAAGTTCGTGACAGAAACCTCATGCCTCGATAATGACTCCCTAACCAGCTATGTTTTCTTTTCGTATGAAACAATACTTCAAGCAACTATCTTAATAAGTTAATATAATATAAGCGCTGATACCAATTATTAAGACAAAAATACTTTAAGATGAATATCATAATCATTCTCAAGGCCTATTATATCAAATCATCAAGAACATAATATTAGATGTGAAAAGATACCTAAATTTATGAGCGTCATAGCGATTCTCTATCTTGTGGTTATCAGTCTTCTAAACCAAGATGTAAGTCATTCTATCTTTTTCATTGATTAGATGATAGAAAGAAAACTTTACGTCTGATTGAGACTATAACTCATATATAGTTGCACAAGATTGTGTAATTCTAATTTAGTCCATCATTAAATCAGAAGTTATATCCGAGTATCTACACATAAAAGCTCATACTTTATGAGATGTCTTTTAGACCCATTAACTTTAAATCTTAGAAGATCACTATTAATTTGGGCCAATCTTTCTAACAATAGCAACCAACATACAATTATTCTTCATACAATATATGTGTGAGTCCATAAAAGTTTATACTTATGTGGCACACTTTCCTTTTTAGTCCGTCTAAAAAAGAATGTCACCCTTTCTATAATTAAAAATAATAATTTTTAAATTTTTCTTTTACCCTTAATGAAACTATTTACAGCCACAAAAATGTCTAAGATTTATTTTAGATCACACACTTCAAAAGTCTTTATTTATTTCTTAAATTTTGTGTCAAGTTAAGTACTGCCACATACATTGAAATCGAGGGAGTAACAACAATATGTAACAACCATCCAAACAGAAAGAATTGAACCTTTTTTCTCTTCGGTACTCCTCTGTTTGAATTTATGTGACACTCTTTTCTTTTATCAGTCAAAAAAATAACGTTCTTTTTTATATTCTGTTACAACAAATGGGTCATCTGCAGGAACAGATGGGTCATCTGCAGGAACAGATGGGTCATCTGCAGGAACAGATGGGTCATCTGCTGGAACAGATGGGTCATCTGCTGGAACAGATGTGTCATCTGTTGAAACTATTATTTTACTGTGTTGTATTTGTAAATTTCACTGTTATTCTTGTTTAATGATACACAAATAAATTATACTCTTTTTTATTTTTCTCTTATTTGTAGATAAAATGGCTTCCACTAAAAAAAGAAAGTGAATCAACTCCAAAGAAAGGAAGAAGAAAAGTAGTTAGCATTCACCACTAAATGAACTTGCTATACAAGCAGTATCTCAATTAGAAGAAGAAGTCTCTTCTCAATCAGCTTTAGATATAGAAAAAGAGAAGGAAAATGAGAATGAGAATGAAATAGAAAGAAGTGAAGAATCTGAAGATTTAAATAAAGATGAACAAGGAGATGATGGAAGTGAGGGAGATGAGGGAAGTGGGGGAGATGAGGAAGATGAAGGGGAAAGTGATGGAGATAAAAACTCAGTAGAGGAAGAAGGTGTAGATAAAGAGGGGGATGGAGAAGATGATGAAGTAGAAGAAGATGATAAAAATGATGAAGGAGAAGAAGAGGAAGGAGAAGAAGGGGAATCAGAGAAAGGAGAAAAAGAGGAGATAGTGAAAGTGAACATGAGGAAGAGGAACATCTTGATCCTAACAGTTCTTCCACTGAAGAGTTTGTCAAAACCTTCTGCATTGATAATTTTTCTGTGAGAATGCAGTGTAATGGTACCACAAACTTAACTGGTGATTGTGTGGTAAAGTCAGCTATGGGAAAATCTTTTGACACCTTCATAAAAATACTTCGAGAACAAAAATTGAATGTTTATTTCAGGACCAACTGTTTTGGGTAATATCTTGATTTGCCAGAGGACAATAATGCTTATTTTCAAATGACCATGGTGTATGTCCTTCTCAAACGTAGATTTATGTATGAGAACAATGATAAGATGGATGAAGTCTGGATAAATTACTGTGGCATGCCAATTTATTTTGGGTTGAAGGAGTTTTCCATAGTTACTGGACAAAAATGTCATCCTTCTTCTCAACCTATGCCTATTGTTACACAAAAAAAAGCACCCCGCATACCAAAGACAACAACAAAGAAAGGATCTAAGTCAGCAGCTAAGACTGTCAAGAAAATCCAAAAGGGCAAGTCAACTGATGGTGATGACTTGGTGTCCATTGTTGGTTCAAGCTTCAAGAATGTAAATTTGCTTGTAGAGTTGAAAGGTAAAAAGCATTCAAAGAAGCACAAGCAATCAATGTGCTTGGTTTGGTTTGTACATAACATTCTTTGGACGAGGGACGTTAACAACAACATACCACTTGGTTTAATAAAGCTCTCGGAAGATTTGAAGGCATTCAACAACTATCCTTGGGGTTGTAAAAGCTTCATAATGACTGTCAAATATTTGTTGACTCCGTTAACGTCAAAGACAGTCAACTTATATGGGTTTCCATGGGCTTTCATGGTAAATATTTTATTTTTGTGTTTTAATTTTTTTTATTGAATAATGTTTTTAATTTGTTAGCATAATTTTTACAGGCTTGGGCATTTGAAGCCATTCCTTATCTCTGACAACAAGTGAAGGACTATCAAGAAGAGGTTTCTAGTCCTAGAATTTTGAGATGGTTGTCGGCCAAGAGCGATAAAAAAGCAAAAATTCTTGATCTTATCAAACCACCCGAGGAAGCAGTAAGTCTACTTTTATAGAGATTAAATTGAATTTATTTTTTCAAAATTCACATCTATTTCAATACATTACACATCTGTTGCAATACATTACACATCTGTTGCAATAAAATTTAATTATGAGTTAAATATTATTTTAATACATTTAATTATTGATTTTAGATTGTGCATCCATGGCTTATCCCGACTAATCGAGAGTTAAAGATGTCATTCCTTATTACTTTAGGGTTTGTGGAAACTCTACCGGACCCTAAGGTAATTGATATGATAAAAAATAATTGGCTGGAGCAACAACCATCAAAAGAAAAACACTTGGGGAGGGTGAGCTTGTTCTTACTAATGTTGTTGTTGGTGGTGGATATGGTACTGGTGAGGGTGCTGGTGATGGTGCTGCTGGTTGTGTTGATGCTCCTCTTACAGTTGTTGAAGTAAGGGATGACCATACTACACATGATGGTATTGATTTTGATACTGATGGTGGTGGTGGATATGGTTTCAACATCCCTTTTAGTGGGCATGCTACAGATCTACCACACAGCATGGGTAAACAGTCATTTGGTGGTCTTGCCTCATCTAGCTCATGTTCCGCATGCAAATGTAAAGAGTGCAAGCAAAAACACATTGGAGTGATTAATGCTCTTGAGGGATTAACTAATGTTGTAAAAGAATTGACATCTAAAAGGAGTATCATCCCATCAAGAAAGATTACAGAGCCATTTACTCCATTGCAGGTTAAGATTAAGAGGACAAAAATAATAATTTCCAAGGTAATATCAGATATTAAATCAAGGAAAATTGCAACTCCTCTTTCTTGCATTGTTGGGGAAGTTCCAAGGGCCATAGGAGAGCAAGAAGAACTGGAGAAGGTGAATATCTACAAGTTGGTGACTGCCACAAGAAAGGCAAAGCTGAAAACTCTGATGAATTCAAAAAAGGCCCCAAAAACTTACTCTATGCATGAGTTTGGTGTACAAGACTTCAAGAACATGACTGATATGAAGTATTGGTATGTGGACTGGGTAAGTTACTTTTACTAACCTTCTATTTATTTAATTTTATTGGTATGTTTATTTAGATGAGTCATCTGTTCCAACATATGAGTCATATGTTGGAACAGATGACTCATCTATTCCAACAGATGATCCATCTGTTCCGACAGATGATCCATCTGTTCCGACAGATGATCTATTTGTTCCAACAGATGACTCATATGTTGGAACAGATGACTAATCTGCTGCAACTTTTCAATTGTTATAAGTTACTAACTTATATATATTATATTATTATTTCAGTATGTTGATGAAATTCTTTACCTGATGCGAGTAAGGCATCTAAAATTCATTCCATTCTATGATCTTGGAGATAGAATCATGGACCTTGACTTTTATGGTAATTTCCTCAATCGGTACAAGAAATTCAGTGAAGAAGAAACAACTCCTGGTGGCAAAAAAATAGAGGAGTTACTTGCTGAGTTAAATGGGATGATGACATGATTGACTATGTCAGAGGAAAGAGACCATATCCAGGTGCCATGGATTGGAGAGAGGTCAAGAGAATCATAGCAATCATGAATTTAGAAAAGAAGCATTGTGTGACTCTTGAGATCAGAATGACTGAGTGAGTCATAAATGTCTATGACTACAACATACCAGTGTTTGAAGAGTTTAAATTTTTGATATTCATGGAGGGTTTGTTGGAGTTGTTCCCTAGATACTTGAAGCAAAGTGGCCTAATGAATCACTTACCGGAAAAATTTCTCAACGAACGATGGGTTTTTGAAGGTCGAAAAAAGAACCTTCCGAAGAATGAGACTTTTTTCGCGTGCGGGTCATACTCGCTTGCTTTCATTGAGCATTTCATAACCAGCACTTGTATGACAACTCCTGACACTCTAATGAATGATAATTTAGTTGCAAGAATGCAAGAGGTTTGGGCTGCTGGGGTGGCTTTTAAAAGTTTAGAGCCCTGATATGGGTTGTAATTTGCAGACAATATTTTTATTTTTAGTATTTTATTTAATTATATTATGGAATGTAATTTGCAGACAATCTTTTTTATTTTTAGAATTTTATTTAGTTATATTATACATTTGGTGATGACAATATTGTATGTTTAGTAGATGTCCAGTTATTATGTCATGAATTTTATTTTATCCTTAGATTTAAAAAATGTTGAATTATTACTAAAAATGAATTACACATCTGTTGGAAATCATCCAACATATATACTCATCCGTTGCAGCAGATGAGTCATCTGTTGCAATATATGAATCATATGTTGGAAATAATAAAAAAAACTCTACACATTTTGCAACAGATGACACATCTATTGTAACAGATGACACATCTGTTGGAAATGATCCAACAGATATAGACATATATTGCAGCAGATGAATCATTTGTTGCAACAGATGACTCATATGTTGGAACTTATCCAACAGATATAGACATCTTTTGCAGCAGATGAATTGACTTATTTGATGTGAATTGCTTAATTAACTCATGATTAGTAATAAATTAAGTTTTTTAATCATAATTAGCTTTTAATTAACAACTTCAATTATAATCTCAATGAATTACATAATAATTACATGATCAACTAAGTGTAGTGATCCTAAATAGATGGATCAATTGACTTATTTGATGTGAATTTCTTAATTAACTCATGATTAGTAATAAACTAAGTAATTTAACCATAATTAGTTTTCAATTAACAACTTCAATTACAGTCTCAATGAATTACATAATAATTACATAATCAACTAAGTGTAGTGATCCTAAATAGATGGATCAATTGACTTATTTGATGTGAATTATTTAATTAACTCATGATTAGTAATAAATTAAGTTATTTAATCATAATTAGCTTTTAATTAACAACTTCAATTACGATCTCAATGAATTACATAATAATTACATGATCAACTAAGTGTAGCGATCCTAAATAGATGGATCAATTGACTTATTTGATGTGAATTACTTAATTAACTCATGATTAGTAATAAATTAAGTTACTTAATCATAATTAGCTTTCAATTAACAACTTCAATTACAATCTCAATGAATTACATAATAATTACATGATCAACTAAGTGTAGTGATCCTAAATAGATGGATCAATTGACTTATTTGATGTGAATTGCTTAATTAACTAATGATTAAACATAAACTAAGTAATTTAATCATAATTAGCTTTCAATTAACAACTTCAATTACAATCTCAAGGAATTACATAATAATTACATGATCAACTAAGTTTAGTGATCCTAAATAGATGGATCAATTGACTTATTTGATGTGAATTGCTTAATTAACTCATGATTAGTAATGAACTAAGTAATTTAACCATAATTAGCTTTCAATTAACAACTTCAATTAATCTCAATGAATTACATAATAATTACATGATCAACTAAGTGTAGTGATCCTAAATAGATGGATCAATTGGCTTATTTGATGTGAATTGCTTAATTAACTCATGATTAGTAATAAATTAAGTAATTTAACCATAATTAGCTTTCAATTAACAACTTCAATTACAATCTCAATGAATTACATAATAATTACATGATTATTTATTGAAGTTATTAATTGAAAGCTAATTATGGTTAAATTACTTAGTTTATTACTAATCATGAGTTAATTAAGTAATTCACATCAAATAAGTCAATTCATCTGCTGCAACAGATGTCTATATCTGTTGGATAAGTTCCAACAGATGAGACATCTGTTGCAACAGATGAGTCATCTGTTGCAACAGAAGATTCATCTGTTGCAACATATGTCTATATCTGTTGGATGATGATTTCCAACAGATGAGTCATCTGTTTCAACAGATGATTCATCAGATGCAACATATGTCTATATCTGTTGGATGATTTCCAACAGATGAGTCATCTGTTGCAACATATGTCTATATCTGTTTGATCATTTCCAACAGATGCATCATCTGTTGCAACAGATGATTCATCTGTTGCAAAATGTGTATAGTTTGTTTGATTATTTTCAACAGATGATTCATATGTTGCAACAGATGACTCATCTTTTGCAACAAATGAGTATATTTGTTGGATGATTATGAGTCATCTGTTGCAACAAATGTAAAATCAAAAGTAACATGTGCTGAATCTGTTTGATTATTCCCAATATTTGTAGTAACATATTTAATTATTCCCAACAGATTTCACCATCAGTTGCAATATATAAATGAGTTAAGTTCACAAACATCACCGACTGAAATATCATAGAAAAGTACTAAAAGTTCAGTATAACAATACTATTACTATTACAACAATGGAGAAAATGAGTGCAAATCAACAATTATGGAACATTTCGATCTGGGCATGTAGTTCTTTTGTGGCCAACCATCTTACATATAGAGCACTTATTTTTTCTTATTGGAAATGATTCTCCGACTCCACGCCTCCTCTTTTTTCGCCTTCTTCCCGGTTTGCTTGGGTCAATATGTGGAGGAGATATTTCTCTCTCTAAAATCTTCAAAGGAACATTCCAAGATTCTTCAGAAGGCACAGGATGAATTTCCTTATAGTATGCAATGATGTATCTCTCCACCGTATAATATGAGGATGAGTACTCATAAATCTGCCTACCAAAGTCTTCACCATATTGAACTCGAAGCGCTGTCATAGCATGTGGAAAAGGTATTTTATCCATGTTAAATACTCTACATGTACAACATATTGCTTGCAAATCGACCGTAGCAACTTAACCATGACCGGTGACACTGAACCTTTAGTTGACAGTTTGATGAGCCAATAACTTGTTTTCCAAGTTGACGTACTCTGTTATTTTCTTTTCCATTTCAGGTACAAAGATAGTTGGTGAGTTGATGAACTCCGTACGCCTCTCGTGAAATTTTTGTGAAAATCTCCTATTTATTTCATTAAATAGAGCGACAATGGGAAATTCTCTTTCAACGTCGAACATTGCATTCACCGACTCAACAATGTTTATCGTCATAATGTTATACCTATACAAATAAATAATCACCCAGTAAGGTATAATTGACAATAAACTTAAATAAATCACTTAATTTATAATATTATACCTATTTCCCGGACAGAATGCTCTGTTCCACCTGTGGAATTCAACACGTTCAAGATATTCGGCTGCTCCGGGTACTAGGTCTCTTATTTGATTAAAATGGTCATTGAACTCATCAATTTTGTATGCTTTTGCTGCTTTATAAAAATGAGATACGACCTTCGTATTGTGAAAGTTGTTTCGAATATTCTCCACAAGGTGCCTTATGCAACAACCATAATGAGCTGTAGGGTAGACAATTGAAACCATCTTCTTGATACTTGGATGCGTATCAGAAATTATGCACAAATCAGCAGTATCATCTAGATAACTTCTCATTTGTTCAAAAAAATATCGGTATGAGGCATCGTACTCCTTTTCAACTACATAAAAATCAAGCGGAAAAATATGATTCTCCGCATCCTGTGCCATAGCTGACAATAAAACTCTTTCGTACTTGCTCCTCAAGAATGTCCCGTCAATGGCTATGACTTTTCTCATTTGCTCAAAATCACGTATCCAAGCCCCATATGATACAAAAAAGTACTTGAACTTTCCATTTTCATCAACTTTCAATGCTGTCTTACTTCCTAGATTTGCGGACTGAAGCATATAACGGTAAGCATCAAGCACTGCATACCCGTGCTTAGGGGTGTATATGGACCGGGTTGGTTTGGATTTTTTAAATACCAAACCAAACCATTAGTATCGCGTTTTTAAATTTATAAACCAAATCAAACCAATAAAAGTCGGGTTTTCCAACTTTGCATTTTTTTGGGTTTTTTTCGATTTTCTCGGGTTTTTTGAATTTTTTTGGTTTTTTCCCGGTAAAGTCTTCATACAAACATATAATTAACTTGTGCTTCAAATATTTCTTTATCCCGAGCTAAATACAACTATCTAATGTATTTATTTAAAAAATAACACAAAATATATTCACTTTATTTGAAATTTATGAAGTGAGTCATGACAATAAAATATTCAACGAAAAAAATAATAAAATCGCATAGAATAAATATTGCATATTAATTAAGTCATAATAAAAATAATCATAATTTAAAAGTATTAAGTCATGCTAAAATAAGTCTAATAAGTATTAACTACATGACTAAATATTAAACAGAAAAATAAATTAGTTTATGTATTTATGTAAGATTAAAGAATAAATATCTAACATGATTGTCATTCCTAGTGTTGGATTGAATAATCTTTTGTTAACATTCGTATTGATTTGAATTTTATTTGAGTTACTAATATCTATGAGTTGTAAAAAGACTTATTGGACCATTTGAAATTCTAAGTTTAAACTTGAAATAATATGTTGAAAGATAAAAACTATGAAAAAGTTGAAGAAATATTTATAAATTACATCACAATAAATACTTTTATGTATAAAATATTTTTAAAAATAGTATACATGTAATATCGGATTGGTTCGGTTCGGTTTGACTTTTTTTAGTTAAAACCAAACCAAACCAATTATAGTAGATTTTTTTTTTTCCAATACCAAACCAAGTCAAACCAAACCACTAGTCGGGTTTTTTTGTGGTTTGGTTCGGTTTGCGGTTTGATTTGGTTTGCGGTTCAATTTTGTACACCCCTACCCGTGCTCATGTGTTCCCCTAACCAAAGACTTTGCAATCTCCATGACCTTCCAAATCTTCCAATAACTCACCTTAACACCCAATTCTGTACGAATTTGATGTTTCATGTCTTGTGTAGATGGGCCTTTACCTTCGGGGAACCTATTTTCGAAAATTTCACCGATCACTTTTGCTGTGGCGTATGGATGATAACTCGTGATATGCTCAGAACCACACGTGTGATACTTTACATAGGTTGTAATACAGAATATGTCAGAACTTAAAAGTTTCACAGCCCTAATCCACCACCTGCACTCTGAATGTACACATCTCAAACAATACACATTATGTGAATTAATCACCTTCTTGAGTCTAAAATCTTTTTTCAAGCAAGCAATTTCAACGAAGTTGCTAGTTCTTGCTTGTTCTTGAATGTCATTTCCTTATAAAAACCTGTTTCATCCTCTTGCACATGGATAGACTGTGTTGATTGAGAATTGCCCACTGTATTGCTCCCAACATCAGGTGTAGGAGTTTGGTCATCCCCACAGCTTGGACAATCCAATTCAGCCCCACTTCCATTATCTGGAATATTCATATCTACCATATCCTCCAACTCATCATTTAACATATCTTATTGGTTTTGAGCTAAATTGGGGTTCTCTATCGGCTTTTCAATAATGTATACCCTTAAAATGGGCCTAACTGCATCACTCAAATAAGCCAGCAAACGAACTTGATCCCTTATCTTAAAAGGCTAGACCCTCTGATTTTCAAAAGAGCTGTGCATGTAACTAATGACAAGATCTTTCGGTTGGCAATTTAATTTGCAATAACTGATGATTAAGTTAACAAAATCATCATACAAAACATCTTTTTGGTCTGTCATCGCTATCGTTTCTAACAAGTCACCATCCTTACAACGCCAAATAAATCGATTGTTCTTCTCATCCATTCACCATGACAATCAACCCCTATTGTTATTGATTCCTCCATAAATGATACCTAAAGAGTTTTGTTAAAAAAATCAATAATAGTATAGTAAAGTTGAGTATCTATATACAATAATAAAATTATATCATTGTCCCAACAAGTAACTCAAACTCGCGGAATTCAGAGATATTTGCTAAGAGAGAGATATAGAGAGAAACAGATGATTTTTATTTATGTCTCCAGGCTCCTTTTATAGAAGTCGGATATTACATAGTATTGGCCTTTACTATTCATGGACGACCTTTACTGTTCATGAATAGTTAGTGACCTTTACTATTCATGAACGACCTTTACAGTTCATGAATATGACTCTTTACTATTCATAAATATTAAGTACTATTCCTACTTTACGACTTTTACATATAAAAACAAACTACTTTACTTTTACATTTTACAGCTGTCTAATATATTGGCCGTTTATTTTGGCCGACACAACACGACTAAACTTATTACAATAATTACATAACTGCTTTTGTCAATATCTTCTTTGTAGTATTTGCTCCTTCCTGGCTTTACCTAATTGGTTGTCTTGATTTCATCTAGTTGGATGTCTGGGACCATATTTTCTCCTCCGTTACATTTTGAACATATATGATCTGGATATTTTTGTCCAATCAGTTTGCAATATCTAGTCATTAGTTGCTGAGAGATAAAATCTTTCCGTATAGCTCTTGTAATTGGTTCTTGTTCAGGCCTAAGTAATGTCATTATCCATTTTCGTATTTCTTCCATGTCGTTTTCTCGTAGTTCTCTGGAATGAGCGTATATTATAGTTTGTCCTCTGGAGTAGTAGTTCCATATTGGACTTTCGTTGAGGTAGTTATTTGCTAATTCACTGAATATTGTAGATAATCCAATTGTTCTCTTATTTGCATAGAAGTCGGGTATTTCTGCTTTAGGTATTTCTGGTTGCTGTTCTATTTTTTCTGGTATAATCATATCTCGTGTGAGTCCTATTTTAATAACTTGTATTGGTGGTTTTATTTCATTATGGAGTATTTCTGCTGGTGCTGTATAGAATTTTATAAAGAATAGGGTACCTTTGGTAATTCTTTTGTAGGTGGTGAAGGGTTTATGTATTTCTGGTATTGTAGCTATTTCTTCTCCTGTAGATGTATATACGGTACTTAGTAGCCCGTAATTGTAGCAGGTATTTACTAGGTTTGCACTGGTACCTGGTTGTGCTATAAGTCGGTTGTATCCTTGTAATGGTTGGGTTATATAATCTTCTGCTGGATTTTTCGTAGTTTTTGACCTTGGGTTTAGGTTTAAAAAGGTTTGTAGTTTATGGATGTTCTCGATGTATGCTCTGGTTATATGGTTGTATGTTTGTTTTTCTTGGCTTAGGCTATCTTTGTAGGTATTTGTTTGGGGTGGTGTACACAATGGGTCTTTATTTATTCTTGGTGTAAATGGTTTATTGAATACTATATTTGCATTTCCATATCTTGGTTTACTAGATCCTGCTCCTGACAAGCTATTTGATGCTTCTGTACCTGAAATACTAAATTTTTCGTTAGTTTGAGTTTTTAGGTGTTTCTCATCGTCACCTTTTAGCTCCGCATTTTTTGAGTCATGCTGCTGACTTAGCTCATTCTTTTCTATCTCTTGCAGTCTCGTTCCTATACTGTCCACTTTCAGGGAAAGCGTAGTAAGGATTGAGAGTATATCTGGAGTAATTTCCTCAGTCTGAGTACTTTTGTCTTGATAGGTGATCTGCAATCGCATTCTTGTTAGTTGAAATTACTTCAATTGTAAATGTAAAGTTTTGTATATTCAATACAAGTCTTCTTATTTCTTTTGTAGTTACCGAATCTTGTATTTTTCTTGTAAGCCACCATTTAACTTGTGTATTATCTGTTCTTACAAGAAACTTGTTGTAAACTATGTAAGGTTCGAAGTTTAATAAACATTTGTATAATGCAAATAGTTCTTTCCTATTTATTTCCCATTTTATTTGTGGTTCTGTATATGATCCTGAGTAATATCTACAATGATGTTCTATCTTTTCATTTTCATATTTATATTTTAATACTCCGCCATAGCTGTGATCACTAGAGTCTGTTTCTACTATGTATGTAAATTGTTTATTTTCATCTGGAAAATATAGTTTTGGTAGCTGTCTGCACATATTTTTAATTTTCCTTATATGGGTTCTATCTGTATCATCAAAATGATATTCTACGTCCTTTTTCAATTTTTCTGTAATGGCTTTAAATTTTCTGCTAGCTTAGGTATATATTCTCGTACTTGGTTAACTAATCCTAAAAAGGATTGTAGTTTCTTTTTTGTGTCAAGCATTTCGTTCAATCCAATTATTTTTTGTACTATATGTGTTTGCATTTTTATCCCGTTTTTATCTATTTGTATTCCTATAAATTCTATTTGGTTTTTCATTATTTCTGCCTTCTCTTTGCTTAGACTGATTCCTGAGATTTCTATGATATGTATGAACTTTTCTAACAATCTTATATGTTCTTCTTGTGTTCTAGAGTATAGTAATATATCGTCTATATAGACTATACAGTTTTCTAGCTGGTTAAAGTAGTTATCCATAAAGTGTTGGTATCTACCTGGTGCATTTTTATATCCAAATGGTAATACGTTCCATTCATAGAATCCTTGTGGTACTGTAAAAGCTGTTAGTTTTTTAGATTCATCTTCTAGTTTTAGGTGGTAAAATCCTGATTTACAGTCAAATTTACTAAAATAATTATATCCTTGTATTTGTCTTATTTTTAATATTTTATTTGGTATTGGATAGTTATATGTTTTGGTTTTTGCATTTAAATTTCTATAGTCTATGACTATCCTAATTTTTTTTCTTTTTTGTTCACTATGTTTATTTACTATAAACGCTGGGCTAGAATGTTTACTATTACTTTCTTGTATATAGTTCTTTTCTAGTAATTCATTAATATGCATCTTAAATTCTTCTAAATCATTGAAATTATATCTTAAAGGTTTTTGGGTTATAATACTATTTTCCTCCATTAGTTCTATTTTAACTTTTGTTTTATGGTTTTCCCATCCTTTTAATGGTTCTTTACTATACAGTGTTTCTAGTTTATCTTGTATTGTTTTTATTTTGTTTATTGAAAATATGATTAATTCTATTTTATGATCTAACTGATTTATGTTTTCTAATTTTTGGTTTATTTTTTCACTTCCTTTTATCCATTCTGTTGTTTTCCTATTTTTGTTACTAACTCTTTTTGCTCCTACTTTGTTATTACATGGTGTTGTCTTTTGTAATGACCCTTCCGGTCATTTCCACGTATAAGTTTTGAAGTCAAGCAAATCGGCAAGAGTTATCGGAAGTTCTTTAACAAATTTTCTGAACTTTGGGTCAAATGTCTCAGGGCTTTTTAACAAATTTTCTGAACTTTGGGTCAAATGTCTCAGGGCTTTTCTCTCGATATATAAAGAGTTAGAAGTCCCCCGAAATACCAAATCGAAGGTCTACGAGTCTAGTTTCCAACGCACAAAACCTCACGTCCAACTGATCTCGGAGTAAAAGGTTATGACTGTTTTACCACGGACTGTCTGGCAGAAAATGGGTTGCGAACCGGGTCGCGAATCGGGTCGGGTTAAACTCGATTTAAGCCTCAACTTCACGTTTTAAAATGCCATTTCAGTTCCAAAACAGTGATAAAAACATAAGGGAGGATCCCGAGAGAATTTTTGAGTATCAAAATCGTGCGTATTTGAAAATATTTTTATTTAAAAGTTGAATTTGGTAAAAATTATATTATTATTGCCTATTCAAAATATTTTAAAGGTATATGAAAGATATTTTGTTACGATATAATTGTATATGTATTTATTTTATAATGTTTTTATACACCATAATATTTTAACGGAGATAGTAAATTTAGTTATGTTGAAATTTATTATTATAATATAGTAGGTCTTATTCGAAATAATTTTCTAATGATTATGGTATATTCAAAAATTATATTTATTATACTACGAATTTATGCAATACCCAAATATATACATCATGGGACTAAAGGTAGATATGGTGTGTCACCTCTACTTCCACGTGGAAGTAGAGGGAGTGAACAAGAAGTGAGTAGGCAGATAGTGCTGCCACTTTTTAGCATGATAATTAATTGCTAGTTATGGTCCCATTGATTTTAATTGTCAAATGGATTTTGTAAAACTTAAGATTAAAGGAATGGGCAGAATGAACTGCTACTCTGTTTAAATACAAACAATATATCATTCTAACTACATGTGTAGCGTTGAGGGTCTTGGTGGAGAAAAAAAGTGTGCTGGTGATTTATCTGATTCGCAAAAGAAAATCAACTGTCTACGTCAAGTTATTCAAGCCCGAGTTCGAGTTCGATTTCATGTTGGAGATTTTTCTGAGAGGTTCAAGCTTGTCATCGGACGACAGGTAGGTTACGGTTTATTTTCCCTAGACTCCGTATATATAAAATAAAATTGTATTAATGGGCATCCTTGGGTTGGTTTATTAGGTTGGTACCACAGACCTCGACCGCTTTATTCATGTCCGCCTTCTTTTGTTTCTCCGTTGATTGTAGTATTTGCCGATATATTTTATTTACCCTTGTGTTCCTGTGAGGGCCTTGCTTTGACTCTGTGGAACATAGAAGTTTGGGATTTTGGAATGTCCACAGCGAAGTCCCGGGCATAGAATTATCCTTCTAGGCTGGTTATGGTTGCTGAGTAGCTGTGGGCCTGTGCAGGGTCGATAGGTTGATTGTGAGCTGCGGGGCAGCTATTGTGTGTGATCATACCATTTCCATGCATATAAAGAGGTTTTATCTATGTTTTACTGTGGTTTTGGCTTCGGGCCTACTGACACTATTTTCTAAACCTTGCATGGCCCGGGGGGCCCATTTTTGATTGAAATGATTTGGAAATGGTTTGATTTAAACTTGTGAATATTCTTGGGTAAAAGAAAGTAACATTATGATTTAAATCACCAGTTTTACGATTAACGCTAGACTCGGCAGGGCCGGAGTGCTAGTTGAGTTTTCTTGCTACTTGAGATGATTTTAGCCTCGGTCGGACCGAGCACCTGAGATGACTTTTTACTGTTTAGACCCGGTCATGCCCGGGCACCCTTGGAGGGGTTTTTGAGACATTTTCCTACTACTTTAGTCTTGGACAGGGTCTGGGCATTGCATATTCGAGACTGGGTCTCCATCCTGATACCAGACTTGCTTCCGGACGACATGTTCTGATACTGAGTTTTAGTATGGGGTCTGGGACCTCCATGGACCTTGCCATCCCGGCCAGGGGCTACGGGCTGCGTGTGCCGGAGGAGGGGTATACGGTGGAGTAGAGGTATACGGGCAATGTCCTTCCATGGAACCTACCTGCTGGGCCGGATCGGCGCCGAGAGGAGCGGTACATACAGAGTGATACCATTGGCACTTAGATCTCATGCATCATATTTCATTGCATTGTTTGAGGCTTCCACCCTGTTTGTTGTTGCTGATTGTTAGCGCTTCGATAGTATGGGATGCCAGAGGGTTTGTTTTCCACTTGTTTTGTGTTCCTCGGTTGTATGGGCGCCGAGGAACTGTATCGAGACTCTTTCTATTACTTGTAGAAATTATTCCCTGTTACGGTTAATTATGAAATTGGTTACTGCTAGACTGTTAGTTGTTGGGTGTGAGATTGATATGATTAGTTGGGCTTGATTCATGTCTCTGAGCATGTCTATCATTACTCTTTCTCTCTTCTTCTTACACTTGAGGTTACCGGTATACCGTCCATTTCGTAGACTTATTTTTTATACACTGTTGTTGCAAGGACCCCAGGTGCGTTATTTCTTACTTTCACCTGTGCCTATGGTGTGTATATTCTGCTTACTAGCCTCATATGTGGTTCTGTTGATTTCACTCTAGGCTAGTTCCTGTGTACCTTTCGTTGATTTCTGTGACTGCTTGCTTTTATTCTTTCTATTACTACGCTTTTATCTTATATGTGCCCAGTCGGCCTATGATACCTACTGGGTACCTTATGCTTCGCATTTGGTGCTCACCCCTACCCCCTGCATCTTTGGGTGCAGATCCTAGCGTGGGACATCGCTGTTAGATCGCTGTGATTCATGCTTGGAGATCTGTTGGGGACTACTTCAGGCTGAGGGTGAGCTCTTGGCGATCGGAGCTTAGCTTTAGTTTATCTTTTGCTTCATGTACTCTATTACCATTTAGAGACATCTGTATATATAGTTTTGGTTTATTTTGCACTCCATGTATGTAGTT
>QJPP01002407.1:0-19298 GCA_003996215.1 Jaltomata sinuosa
TGCAGTAAAAGGAAACCTAATATACCAAAAGTTCAAATTCATAATAAGTGCAAATTATTCAGTAGCAATAAATGACCGTAACATAGATAAATCGTTAGTATTATATTGGAAAATGACAGGAATTGAGTTAACCCCAGGCAGTAAGATATTTACAGCCAGATGTAAAAATCTGTATGTATTAACAACTAAACACAAAATAACAGCAAAAAAATAAAATCAATAGAATAAAAATAGAAAATCCTTTTGAACAAATAGTATCAGTAATAGATAACAATGATTATAGTTATAAAGAAATAGATGCAGAAGAAAACTTAGAAATTATAAGTGATAGGATAAGCACATCTAAAAGAAAAAGCTATGGTGATACACCACAATCATCAAGAAATTCGGTAACAATAAAAGAGATAGAACCAAACCATTATTACATAACAAGAATATTAGAGCAAAGAAAATTTATTATAATAATAAATACAGGACAAGAAGAAAATTATATAATAAGAGAATTGGTAACAGAAGAAGAAATAAATTATATAGAAAACTCGGATTTACCAAAAGAATTTACAGCCTTTAAAGAATCAGTAGAAAAGGAATTAATTATTGGTGGAATACCAATGGTAATAAAATTTAAAATATATCAAAGAAATAATAATATTATATTAGGGATAAAATGGCTAGAAGAAATGAAACCCTATAAATTAGAAGATACACAGTTAACTATTACATATAAAGGTAAAAAAGTAATAATTAAAAGAACTATGTAAATGAAAATCCATATACTTGCTAAAATAATAGTACCAGGATATTATAATAGATATTATACTCCAATGATAGATACAGGATCAGAAGCTAATGTATGTAAGCATAATTGTTACCAAACGAGAAATGGGAAAAGTTAACTACACCAATAGTAGTAACAGGATTTAATAATGAAGGGAGCATGATAAATCATAAAGCAAGGAATATAAAATTACAAATATGGGATAAAATATTAACTATAGAAGAAATATATAGCTATGAATTTACAAATAAAGATATACTATTAGGAATGCCTTTTTTAGAAAAACTATATCCACATATAATAACAAAAACACATTGGTGGTTTACAACCCCATGTAAACATAAAGTAGCAGCTAAAAGAGTATATAATAAAATCAGAAAACCTACCCCATGGATAAAAGGAAGTGAAAAAATTACCCAAAAATTAGAAAATATAAAAGCAAACGAGCACAGGATAGAGTTAATTATATTCTCCATAGATAAATTAAAATTAATCCAAGAAAAATTAGAGCCACTATATAGTGAAAACCCTTTAAAAGGATGGGAAAAACATAAAACTAAAGTAAAAATAGAATTAATTGATGAAAATAGCATAATTACACAAAAATCTTTAAAATATAATTTTGATGATTTAGATGAATTTAAAATGCATATAAAAGAATTATTAGAAAATAAATATATACAAGAAAGCAACAGTAAACATACAAGTCCAGCATTTATAGTAAATAAACATAGTGAACAAAAAAGAGGGAAAAGTAGGATGGTTATTGATTATAGAAATTTAAACGCTAAAACTAAAACATACAATTATCCGATACCAAATAAGATATTAAAAATAAGACAAGTCCAAGGATATAATTATTTTAGTAAATTTGATTGTAAATCAGGCTTTTACCACCTTAAGCTAGAAGAAGAATCTAAAAAACTAACAGCATTTACAGTACCCCAAGGATTTTATGAATGGAATGTATTACCTTTTGGATATAAAAATGCACCAGGTAGATATCAACATTTTATGGATAATTATTTTAATCAATTAGAAAATTGTATAGTATATATAGACGATATATTACTATATTCAAGAACACAAGATGAACATATAAAATTATTAGAAAAATTTATACATATTGTTACATATTCTGGAATTAGCCTAAGTAAGAAAAAAACAGAAATAATGAAAAACCAAATAGAATTCTTAGGAATAGAAATAGATAGGAATGGCATAAAAATGCAGCCACATATAGTACAGAAAATAATAAATTCAGATGAACAAATAGATACAAAGAAGAAATTACAATCATTTTTAGGACTACTAAATCAAGTAAGAGAGTACATACCAAAATTAGCAGAAAATCTAAAGCCATTACACAAGAAATTAAAGAAAGATGTAGAATATCATTTTGATGAAAAGGATCAAGAACAGATAAAGAAAATAAAATTACTATGTAAAAAATTACCAAAACTATTTTTTCCAGACGAAAATAAGAAATTTATTTATATAGTAGAATCAGATGCAAGTGAAATTAGTTACGGAGGAGTATTAAAATACAGATATGATAAAGAAGAAATAGAGCATCATTGCAGATATTATTCAGGAACATTTACAAACCCTGAAATAAAATGGGAAATAAATCGTAAAGAACTATATTCAATATACAAATGTTTGTTAGCTTTTGAACCATATATTGTATATAATAAATTCGTTATTAGAACAGATAACACACAAGTAAAATGGTGGTTAACGAAGAAATTACAGGATTCAGTTACGACAAAGGAGATACGAAGACTTGTATTAAATATATTAAATTTTACATTTACAATTGAAGTTATTGGTACTAATAAAAATACAATTGCAGATTACATATCAAGACAAGTCTACTCAAACTGAAGAAGTTATTGAAAAAGCTACTATGGATGATATACTTAAAGTTATGACGACTCTCTGCAAAGAGGTCGATAACTTAAACAAAGAGATATCACAAATTAAAGCTAGCCAGCAGCATGGTAAGTATGCGGATCTATGTCGATCGGAAGACATTAAAATTCCAGAGCTAAAAGGTGACGGTGGGACACACCTAAAAACCCAAAATACTTTGATTTATGCAGGTGAAACATCTACCAGCAGGGCAGCTACAAAAGAAGAAAGAAAATATGTCAGTACAAATCTAAATAAACTATTTGAAACTCCATATATTCCGACTCCAAAAAACCAAAGAACTCCATTCATACCTCCACAAGTAAATACTTATAAAGAAAGCCTCAACCAGGATAAAAAGACCTACAACCACATAACCCAGTCATATATAAATAATATCCACAAAATCCAATTATTTTTAAACAAAAATCCAAGATCCAAAACTACCACTAAACCAGATGAAGACTACATAACCCAGAGTTTACAAGGATATAATAAGCTAATAGCACAGCCAAAAACTAGTGCGAATCTAGTAGCAACTTGCTACCATTATGGACTATTACATACAGTATATACGAGTACAGGAGATGAAATAGCTACATTACCTGAACTACATAGAGCATTTACACAATACAAGAAAATTACCAAAGGAACATTATTTTATATCAGAATATATTCTGCCACAGCTGAGATATTATATGACGAGATCAAACCAGTTATTCAAGTTATTAAAATTGGACTTACACGAGATATGATTATACCAGAAAAGATAGAGGAACATGAAGAAATTACCAGAGAAGAAATACCAGAATTTTATGCTGGAAAGAGGATTATTGGAATAGCTACTATATTACAAGAATTATCAACAAAGTATATGCACAGGAATCCTATTTGGAGCTACTACTCAAGAGAACAAACTATGATTTATTCAACATGCCGAGAAGAACGTATTACAGACATGGAAGAGATAAGACAGTGGGCATTTAGCCTACTAAGACCAGAAGAACAGCCATTAACAAGAGCGATAAGGAAAAATTTTATTTCAGAAGGAATGATGACAAGATACTGCAAATTAATTAATCACAAATATCCAGATCACAAATGTTCAAAATGCCAAGGAGAAAATGATGTAATTCCAGAGGTACAGCTGGAGTAAAAACTAGAAGAATCGAGATAAAGACAGAAGCTAGTGGAAGAGACGCTAGTGGAAGACAAAGAGATAAAATGAAGAAAAAGATGTAAAGTATTTTGTTTGCTTGCGATGCTGGAAAGAAGTAAAATAGGATAGGGGACAAATGTAAAGTTTCTTTTGACTTTTTGTACAAAATTTATCAGCACATGTAAAAAGAAAGTGCTAGTAGGATTAGCTGTAAAGTAGGATAAGAATCTTTTGACTTTTATAAAAAGTTAAAAATAGTAAAGCAATAGGTGTAAAGTAGGAATAGTAAAAGGAGATTAAGACATCTGTTAGAAATCTCCTATAAATAGATAGTTTTAGAATTAGAAGAGCAAGACTTTCTACACGGAAAGCACCCTCTCTTGTACACAAAAATATTTTAGAAATAAAATAACAATTTGCAAGCAGATATGGAGCAAGATATGAGTAAGGTATATTTGTTCATAAATATGCATAGCTAAATTATTGATTCCTAAATATCATAGCATGCATAAATAAGTTATATTTGTTATTATTTGCTAGAATTATTTGAATCATAATTTCGTATTGTTGACATGAGGAAACAAGGGAAACAATCCGAAAATAATATCCAGAGGTTGAAACCAAGGTGAAAGTATGAGAATGCCGTAATGGGAGTAGACAGAGTGATATTATCTAGGAGGGGAAAGTACCTTGAAAAGTACGGTGTTAACAATAAGAGAGTATGGTTAAAATAAATCTAGTGATAATAATCAAGTGTAATGTTATTAACATGCTATGGTATGAGGGAATTAATCAAAAGCAAAGCATAAAATCATGAACATGAATGACGAAATAATACCTACTTATTTCACATATTTGCATGATAAAGTAATTTATGATTATAAAATATTGATTTTGTATGTGCTTAGAGATATAGAAATTACAGATATAAGGAAACTAATATGGGAAAAAATATTTAATAACGAAGACCTAGAACTAATAAATCAAGAATGGTATCAAATAGAGTTGCGCGAATTAGACTTAGAGCTAGGAAATCTTGATATAAACTGCCTAGAGATAGACTCAGATTAATGGAAAAATATTTAGGGAACCTTGATATAAACAACATAGAAATGGAAAAATATTTTGAAGTATGGCAAAAAATAAGTAGGATTAATTATAAGATAAAATTTGTTAAGAATCCTAGAAAACTAAGCAGACTATTTAAAATTCTATATAAAAGAACTACACCATATAGAACCTCTAGAATTATTCTAGATAAAATAGCATGAAAAGGAAAAATATGAGGACCACCCCCCAGTTTGGAAATAGGTGTATCTATTCCTTCTCTGAAACACGCTTTTATTAGTATTTCTGTTCCTCCTAGATGCACATATCTTATTGGTTCCTTAGTTTGAATTGCTTGTATTTCTTTATTTATTACTTTCTTATTTATTATTGGTATTCTTGCTTTTCCTTTTGTAAATTTACAGTCTATTATGTGTTCTTTTTGACTTACTACATAGTATTCTTCTTTTTGTCTTTTAAATATGTTTTTTAATTTTGGTAATTTAAATATTTTATCTACACTTAGATCTAATTCTTTTCCTTTTATTTGTTCAAATATATTTATATCAAATATTACTTTCTGCTCTGAAGATTCTTCATCCATATGTTCTTCTGTTATTATTTCTACTTCTTTTTCAGTCATTTTCTAATTCCAATTCTTCTTCGTTTTCCGATTCTTCATATAATTCATTTCAGATAATTCATATATGCTATCATTATCACTTATTTCATAGTCTAAATATTCTAATGGCATATATTCCTCATTATTTATTATTATTTCTGTTATTTGCTTCCTTTTAGGATTTCTAGGTAATCTACAATCTTTAGCTAAATGTCCTAATTTTCCACAATTATAACATGTACATTCTGTTATTTTCTTTTGTGGTCTAAATTGTTTTTTATTATTATAATTTCTTACATAGTATTGTCTCCTAGGCCTTTTATTTCTAAATTGGGTTTTATATCTTTTAAACTTTCCTGGTTTTCTATTCTTTTTATAATAATTATTTGTACATCCAAATTGAGGTGCTATCTTATCTCTACAACATTGTAAATTTTTTATTATAGTTTTTTCCATCTTCATTTTTGTTTTGTATTTTTCACATATTCCTGAATACCATGTTTGCAAAAATTTTACCATAGCTCCTAGTGTATCTTGTAACCCTGCATTGTTCCAATCTTTTATTATTTTTGTACTAAATGGTTCTGGTAATTTTGTAAAATATAATTTTCTTATTTCTTTTGCTTCTTCTGGCGTATATTTACCTTTATAATAATATTCTCTAAATACACATGTATATTCATCTATGTAACACATATTACATATTGCTAATTTTATCATTAAATTTCTATTAAATTGTTTATCCTTATTTTGTTCTTCTACTTCTGAAGTTGTGCTGCTAAACTCACTTCTTATAGCTATCTCATATTTATATAAGATATCCATAGATGTAGTTGCATTTTCATTATTTATATTTTTACTATTTCTTAATGCCTGTTGATAATCTTCTGATAAATTAAGTAACTATAGTTTTACTGTTCCTAAAAATGTTCGTTCTATGTATCCTGGTGTATCTGCTATACTTATTTTATTATCTACCAATTGTTTTGCTATATTTCCTATCCATAATTGTATTGTTTTATTTACATCTGCTACACAATCTAATTCTAAGAAATTATTATTTGGATTAATTGTTTTTGGAGTCCATTTTCTATTTAATCTTTTATCCCATAAAGTCTTTTCTCTATCAGATTCTCTATAGTCAACTGTATAGTATATTGGATTTATTATTTTCGGGTTCTTAACTCCTGATGTACTAGCTTCTTGTTTTTTATCTTTTTCAATATCCCCTGCATTTATTTCAATATCTTCATCTATTTTTTCTATATTTGCTATCATTTCTGTGTAAGTTTCACTTGTTTCTGAATTTCTTTCTGTTTGTTCATCATTTACTTCATTGATTTCATCTATATCTATCTCTTCTTTAATTGGTTCTTCCATTTGTAATTTTTCTTTAAAATTTTCTATTTCTGTTCTTAATTTTGTCTCTATTTCTTTTTCTTTTTGTTTTACCTCATATAGTTCTTTTAACCTTTTTAATTCTTTTTCCAACATTAATATCTTTTCATTTTTTATTTCTTCAATTTGCTGTATTTCTTGTTTTGCTTGTTGTTTAATAATAGTTATTTCCTTTTTTCTATTTTTTTCTTCATTTTCTTTGGCTACTCTTACCATTGCTGTTAAACTATCTTCTAATCTTAAAGATTCCTTTTCTAGCATTAAACTTAAATTATCTCCTACCTTTTTATAACGTCTTCCTAGATTTGAAAATACTATTTTTATTTTTAATCCATCTTGATTTTCATATGTTTTTTCATCTATAGCAATTTCTTCTTTATTCATCTTATAGATTATGTTGTAATTTATAATCTAGACTATCTATTTGTAGTTGCAAATAAAATATAGTTTTTCTTTGTGATTTTAAAGATTCTTTACAAACTCCTGCAATCATATTGTAGTGAAGTCTATTCTGTCTATGTTCTAATTCTTGTCTTTTTTCTATGATTACTCTATTAAGTTCTTGCCTATATTCGTTACTGTTCATTTTCCTTTTGATATCTATATTTTAAGTTTTTAACATATTTATATTCTATCCTAGATATGAGATCTATTATCTTTTGTAATTTATCATTATCTTCCTTCATAATACTAAGTTGTTTATAAACCGGATATAGCTTCTCTAATCTTCTTTTTGATTTTCTTATCTTTCTTTTTATATGTTTTAAATCATCCATAGCTCTGATACCAAACTGGGGGGTGGTCCTCATATTTTTCCTTTTCATGCTATTTTATCTAGAATAATTCTAGAGGTTCTATATGGTGTAGTTCTTTTATATAGAATTTTAAATAGTCTGCTTAGTTTTCTAGGATTCTTAACAAATTTTATCTTATAATTAATCCTACTTATTTTTTGCCATACTTCAAAATATTTTTCCATTTCTAAGTTGTTTATATCAAGGTTCCCTAAATATTTTTCCATTAATCTGAGTCTATCTCTAGGCAGTTTATATCAAGATTTCCTAGCTCTAAGTCTAATTCGCGCAACTCTATTTGATACCATTCTTGATTTATTAGTTCTAGGTCTTCGTTATTAAATATTTTTTCCCATATTAGTTTCCTTATATCTGTAATTTCTATATCTCTAAGCACATACAAAATCAATATTTTATAATCATAAATTACTTCATTATGCAAATATGTGAAATAAGTAGGTATTATTTCGTCATTCATGTTCATGTTTTTATGCTTTGCTTTTTGATTAATTCCCTCATACCATAGCATGTTAATAACATTACACTTGATTATTATCACTAGATTTATTTTAACCATACTCTCTTATTGTTAACACCGTACTTTTCAAGGTACTTTCCCCTCCTAGATAATATCACTCTGTCTACTCCCATTACGGCATTCTCATACTTTCGCCTTGGTTTCAACCTCTGGATATTATTTTCGGATTGTTTCCCTTGTTTCCTCATGTTAGCAATTCGAAATTATGATTCAAATAATTCTAGCAAATAATAACAAATATAAATTATTTATACATGCTATGATACTCAGGAATCAACAATTTAGCTATGCATATTTATGAACAAATATACCTTACTCTTATCTTGCTCCATATCTGCTTGCAAATTGTTATTTTATTTCTTGAAAATATTTTTGTGTACAAGAGAGGGTGCTTTCCGTGTAGAAAGTCTTGCTCTTCTAATTCTAAAACTATCTATTTATAGGAGATTTCTAACAGATGTCTTAATCTCCTTTTACTATTCCTACTTTACACCTATTGCTTTACTATTTTTAACTTTTTACAAAAGTCAAAAGATTCTTATCCTACTTTACAGCTAATCCTACTAGCACTTTCTTTTTACATGTGCTGATAAATTTTGTACAAAAAGTCAAAAGAAACTTTACATTTGTCCCCTATCCTATTTTACTTCTTTCCAGCATCGCAAGCAAACAAAATACTTTACATCTTTTTCTTCATTTTATCTCTTTGTCTTCCACTAGCGTCTCTTCCACTAGCTTCTGTCTTTATCTCGATTCTTCTAGTTTTTACTCCAGCTGTACCTCTGGAATTACATCATTTTCTCCTTGGCATTTTGAACATTTGTGATCTGGATATTTGTGATTAATTAATTTGCAGTATCTTGTCATCATTCTTTCTGAAATAAAATTTTTTTTTTTTTTTCTTGTTAATGGCTGTTCTTCTGGTCTTAGTAGGCTAAATGCCCACTGTCTTATCTCTTCCATGTCTGTAATACGTTCTTCTCGGCATGTTGAATAAATCATAGTTTGTTCTCTTGAGTAGTAGCTCCAAATAGGATTCCTGTGCATATAATTTGTTGATAATTCTTGTAGTATAGTAGCTATTCCAATAATCCTCTTTCCAGCATAAAATTCTGGTATTTCTTCTCTGGTAATTTCTTCATGTTCCTCTATCTTTTCTGGTATAATCATATCTCGTGTAAGTCCAATTTTAATAACTTGAATAACTGGTTTGATCTCGTCATATAATATCTCAGCTGTGGCAGAATATATTCTGATATAAAATAATGTTCCTTTGGTAATTTTCTTGTATTGTGTAAATGCTCTATGTAGTTCAGGTAATGTAGCTATTTCATCTCCTGTACTCGTATATACTGTATGTAATAGTCCATAATGGTAGCAAGTTGCTACTAGATTCGCACTAGTTTTTGGCTGTGCTATTAGCTTATTATATCCTTGTAAACTCTGGGTTATGTAGTCTTCATCTGGTTTAGTGGTAGTTTTGGATCTTGGATTTTTGTTTAAAAATAATTGGATTTTGTGGATATTATTTATATATGACTGGGTTATGTGGTTGTAGGTCTTTTTATCCTGGTTGAGGCTTTCTTTATAAGTATTTACTTGTGGAGGTATGAATGGAGTTCTTTGGTTTTTTGGAGTCGGAATATATGGAGTTCCAAATAGTTTATTTAGATTTGTACTGACATATTTTCTTTCTTCTTTTGTAGCTGCCCTGCTGGTAGATGTTTCACCTGCATAAATCAAAGTATTTTGGGTTTTTAGGTGTTTCCCACCGTCACCTTTTAGCTCTGGAATTTTAATGTCTTCCGATCGACATAGATCCGCATACTTACCATGCTGCTGGCTAGCTTTAATTTGTGATATCTCTTTGTTTAAGTTATCGACCTCTTTGCAGAGAGTCGTCATAACTTTAAGTATATCATCCATAGTAGCTTTTTCAATAACTTCTTCAGTTTGAGTAGACTTGTCTTGATATGTAATCTGCAATTGTATTTTTGTTAGTACCAATAACTTCAATTGTAAATGTAAAATTTAATATATTTAATACAAGTCTTCGTATCTCCTTTGTCGTAACTGAATCCTGTAATTTCTTCGTTAACCACCATTTTACTTGTGTGTTATCTGTTCTAATAACGAATTTATTATATACAATATATGGTTCAAAAGCTAACAAACATTTGTATATTGAATATAGTTCTTTACGATTTATTTCCCATTTTATTTCAGGGTTTGTAAATGTTCCTGAATAATATCTGCAATGATGCTCTATTTCTTCTTTATCATATCTGTATTTTAATACTCCTCCGTAACTAATTTCACTTGCATCTGATTCTACTATATAAATAAATTTCTTATTTTCGTCTGGAAAAAATAGTTTTGGTAATTTTTTACATAGTAATTTTATTTTCTTTATCTGTTCTTGATCCTTTTCATCAAAATGATATTCTACATCTTTCTTCAATTTCTTGTGTAATGGCTTTAGATTTTCTGCTAATTTTGGTATGTACTCTCTTACTTGATTTACTAGTCCTAAAAATGATTGTAATTTCTTCTTTGTATCTATTTGTTCATCTGAATTTATTATTTTCTGTACTATATGTGGCTGCATTTTTATGCCATTCCTATCTATTTCTATTCCTAAGAATTCTATTTGGTTTTTCATTATTTCTGCTTTTTTCTTACTTAGGCTAATTCCAGAATATGTAACAATATGTATAAATTTTTCTAATAATCTTATATGCTCGTCTTGAGTTCTTGAATATAGTAATATATCGTCGTCTATATATACTATACAATTTTCTAATTGATTAAAATAATTATCCATAAAATGTTGATATCTACCTGGTGCATTTTTATATCCAAAAGGTAATACATTCCATTCATAAAATCCTTGGGGTACTGTAAATGCTGTTAATTTTTTAGATTCTTCTTCTAGCTTAAGGTGGTAAAAGCCTGATTTACAATCAAACTTACTGAAATAATTATATCCTTGGACTTGTCTTATTTTTAATATCTTATTGGGTATTGGATAATTGTATGTTTTAGTTTTAGCGTTTAAATTTCTATAATCAATAACCATCCTACTTTTTCCTCTTTTTTGTTCACTATGTTTATTTACTATAAATGCTGGACTTGTATGTTTACTGTTGCTTTCTTGTATATATTTATTTTCTAGTAATTCTTTTATATGCATTTTAAATTCATTTAAATCATCAAAATTATATTTTAAAGGTTTTTGAGTAATTATACTATTTTCATCAATTAATTCTATTTTTATTTTAGTTTTATGTTTTTCCCATCCTCTTAAGGGATTTTCACTATATAATGGCTCTAATTGTTCTTGGATTAATTTTAATTTATCTATGGAGAATATAATTAACTCTATCCTGTGCTCGTTTGCTTTTATATTTTCTAATTTTTGGGTAATTTTTTCACTTCCTTTTATCCATGGGGTAGGTTTTCTGATTTTATTATATACTCTTTTAGCTGCTACTTTATGTTTACATGGGGTTGTAAACCACCAATGTGTTTTTGTTATTATATGTGGATATAGTTTTTCTAAAAAAGGCATTCCTAATAGTATATCTTTATTTGTAAATTCATAGCTATATATTTCTTCTATAGTTAATATTTTATCCCATATTTGTAATTTTATATTTCTCGCTTTATGATTTATCATACTTCCTTCATTATTAAATCCTGTTACTACTATTGGTGTAGTTAACTTTTCCCATTTCTCGTCTGGTAAACAATTATGCTTACATACATTAGCTTCTGATCCTGTATCTATCATTGGAGTATAATATCTATTATAATATCCTGGTACTATTATTTTAGCAAGTATATGGATTTTCATTTACATAGTTCTTTTAATTATTACTTTTTTACCTTTATATGTAATAGTTAACTGTGTATCTTCTAATTTATAGGGTTTCATTTCTTCTAGCCATTTTATCCCTAATATAATATTATTATTTCCTTGATATATTTTAAATTTTATTACCATTGGTATTCCACCAATAATTAATTCCTTTTCTACTGATTCTTTAAAGGCTGTAAATTCTTTTGGTAAATCCGAGTTTTCTATATAATTTATTTCTTCTTCTGTTACCAATTCTCTTATTATATAATTTTCTTCTTGTCCTGTATTTATTATTATAATAAATTTTCTTTGCTCTAATATTCCTGTTATGTAATAATGGTTTGGTTTTATTTCTTTTATTGTTACCGAATTTCTTGATGATTGTGGTGTATCACCATAGCTTTTTCTTTTAGATGTGCTTATCCTATCACTTATAATTTCTAAGTTTTCTTCTGCATCTATTTCTTTATAACTATAATCATTGTTATCTATTACTGAGACTATTTGTTCAAAAGGATTTTCTATTTTTATTCTATTGATTTTATTTTTTGCTTTTATTTTGTGTTTAGTTGTTAATACATACAGATTTTTACATCTGGCTGTAAATATCTTACTGCCTGGGGCTAACTCAATTCCTGTCATTTTCCAATATAATACTAACGATTTATCTATGTTACGGTCATTTATTGCTACTGAATATAGGCAAGAACTTAATAGAGTAATCATAGAAAAAAGACAAGAATTAGAACATAGACAGAATAGACTTCACTACAATATGATTGCAGGAGTTTGTAAAGAATCTTTAAAATCACAAAGAAAAACTATATTTTATTTGCAACTACAAATAGATAGTCTAGAATATAAATTACAACATAATCTATAAGATGAATAAAGAAGAATTTGCTATAGATGAAAAAACATATGAAAATAAAGATGGATTAAAAATAAAAATAGTATTTTCAAATCTAGGAAGACGTTATAAAAAGGTAGGAGATAATTTAAGTTTAATGCTAGAAAAGGAATCTTTAAGATTAGAAGATAGTTTAACAGCAATGGTAAGAGTAGCCAAAGAAAATGAAGAGATAGATAGAAAAAAGGAAATAACTATTATTAAACAACAAGCAAAACAAGAAATACAGCAAATTGAAGAAAAAAAAAATGAAAAGATATTAATGTTGGAAAAAGAATTAAAAAGGTTAAAGGAATTATATGAGGTAAAACAAAAAGAAAAAGAAATAGAGACAAAATTAAGAACAGAAATAGAAAATTTTAAAGAAAAATTACAAATGGAAGAACCAATTAAAGAAGAGATAGATATAGATGAAATCAATGAAGTAAATGATGAACAAACAGAAAGAAATTCAGAAACAAGTGAAACTTACACAGAAATGATAGCAAATATAGAAAAAAATAGATGAAGATATTGAAATAAATGCAGGGGATATTGAAAAAGATAAAAAACAAGAAGCTAGTACATCAGGAGTTAAGAACCCGAAAATATTAAATCCAATATACTATACAGTTGACTATAGAGAATCTGATAGAGAAAAGACTTTATGGGATAAAAGATTAAATAGAAAATGGACTCCAAAACCAACTAATCCAAATAATAATTTCTTAGAATTAGATTGTGTAGCAGATGTAAATAAAACAATACAATTAGGATAGGAAATATAGCAAAACAATTGGTAGATAATAAAATAAGTATAGCAGATACACCAGGATACATAGAACGAACATTTTTAGGAACAGTAAAACTATGGTTACTTAATTTATCAGAAGATTATCAACAGGCATTAAGAAATAGTAAAAATATAAATAATGAAAATGCAACTACATCTATGGACATCTTATATAAATATGAGATAGCTATAAGAAGTGAGTTTAGCAGCACAACTTCAGAAGTAGAAGAACAAAATAAGGATAAACAATTTAATAGAAATTTAATGATAAAATTAGCAATATGTAATATGTGTTACATAGATGAATATACATGTGTATTTAGAGAATATTATTATAAAGGTAAATATACGCCAGAAGAAGCAAAAGAAATAAGAAAATTATATTTTACAAAATTACCAGAACCATTTAGTACAAAAATAATAAAAGATTGGAACAATGCAGGGTTACAAGATACACTAGGAGCTATGGTAAAATTTTTGCAAACATGGTATTCAGGAATATGTGAAAAATACAAAACAAAAATGAAGATGGAAAAAACTATAATAAAAAATTTACAATGTTGTAGAGATAAGATAGCACCTCAATTTGGATGTACAAATAATTATTATAAAAAGAATAGAAAACCAGGAAAGTTTAAAAGATATAAAACCCAATTTAGAAATAAAAGGCCTAGGAGACAATACTATGTAAGAAATTATAATAATAAAAAACAATTTAGACCACAAAAGAAAATAACAGAATGTACATGTTATAATTGTGGAAAATTAGGACAATTAGCTAAAGATTGTAGATTACCTAGAAATCCTAAAAGGAAGCAAATAACAGAAATAATAATAAATAATGAGGAATATATGCCATTAGAATATTTAGACTATGAAATAAGTGATAATGATAGCATATATGAATTATCTGAAAATGAATTATATGAAGAATCGGAAAACGAAGAAGAATTGGAATTAGAAAATGACTGAAAAAGAAGGAGAAATAATAACAGAAGAACATATGGATGAAGAATCTTCAGAGCAGAAAGTAATATTTGATATAAATATATTTGAACAAATAAAAGGAAAAGAATTAGATCTAAGTGTAGATAAAATATTTAAATTACCAAAATTAAAAAACATATTTAAAAGACAAAAAGAAGAATACTATGTAGTAAGTCAAAAAGAACACATAATAGACTGTAAATTTACAAAAGGAAAAGCAAGAATACCAATAATAAATAAGAAGGTAATAAATAAAGAAATACAAGCAATCCAAACTAAGGAACCAATAAGATATGTGCATCTAGGAGGAACAGAAATACTAATAAAAGCGTGTTTCAGAGAAGGAATAGATACACCTATAGAAATATACATAGCAGACGATAGAATAATCGAACCTATAGAAAAAAGTGTAATAAGTGCAGTAAAAGGAAACCTAATATACCAAAAGTTCAAATTCATAATAAGTGCAAATTATTCAGTAGCAAAAAATGACCGTAACATAGATAAATCGTTAGTATTATATTGGAAAATGACAGGAATTGAGTTAGCCCCAGGCAGTAAGATATTTACAGCCAGATGTAAAAATCTGTATGTATTAACAACTAAACACAAAATAACAGCAAAAAATAAAATCAATAGAATAAAAATAGAAAATCCTTTTGAACAAATAGTATCAGTAATAGATAACAATGATTATAGTTATAAAGAAATAGATGCAGAAGAAAACTTAGAAATTATAAGCGATAGGATAAGCACATCTAAAAGAAAAAGCTATGGTGATACACCACAATCATCAAGAAATTCGGTAACAATAAAAGAAATAGAACCAAACCATTATTACATAACAGGAATATTAGAGCAAAGAAAATTTATTATAATAATAAATACCGGACAAGAAGAAAATTATATAATAAGAGAATTGGTAACAGAAGAAGAAATAAATTATATAGAAAACTCGGATTTACCAAAAGAATTTACAGCCTTTAAAGAATCAGTAGAAAAGGAATTAATTATTGATGGAATACCAATGGTAATAAAATTTAAAATATATCAAGGAAATAATAATATTATATTAGGGATAAAATGGCTAGAAGAAATGAAACCCTATAAATTAGAAGATACACAGTTAACTATTACATATAAAGGTAAAAAAGTAATAATTAAAAGAACTATGTAAATGAAAATCCATATACTTGCTAAAATAATAGTACCAGGATATTATAATAGATATTATACTCCAATGATAGATACAGGAACAGAAGCTAATGTATGTAAGCATAATTGTTTGCCAGACGAGAAATGGGAAAAGTTAACTACACCAATAGTAGTAACAGGATTTAATAATGAAGGAAGTATGATAAATCATAAAGCGAGAAATATAAAATTACAAATATGGGATAAAGTATTAACAATAGAAGAAATATATAGCTATGAGTTTACAAATAAAGATATACTATTAGGAATGCCTTTTTTAGAAAAACTATATCCACATATAATAACAAAAACACATTGGTGGTTTACAACGCCATGTAAACATAAAGTAGCAGCTAAAAGAGTATATAATAAAATTAGAAAACCTACTCCATGGATAAAAGGAAGTGAAAAAATTACTCAGAAATTAGAAAATATAAAAACAAATGAGCATAAAATAGAACTGATTATATTTGCTATAGATAAATTAAAAATTATCCAAGAACAATTAGAGCCATTATATAGTGAAAATACCTTAAGAGGATGGGAAAAACATAAAACTAAAATAAAAATAGAATTAATTGATGAAAATAGCATAATTACACAAAAACCTTTAAAATATAATTTTGATGATTTAGATGAATTTAAAATGCATATAAAAGAATTATTAGAAAATAAATATATACAAGAAAGCAACAGTAAACATACAAGTCCAGCATTTATAGTAAATAAACATAGTGAACAAAAAAGAGGGAAAAGTAGGATGGTTATTGATTATAGAAATTTAAACGCTAAAACTAAAATATACAATTATCCGATACCAAATAAGATATTAAAAATAAGACAAGTCCAAGGATATAATTATTTCAGTAAGTTTGATTGTAAATCAGGCTTTTACCACCTTAAGCTAGAAGAAGAATCTAAAAAATTAACAGCATTTACAGTACCCCAAGGATTTTATGAATGGAATGTATTACCTTTTGGATATAAAAATGCACCAGGTAGATATCAACATTTTATGGATAATTATTTTAATCAATTAGAAAATTGTATAGTATACATAGACGATATATTACTATATTCAAGAACTCAAGACGAGCATATAAGATTATTAGAAAAATTTATACATATTGTTACATATTCTGGAATTAGCCTAAGTAAGAAAAAAGCAGAAATAATGAAAAACCAAATAGAATTCTTAGGAATAGAAATAGATAGGAATGGCATAAAAATGCCGCCACATATAGTACAGAAAATAATAAATTCAGATGAACAAATAGATACAAAGAAGAAATTACAATCATTTTTAGGACTAGTAAATCAAGTAAGAGAGTACATACCAAAATTAGCAGAAAATCTAAAGCCATTACACAAGAAATTAAAGAAAGATGTAGAATATCATTTTGATGAAAAGGATCAAGAACAGATAAAGAAAATAAAATTACTATGTAAAAAATTACCAAAACTATTTTTTCCAGACGAAAATAAGAAATTTATTTATATAGTAGAATCAGATGCAAGTGAAATTAGTTACGGAGGAGGATTAAAATACAGATATGATAAAGAAGAAATAGAGCATCATTGCAGATATTATTCAGGAACATTTACAAACCCTGAAATAAAATGGGAAATAAATCGTAAAGAACTATATTCAATATACAAATGTTTGTTAGCTTTTGAACCATATATTGTATATAATAAATTCGTTATTAGAACAGATAACACACAAGTAAAATGGTGGTTAACGAAGAAATTACAGGATTCAGTTACGACAAAGGAGATACGAAGACTTGTATTAAATATATTAAATTTTACATTTACAATTGAAGTTATTGGTACTAATAAAAATACAATTGCAGATTACATATCAAGACAAGTCTACTCAAACTGAAGACGTTATTGAAAAAGCTACTATGGATGATATACTTAAAGTTATGACGACTCTCTGCAAAGAGGTCGATAACTTAAACAAAGAGATATCACAAATTAAAGCTAGCCAGCAGCATGGTAAGTATGCGGATCTATGTCGATCGGAAGACATTAAAATTCCAGAGCTAAAAGGTGACGTTGGGAAACACCTAAAAACCCAAAATACTTTGATTTATGCAGGTGAAGCATCTACTAGCAGGACATCTACAAAAGAGGAAAGGAAATATGTCAGTACAAATCTAAATAAACTATTTGAAACTCCATATATTCCGACTCCAAAAAACCAAAGAATTCCATTTATACCTCCACAAGTAAATACTTATAAAGATAGCCTAAACCAGAATAAAAAGACCTACAACCACATCACCCAGTCATATATAAATAATATCCACAAAATCCAATTATTTCTAAATAAAAATCCAAGATCCAAAACTACCACTAAACCAGATGAAGACTACATAACCCAGAGTTTACAAGGATATAATAAGCTAATAGCACAGCCAAAAACTAGTGCGAATCTAGTAGCGACATGCTACCATTATGGGCTATTACATACAGTATATACAAGCACAGGAGATGAAATAGCTAAATTACCAGAGCTACATAGAGCATTTACGCAATACAAGAAAATAACTAAAGGAACATTATTTTATATCAGGATATATTCAGCCACAGCCGAGATATTATACGACGAGATCAAACCAGTTATTCAAGTTATCAAGATAGGACTCACACGAGATATGATTGTACTTCAATGGCTGTTCTTCTGGTCTCAATAGGCTAAATGCCCACTGTCTTATTTCTTCCATGTCATTAATGCGTTCTTCTCTACAAGTTGAATATATCATTGTCTGTTCTCTTGCGTAGTAGCTCCATATAGGGTTCCTGTGCATATAATTTGTCGATAATTCTTGTAATATTGTAGCTATTCCAATAAGTCGTTTCCCTGCATAAAATTCTGGTATTTCCTCTCTAGTTATTTCGTCATGTTCTTCTATTTTCTCCGGTATAATCATATCTCGTGTGAGTCCTATCTTGATAACTTGAATAACTGGTTTGATCTCGTCGTATAATATCTCGGCTGTGGCTGAATATATCCTGATATAAAATAATGTTCCTTTAGTTATCTTCTTGTATTGCGTAAATGCTCTATGTAGCTCTGGTAATTTATCTATTTCATCTCCTGTGCTTGTATATACTGTATGTAATAGCCCATAATGGTAGCATGTCGCTACTAGATTCGCACTAGTTTTTGGCTGTGCTATTAGCTTATTATATCCTTGTAAACTCTGGGTTATGTAGTCTTCATCTGGTTTAGTGGTAGTTTTGGATCTTGGATTTTTGTTTAAAAATAATTGGATTTTGTGGATATTATTTATATATGACTGGGTTATGTG
>QJPP01002409.1:0-364231 GCA_003996215.1 Jaltomata sinuosa
GGCGTAATTTGTTGTTTGAAAGTCTTTGATCTAAGTTTTGCCTCTAAGGCAAGAGTTATAGAGCATCTCATAAAAAAAAATAAAGGTCAAAAAAATTGATTAAAAAAAAAGAGAAAAGAAAAATTAAAAACCAAAGAAAAAATAAAAAAATAGAAGTTGAGAGAAAAAAAGAAAAAAACGAAGAAAAAAAAGACAACAAAAATAAAGGTTGAGAAAAATAAAAAAAATAAAATAAAAAAAAATAAAAGGAGAAAAAAGTAGAATTGAGAGGAGAAAAGAAAAAAATAAAAGATTGAGAAAAGAAAAAACGTAGAAGAAAAATAGAAACCAAAAAATTAAAAGAAAAAATAAAGGTTGAGGAAAAAAAAGAAAAAAAAAAGAAAAAAGAGTAAAAATTAAAATAAAAAAAGAAAAAAGAAAAAAAGAGAAAAAGAGAAAAAGAAATATATATAAAAGTTGAGAGACAAATGAGCATTGAGAGTTATTTAAAAATATTTGAGGTGTAGAGGGGCAAAAAGGTAGTTGCTCTATACATAAAAAACAAGGAAGGCTATTTTTGTAAGACTATTTTTATGGGGGACAAAAATGCAAAGCCACTCCCTTTAAAAGGCATTTATGTAGTTGTCCCGATTTGAAATCATGGCCAAACGGGCCATTAGTAGGATTTAAGATTTGAATGTTTCAAATTGAAGTTGAAATTTTATTCAAATATCTCAAATAAATATTAATTTCAAATCAAAACTTCAAATTTAAACTTTGCATGACCAAACGCCTATCAAGAGCATCCATGGATCAACTAAGATAAATAGAGGACACATTGGCAACATTAAATATAAAAAAATTATAAATTAAATATTCAAATACTTTAGCTAATTTAGATAAATATATGAATTAGTGTAACTATAATTAAACTATAGTTCAACTATATAACTACACAATACACACACACATATAATTAATATTAATGGTAAGATATCATTGTTAAGATATCAAATAAACAAATGAGAAATGAAATAAAAAATAAAAAATAAAAAATAAAAAGTAGAAACACTCGTGACCAGTAATTTGCAACATTTTCGACATAAAGGATATGTAATTATTACTTAATAGAAATTAGGAGGGATGGAGCACCTTTATTCCTCTAGGAAAATGGTAGAAAGAAAAGAAATTTTAGTACTCCCTCCGTTTTAAATTATTTGACCTAATTAATTTGGTATGAAATTTAAGAAAGTAAATTTTTTTTTTGAATCTTGTGATTAAAAATTAAAAATATATCAAATGTATCAAAATGCTATTTAATTTTGTGATCTTAAATATTTCGTGAAAAATTAAAACTAAAAAATTACTAAAAAAAGAATGCATTCTTTTTAAAACGTTAAAAAAAAAGTAGGCCGATATAAATGAAAACGAAGGGACTAGTATAAAGCTAGGCCTCAGAGATAGCTGCACGTGATTATGTGGGACAGTGAAAGCTGATGTAAAACCCCAGTAGGGGCTCCGCCGGCCAGTACCCTTGTAGGGTGTGTTCAGTAGGATGAAGTATATTACTTAAAAAGTGAAAAAATAACTTTTCTAATGAAAAGTAAGGAAAAATAAATTTGATAGGTGATATTTTATTACGTATTTAATTTAATGTATTAGAGTAATTCTATTTTTAATCATGCTTATATATATATTAATAACTTTTATATTGCTAATATTATGATTTAGTATATTTAATTATACACCTATATTACTGTAAAATATTTGGACCAAAAACATACCAAATAAAAAGTTAAATAATATTATGATTAATATGTGTATTATTTTCTCTAATACATTATACATTCTACCGAACGGCGTCATTTAATAGGATGTATTAAAATAATAATATATATATTAGTTATGATATCATTTAATTTTTTATTTGATAGGATTTTTAACGTATATATTACTAATACATGTATTAGTTGTACACTCTGAGGGGTTGTTTGGTTGAGAACAAGTTATTTCGGGATTAATTATCTCGAAATGAGTTATTCCACCATGTACATGAAATAATTTTTTTTGAGACAAGTAACATATATATATGAGATAACTTATTTCAGCACTATGAGAGAAAAGAAAGTACTTCATACATTTTAGGGCTGAAAAATGAGGGTAGTGTTGGAATTAAGAAAAAATATAAGAGATAAAAGGATAACTGTATTGATCAAACTTAAAAAAATTTTAAGCTAAAAGTAAAAAATAGTTTTTAGCTTTTAATTTTTTTTAATTAATTTTTAGCTCTTTTCAATTGTTTTTTTAGTGTATCAAACACCTAAAAAAATTTAACAAATTTTAATACTATCCAAACAACTACAATTCCTAAATAAAGGAGCTGGTGGAATCTTTTCATTTTTGTCGTTGAGGAGGAGAGTTGTAGGGCAGGGCAAAAAGGACAGATAAGGACCACACAGCTGTTTAGCATGTGAGAGTTGTTTTCTCTTCTCTGCTCCTTCTAATGTTTTCCAGCCATGAAGGACGCGGTTATTTCTCACAAAAATCTTTAAACCCTTGATTCAAAATTTTATATTTCATTCTAGTCTAGTCACATCATTAAAAATAGTTTAAGAGCCTCTCTGGCCTAGCAGTTAGAAAAAAAAAGCATTCTTTTTATTGAAATGAGGTGTTTGGCTAATTAATAAAATTGTTTTTAAAAGAAGCAGAAGCAGTTTTTCTGCTGTTGGGAAGCAAAAAATTTCTGCAGAAGCAGAAATAGAAAATTATTTTTTTCAAGACAAAATTATCCCTATCATTTATACATATTTACCAATGTATCCCTTGTTAATTAATTAGCATATTTCACAAGTTTGATTAAGTTTTATTTAAAAAATTTATACTTCATTTTTACACCATAAATTTTTTATTTTATTTTACAGTTTATATATTATTATTTTATATTTTTTATATATTATTTTACGTTTCTATTAGTAAGTATTGAATATGCTAGTGAACCTAGAAAAAAGGTAAAAAATAACAAAAAAATATTTATTTATATTATAAATTTTTGTTTTGTGAAAATTATACTTTTGTAGGTAAGGATAATAACAAAACAAAAAATAACAAACATCAATATTATTTAATATTACAAATTAGACGTATTAGATTATTTTTGCAACTAACAAAATATTGTATTATCTTAAAAATGAGAGTGTTGTGTTAAAAATTACTTATTCCTATACCATCAACACAAACAAACAATTAATAAGCTTAATAGTGAAGGTCCATTGATACTTGCTCTTTTTCGTAATTTATCTCTGAAAAGCACTTTTAAAAAAAAATTAGTCAAATACAATTTGTTTATCAAAAACACTTTTTAAATGAAATAGCCAAACACAAACTGTTTTTTTAAAAACACTTTTCTGAAAAGCTATTTTATAAAAATGCTTCTTAAAATAAGCAATTTTTCAACTGTTAGGCCAAACAAACTCTAATACTATCTTTAAGTTAAAACATAGAGGCAGCTAAAAATAATAATTGTACTTGGGTGCTATTTGGATGTACAATTTTAAATTGTGTTTGCTTGCCAAATTTTGAATAAAAACATCAACTTTAACTTAAAATTTTGATTTCAAATTCCGAGTTTACCTCAAAGGTAGAATTTTATAAACTTCAAAATTTGTAGTTCTAAATTTTTAAAAATTTAAACTTGGTTTATAATTTTAAATTTTGCTATTGCAAAAGTAATTAGTCAAGCCTACTTTACTCCCTATTTTACCAACCTATATTTATTTTAAAAACATAATTCTTTAATAAAATCATCGCTTCTCTCTCCAAATCCGGAAAACTAGCTCCTCCAAATGACCACGCCTATTCAACTCATACTCAAGAAAGTTTTGACAGTTTTTATAAATTGCGCGATTTTCATGTTTATGAAAAAAAATATAATTTTTAATATTTAGATTACATGTTTAAACACAATTTCAACTTCAAATCAATCATTACTCAAATCAATGTTCTCAAATCATATAATTCAAGTCCATGTCCCAACACCTAGTAAACAAACATAAAAATCTCACCATTTGTGAAAAATTATCAAAATATTCACAATTCTTGTACAATTTTACCAAATGAGCAAATAATATTTCATAAATAAGGTATCTAAATATCCTAAGATGTCGTATTATAAATCACATATCTTTATGTTTCTTGTTATAAATAAGTATTTGCGATTATATGTTACAAACTTTTTTCAAATACACATAATTCTATAAAAAATTATTAGTCTAATAACAATAGTAGCAACTAACTATTTTTTAATATGGAATGGTTTTATGGAAGAATTTACATTTTTAACAAATATGAGTTCATAAAGTAGAGGCTAAAGTAGGTTTGAGAAATTATTTTTGCAATAAATATGAATTTTTTTGTTATAAAATTTAAAATTATGGGTCTTTTTTTTTTAACAGTTACAATCACAAATTTAGAATTAAAATTTTACCTTTTAGGTGAATTTGAGATTTAAAATTAAAATTTTAAATTGAAGTATTATTCAAAATATCATTAAAAACACAAATTTTAAATTGAAGTATTATTCAAAATATCATAAATAAACAAAAAAATTTATATTAAAATTTTAAATTACATGTCCAAATAAGCTCTTAGGGTGTGCCACTATTTGCCTTGGTTGATTTATTTATTCTCTTAGAGATGAGTCCAACTACTTTTTAGCTTAAAGGTAAAAAAAAGTGCAATTTGAAATTTTGATTAACTTCTGTATATAATTAAAAAAGGTATAATGAGCCAAACTTATCATTCATGACAATTTTGACAAAAGATAGTGTCAAATAATGAAGAAAGTTGGTGTTCACTACTTATCTCAGGAATCAGGTTCTTAACACAATTTCACTTAAAACAGTAAGTAAATTAACACACAAAATTTATGTGGAAAATCTCCTAACTCCAGGAGTAAAAATCACGAACTCAACTTTACTCACAACTTCAAGTTTATGATTACAAGTCTATAATCAAAGGAACTAAATCTAGCACCTAGTCTCAAACAATAAACTATTATTGTTTCTTCTCTCAAACTCTCTCAAAACACACTCTCTCTCTCTCAAGAAGCCAAACTCACTTCTTGTTACAAGCCTCACAAACTCACACACTACACCTTAACAATCACGCAGGATTGCACTAAGACGAGCTTCTACTTGTGTTCTTGAAATAACTTGCTTGAGAATAACTCTTTCTCTGCTTGTGCAATAGGGTGGTCGAATTCTTCTATAACTCCTTCTCTGCTTGGGTCCCCTTTTATGAGTGAAAGGATGAATCAAGTCTCTCTTGGCCCAGTAAGGAAGCTCCCCTTTGGTAGAAAACATTCTTCTTAATTCCTTGGTTTTGAGTTTGTTGTCATGGTTCAAGCTTCTTTGCTTAGTTTTCAGATGAGTTGGATGTTGCCTTTTGATTTTATTGACAAAGCTCAGGTTCCTTTGATCAGCTTTCAGATGAACTGGACATTGACTCTTTAGATGTCCTTCCTTGCCACATGCAGTGCACACCATGTTCATAGAGTAGCTTGTCTTGTAGGCCTCAAGTCTAAATCCTAGCCCATGTTTGAAAGTGGTCTGACTGTTCTGAATGTGAGAGAGAAGAGTTGAATATTTTGTCCATCTCTGATTGTGTTCCAGCTCAAGTTTGGTTTTATTCAGATCTCTTTTTAGAGCATTATTTTTTTCAAACAGCTCTGAGAGTTGTTTTGAGATTTTTGATGTCTTCTTTCAAGGATTGTTGAAGAGCAGTGGCTTGATTTTTTTCTTTGTCAGAAAACTCTTTGAGGGAGTTCTTTAGAGAGACATTGTCTTCCTTAAGACTCTCACTTTCCATCCTTAAATAAGCATAATCATTCAGCAGGTTCTCTTTCTCAGCATATACTGAATAATATGCATCTATGAGAACTGCTGAGAGAGTTTCAAGCTTTCTTTTGGAATAGGTATGTAGGTTGGGTCTGAGGTCAGAAAAGCATACCTTGGTCTCATCTTGATTAGTGTCAATGTCAGGCTCAGAGCGTGCTATAAGGGCAAGGGTTGCTTCAGCTGACTCTTCTCCTTCTGAATCACTTTCACTGTTACTCATAGCTAAGAGAGCCAGAGTGTCTTCTTCTTTGGCTTCGACCATGGCAAGTAGTGATTGATTATGGGGATCCTCCCCATCAGACTCATCACTGTGTTCTCCCATAGCAGTTAGAGCCTTTTGAACTGCTAAGTCAGCTTTTTGAGAGGTCATTTTTCTATGAGATGGAAGGATGAGCTCCTTACTTTGATATTTGGGTTTTTTTGCGGCAGCCTTCTTATGTTCTATAGCCCACAAGGGACAAAGTTTGATGAAGTGGTTTGGACTGCCACACTTATGGCACAATTGAGCATCCCTTTTTTGAGATTTGGGGGGATTCCCTTGAAAGTTTTGTCCTCTTTTGAACATTCTTTGAAACCTTCTAGTCACTAATGCAAGATTTTCCTCCTCATAGTCAGCAACCTCAGTGGTCTTTAAAGAGATAGTCTTGTCTTTTTGTTAGTACTAACATCCTTCCCTTGACCCTTCTTCAGTTAATAGGTGGTTAAATTTCCAATGAGTTCATCCATGACCAAGGTATTTAAGTCTCTCGCTTCAGTGATTGTTTCAACTTTGCTTTCACAGGATTCAAGCAGTACACTTAGGAGCTTTCTAACAGCCTTTTCAGTAGGAATATCCTCTCCCAAGGAGTAGATTTTATTGAGAATAGCAGTGAACCTTGTGTGCATGTCCTGGATGATTTCTCCTTCCTTCATCCTAAAGAGTTCATATTGCCTGTTCAGATTGTCTATTTTTGCCTTCTTTACAGTAGTGGTACCTTCATGTGCAGTCTGCAGAGTGTCCCAAATTTGCTTGGCATCTTGACAGGAAGAGATCCTGTTATACTCATTAGGTCCAATACCACAGATCAAGATCTTTCTAGCTTTAACATTGTTTTGAATGACTATCTTGTCAGTAGCATTCCATTCCTTCTGGTCTTTGGGAACTGGTTCCTTCCCCTCTTCAGCTTCCTTCATGGGGATAGTGGGACCATCTAAAACAACATTTCACAAGTCAACACTTTCACCCATGAGATGATCCATCATCCTATTCTTCCACCAGCCATAGTATTTACCATTGAACAATGGTGGTCTTGTTTGAGAGGAACCTTCCTGAGTGGTTGGAGGGGCAGCCATTGAATTCTTTTCAGGTGTTAACCTTTAACGAAAAGACCTGCTCTGATACCAATTGAAGAAAGTTGGTTCCCACTACTTATCTTAGGAACCAGGTTCTTAGCACAATTTCACTTAAAGCAGTAAGTAAATTAACACACAAAATTTACGTGGAAAACTTTCTAACTCCAGAAATAAAAATCACGAACTCAACTTTACTCACAATTTCAAGTTTATGATTACAACTCTATAATCAAAGGAACTAACTCTAGCACTTAGTCTCAAACAATAAACTATTATTGTTTCTTCTCTCAAACTCTCTCTATCTCTTTCTCTCTCAATAAGCCAAACCCACTTCTTGTTAAAAGCCTCACAAACTCACACACTACACCTTAACAATCACGCAGGATTGCACTAAGACTAGCTTCTACTTGTGTTCTTGAAATAGCTTGCTTGAGAATAACTCTTTCTCTGCTTGTGCAATAGGGTGGTCAAATTCTTCTTTGCTCCATTGCTTTTATAGAAGTCTCAAGCTCTTCTCTCCTTGATAGGAAAGGTGCAGTCCTTTCCTTGTAGGACTTGATCGTCGACTTTGATCACACGCCTTTGAGTCGAGTCCTTTTCTTGTAGGACTTGGTCTTTAAGCTTTCCTTGTTTAACATGGACATGGTAATTACTTTTTACAGTTAGTTTCCATAAATATCTTTTTGCCAAAAAAAGGTTTTGCCTTATTATCAAAACATGTTAACTTGTTTGACAAGGTTTCTTCAAATAACCCAATCTTTCAATAAATGGGAAATTTAAACAGTTGTCTTCATTAGTTTCAGTAAACGGTTCGATCCGACTTCTTTTCATTTCTCTTTTTTCAATTTTTTAAAATTTTTTATTTGAATTGAAGACACTTAATATTAATGGCTCAAATTTAATTTATTTAAACAAAACCTAACCATGACTAGAATATTTCATATATTTTCTCCCACAATATTTTTATAATCTCAAAATTCTAGCTGTATATCATTTTTTTCTAAATATATTAAAATTTTATTTTTCCTGCCATGATTGAATTTTTGAGTGCATCGTTTTTTAATTACTTATTTTATTTCTCAATATGTTTAGCTTCAATATCTCGTAGTGATCTGCTCACATTCTCATTCAAGATAAAAAATATTAGAAGTAAATTTCAACCTACGATAAAGCCAATTAAGAACTTTACAAAATAATTTGCCAAATAAAAGAAGTTAAAAAGTGTGAAATATGAGAATAGTTTAAAGATTTAAGATATACGACAGTGTGTACTTCAAATAGAAAACCAAAGGAGGTCATAATTTATTGATCACAGGTAGTCATTTACATCAGTAATTGTTAAAAATATAATGTATAACTAAGTTTGTGGGATTATATAAATATTTTAGGAGTAAATATATGGAAGGAATTGAATGTTCTAATCATAATTAGGGCTTTGTTTTAATCTATTAAATTTCAATCACTAATATTAAATTATTATACGTGTCTTCAAGTCAAATAAGAATTTGGAGAAAAGAGAAAGGGGCAGGGGCCGAATCTGTTCAAAAGGTTGTTGAGATATAAATATAGAAGACGCCCAAGGTCGATTATTAAATGCCTAATTACCTTGTTAGGTAGTTATGTGACATTTGTTAAATAAATGTATTTAGATTTGATGGTTAAAAGTGTATTGTGCATTGTTTCAACAACATACTTCTCATAAGTGAGGAGGGTAGAATGTACGCAGACCATATCCTTATCTTTGTGAAAAAGAAAGGTTATTTCCAATAGACTCTCGGCTAAAAATTTAAAATAATATGAGACGGAGGGAGTAGAGCTTTTGTTGAGTCCAAATGCACATACAAGTATATGTGATCGACAAGTAATAAAGTGATAAGTAGAGTATCGATTTTCACAAGGACTTGTTATTAACTGCTAACTAAATCAAATTATTACGACTTATATATTCAAGCGAATTTCTAGGAAGTGCTTGTTATTACTAAGACTACTACGACACTGCAAGATGAGTAGGTAAAGAAAACGAGCAGAATTCAATGAGACGAGAGATTCTAGGGTTATGGTTAGCTAACGATCCTGTTGAGCTATTCACTAGAATTGACTAGTTAACCTATGTGGGTTTATTGGTTGTAGGGATAATTTCGCTCATAAGAATCTTCCGAGTTCTAACTCGTCTATTCAAGTTAATCTAATGTCTATATTCATGTGGAATTAGAATTAACAAGAATGCACTAATAAATCTTGTATAAATAGCGAAGCAAGATTCGAGATATTCCTAAGTAACATGTTTAACATTTTAAATTTTTAAATATTAGGATTTCTTATATAGCTCAATAGGAAGATTTAATATTTTTTTTGTATTTGATTTCAAAGTCTCAAAAATTAGGAAAATAATTTTGTCCAATGTAAATGACAAAAAAGTCTATCAATATTTCGCTTAAGGACTTTATGATGCTAGTATAATATCGATAAATAGACATAGATAGAGACTTAAAACACATCCAAAATGTGAAGAATTTTTGCACTATCAATATAATTTAACCTATAATAGCAGATTAGCACTATTTTTGTGTCATGGTACTAATTAGTGCTATCATAGAATTCCTTATACTTGCTAACCTGCATGTGTAAACATTTTTTATACTAAACTTAAAACTCATGCAAAATTTTATCATACACTCTTCCCATATTCCACCTGCATTTTCTTACTTTTTAAAGGGATTAAAGTCCTCTATATATATTTGCCTCCCTTATCTTATATAAAAAACAGAGACAACAGCATGAGCATATCATCCAAAGGGGCCACTACCGGAGCAAGCGGCAGTGGTCATGCCGAGTCCAATAGCAGCGACGTCGACTTGTTCGGCATGATATTCAGCGGTACTGGTGCATCTGCAGCACCATCACCATCACTAACATCTACCCCGATCTTACTCTACTTTTTAATTATTCTGACTTTGTACATAACCATCACCAACCAAGATGGTCAATTATCAATACCATTGTTACTCTTACTATAGTATTTTAGGTCACCAGATATGTTATATTGTTATTATTATTCATTTAATTTGGAAGTAAAGAAACTTTTCATTCCACACGATTGATTATATTCATGAGAGTCCCACATTTTGTACATTAATTGATTGGTAGGAATATCAGAGATAGGGTATCTCTGTTGCTCGTCAATTACGGGGTGGCACTGCGCTTTTTCACACATTTTTATTTATCTCGCAAGTTTTGGTCACCGCTCCTCCAGCTGTTTATGTCTTCTGGTGCTTCATATTATTCTCTGAACAATATTGTACTTCTGTGTTGAATACTCCTCTCTGATCCAGCTCGTATAGGTAGATGTTGCATGGTAGGGCCAATTTTCTTAAGAAGGGAAGAAAGCAACCTCTAAGAGGGGGATCATAAGGTCCAGGGACAATCTTGTTATACACGATGAGAGAGACAAAGTGAGTGATTTTTGAGTTATAAGTGGAAATAGCATACAAGGGACCATAACGCATTCCAATAGGGGAAGCTCACTCTTTTATAAAAGCATAAAAACAAAACCAAAAGACACTAAAGATGCCCAATCTGTTTTACCAGGAATAAACATACCTCTGCAACGTTCCTACTAATTTACTCTACTTGTACTGACTCATGCATAGTCACTACTAGCTGCTTCCAAACAAAACGACATACATTTATCCTAGTGTGCTCTGTACCACCATACTACCTAAGAGATCAACTACAATTCAACATCTTCCACATGGATGTGCTTATTCATCTCAGTAACGGTCGAAGGAAGGTGGGTGTCCTCCCCTTCGAGGGCGATCATAAGGTCCTGCTCTCTCTCTGTAGCTTTTTCCCTCGTATCGTGCTGGCCCTCCAGCTTCATATTTGTCACCTACACCTGTCGCGCCTACATCTCTGTCAAACCCTCTCTCTTTGCCAAAGCCATTATGAGGGTAGCGGTCAGAACCCCCATACCTGTTGACCAAGCGATCACCACTAGGAGGGTACCTAGATAACAAGAGAGGTTATTTTGGGGAGAAAACTAACGACCACTTCACACTTTAACACTAAACAAGAAACGAAGAAGAGGGGGAAAAAAGATTAAAAAGCAGCAGCACCTCAAACAATAACTCCATTATATTTTGGGAAGTTGGGGCTAAAACCTGAAAGCTAAGCTGGCTTGCTAACAAACTTCCAGTCAAACTTGTGATACCACTGCATTTTCTTGTCTGTTCTTATAAAAATATACCTGTCACTAGTGTATCGATCACGGCTCCCATATCTGCTGTCATAGAGCTCCCTATCAGCATAGTTCCCTTTATCATATCGTTCATCCATGTACCTATCACGGTCACTTCCAAACCTATCGCCACGTGCACCACCATACCTAGAACGAAGAGTGGGTGTTAGTGGTCGAGCACCCCGGCCACCTCCTTCTAATGGACAGTCTCTGGCCCAATGGCCAGGGCGACCACAGCTGAAGCATGTGTCTTGCCCAACTGACCTATTACCCCCACCATAGCTCGCCCTGCCACCTGATAAGTAACCTCCACCATAGCCATGGTCAGGATCCTCACTTCCCATCTTTGGTTGGGCCTTGTTCACTGATATCACCCTATCACCAACCTCCGCACCATCCATTTCTCTTATTGCATCCTCCATTGCTCGGCGGTCTGCAAAAGTTAAAAACCCAAATCCACGAGGGCGGCCCGTGTCTCTTTCCAGCATAACCTACAGGACAAAAAGCTCATCAAACAGAAGAGCCGAGTTCTTCGAACCCCTGATAATATACAAGTGTGAATTAATCAAACTGATGATGAGCATTATATTGCCAGGATATTATCATTTACTCTTTTCACCAAATATCTAGAGCATCAAATGGAAAAACTAAATATCTGAAAGATTAGAAATGTTTTGAGCTCCTTTATTTTAATACTAGTAGAAATTGTTCAACTAGTTTGGGATTGAGACATAGCTAATAGATTGTGGATCTATACATGTATAATGGACACTGTCTCAATGAGCATAACAAGATAGCTTGCTTTCAGAATGATACTGAGGAGAAAAAATTGCTCAACCCAGCCAATTTAAACAGGGGAACTCAAATTCTGAGGAAAAAAATTGCTCAACCTAGCCAATTTAAACAGGGGAACTCAATCTTATCACACTGGACCATCACCAAAATTCAGAAAAGAAAAGGCAATATCATAACCTTATTACTCCCCATCCATATCCACAAAATAATAACCTATCTCCTACACAAATATACCAAAACATGATTGGACCAAGATAGAATCAAAGAAATCAAAATAGAGTGCTATTCAAGGACTGTTATCTGAGTCAATAAATAGGCACGAAAAGTTAACAATGACACAACTTTCAAGGCTTTAGAATGGTTCACATTGGGGCCCCTCATAATTGGTATCAAAATATTAGTCTTTTTTGTTGATAACCATGGTGTCCGATCCAGCTTGTCCGCACCTCGACTAATTCCATGAGATACCTGCCACCTCCCACTAGTAACAGGGTATCAAAATATTAGTTTTGGGACAAAAAGGAAAAGGAAAAGGCACACTAGTATTGCTTCCACTCTTTTCAAGGTTTTTCCCCCAAGTCCCTTCATTTTCACCCATGCTTCAACCTATATATACTGATCTGAACACATTGACAAATTTCACAGTTTTTTTGTTTACACGAAAGGGAATAATTGACTTCCCCAGGTAAGTTTTCCAGATTTTTGCCATTGCTACAAAATCCTCAATCATTCTTAAATTATGGCTTTTTCTTATGACCGAGAAAAAGCCATAATTTAAGAAATCCTTATGGCTTCTTCTTATGACTGAGAAATCCGTCCGGAGCCACCACTAAGGACCAATGGCAGCCTTCGAGACTCGGGGAAAATGGGCCACCCCTCCACCCTTCTCCATTTAAATACCAGGCTTAGTTCGCATGGTGCAGGGCTCGAGCCTGTGACCCAAGTCACAAGTCCCTCAACCTTTTCCACTTCAACTAAGCCTTCAGGGCATCCTTACATTATGAGTTTTCGTTTGTAAAACTTATGACTATTTTTGCTGAGGTAGAAATGTTGCATATTATTTAGATCATGTATTTAGATTTCTGGACTCCTTGCATATTTAAAAGACATAATTTGGACTCGTTTGGCTATGCGAAATTTTCACTTTTTTTCGTAAATTTCTTTTACTTTATTTGAAAATCAGCGTTTGGCTATGAAAATTCCAAATACAACTTCAAGTTGTATTTGGAATTTATAAAACACCCAAAACCTTGTTTTAACTTTCACTATATTTTCCTTTTCCAAATTTTACCCTAAATTTTTTATTTTTATAAAAATGAATCCATTTAAATTATATTTCATGTTTTTCAAGAAAAGTACATTCAAACAAACCAAATATTATTTGCAAAAATTATAACCAAACGCTACTCCATCTTCAACTTCAAAAATTTCAAATAAAGTGAAAATATTTGTAATAGTATGCAGTAGCTCGTATATGGGATCTAGTGGGCGTTTGGCCATGAAAACCAATTTTTTTTACTTATTTGGAATTTTTAAAGTTGGAGTTGGAGTTGTTTTTGGCCATACTTTTAGCAAAAGAATATTTAGAATTTGAATGTACTTTTTCTAAATATGGTTTATACCCCCAATTTCTAAAAACTAGCAAAATCACCCAGCTTGACAAATTTACATGAAACATTCAATCAAATCTGTTCTAAAAGAGTAATATCTCAAAATAGATTGTCATGTCATAAAAGTCCTTGATACTTTTGTAGTAGGATACTACCTTCTTGGGGCTGAAATATTAGCAAAATTATTTTTTGCTTATAAAGAAATATGATTTCTTCTACAATTCGTCCAAAAAACTTACTCTATGATGCCCCCCCTTCCCCCCTAGCCACCCCACAACCAGACCAAATACAAGGTAATATGAGTGAGTAGAGTTAAACATTCTCATTAATTCTACTGGATATAAGACTTATGCTATCAGGTAGCACCTCAATTCTTGGTTTTGCTTGGGCACTTCAGCATTCAACTTCAAAATACTTGTTAACTTACTTCATGATAGGGACTTCAGGTCTCAAGTCAAATTCCAATTTTATAACTGTGTGCGCAACAATGGCACAATTGGCAGGCAATTAAAATAAAATGGGTAAAATCAACTGCCACACGTTTGTTAGTCACATTACCAAGATGAGAACGGAGGATCTTGAATTAATATATTTTGAGCAAGGTCTAGGAATATAAAAGTAATTAAGGATGATAGTACATTTTAAAAAGCAAAGGAGTCTTACTTGGGCAGCAGAATCTGCAGTCCTGCAGATTTCAATCATCTGACCCCGATCCCCATTAGGTTGACTCGGATCAAATGAACCAAATGAAGTCGATACCATTAACAGCAAACATAAAACAACAAATATGAAGGCATTCTAACGTCTCGGGTAAATTCTTGACAATGCCAATTGGTCTGATTTAAAGCCATATACTTTCCTTCACTTACTTCAACCAACTAATGAGTGCCAACTAAATAAATGGAAGATGTATATCTAAGCCATAGGTGATTGACCATACTGAGAAAAGCTCACAGCTGCAAGATACCTTTTTGAGGAGCTCTCCGTGTTAGATTTCCCCCACACATTTAATTTCAGTTATTATGCAAGACACTGATCTTCATTCAGCTACCTTTTCCAGCATCAATTCAACTAAACTATATTATGAACATCCACCAACTAGGGACATTTCAACTTCCCCCTCTTCAACTGTTGACTAGAAAGCCATCACAGAAGATGAAGCCAACCTTCAAAATCTTAATCCAGCTTCAGCATATAAAATGCAATGCAAAGGGAATGGACAACTAAGATGCCAAAGAACTAATCTAGCGCAATATATCATCGACCATAAAAATCTGAAAAGTAAGATACTTCATTGTTTTCACTAGGTTGTTTGAAGAACTACTACTCTTCTGTCTTCAAAGTATGTCCTCTTCTGATGGTCCAAAGTGCGAAAGACCTCCAAACACTGAAGCTACAATCCAACCTTCAAATAAACAGAACAAGCTATCTAGATCTTATGGCTTTCCAAATGGTCAAGAATCGAGTTCCCTCTTGATTGTGGCACATGTTTAGAGAATTGGGGTGTTTGATAAGTGCCACCATAGCTTCAAAACTTTTGTTCCCTGATTCTTCTTCAAAACAAACTCAAAAAGAACGCGTACTCTATGTAAACCCCAAACATAAGGAGGTGAAATGGACATCCTCATAGAAAGGTAGAGGTCTCAATATTCTCATAGCATCTAAAGCAGAAGCACGAAAGTCGTTTATGTTTCTCCTGTGAACTTCATGCACCAGATCTTATGCAGCTTACAGTCCAAAGAAATTATTGACGGGACAACAAAATCCAGGGACCTCAGAGATCACAAATTAGCAAATAAATAGCATATTTGAACAATCAACTTAAAAAGAGAAAATGATACTTCCATCTTCCTGCCAAAGTACTTAAATAATCATGTCTAACATCTGGTCCCTCGAACTAGGGAATATGACACCGAAATTCTAATAAGAAGAGCAGACGACATTTCCAAATCAGATTCATTTTGAAGGATGCTAAAACAAGAGGTGCCATTCTCAGAAGCTGGCCAACTCAAGTTGAAGAAATGTTCGAACTGGAGACTGAGCTTAGTTTATGCATTCGAAATTCATCTCTTGATGGAACCTTTTCAGTAGGGGACTTCACACCGTGACTTTCTTAATAGCGAAAGAACCCATACCCTCCTTAGAGCAGAAAAATGCATGCCCGCATGCCACTGATACACATAACCGAAGCACCTTACATCTAAAGTTATTTATACTCTCTCTGTTCCCACATTTGATGCATCTCACAAGGTAAACAGATTTACTAGAGACATTAATGTAAGTTGAGTGCTATGCATCCAACTCAGAATGAAGAATGTCTTCAATCCAAGGCCAACGTCCAGATGATGCAATGAAGTCTAGGAAGAGAAAGGATTTTAACAATTCAAACAATTTATCACACCAGAGCAAAATTTGTGAATCGCTGCAATCCGCATCAAAGAACGCACTTCCAGACAAGTTATTTCCGAAATTGAATCTGATCTCAGTTCAACTACTTTCAAATGTTTCTTTAAAGCAAACCACCGTCCACTATTACATGGAATTGAAAGTCAACTGCCTTTTGTGAATAATGTAGCAAGTGAATTCAAAAACAAGCTGCTGAACAGATTCTAGTATCTCAAATGTTGCAGTCCCACAAACTTTGCACATCCCAATGAACTAACAACTTCCTCATACTAATCCATTTAAGGCATTTCAAATCTATAAGCAGCTTGATCCACAGAAAATTGAGGAAGGTTATCAATACGTAATCAAATTGGAAAAAATATAGAATATAACAAGACTATAGTTTTCAACATCAGGCAATGTAGGAAAATTCAAAAATCAAGACTATCCCCAGCCAATATTCTCACAGAACACAAATCATAAAGAAATGAAGAAAAAAGAATTAAAACACCAAAGCAGTTTGATCCATGGTTGATCTTTAAAACGTTTCGATTGCTTAAGCAGACGTATACCTCACAAAAAACTTTTCAGTTCAAAGGACAAGCTACAAGGAGTAACATGCAATCTGTTGTATAGCTATTATCAGATGAAGATAAAGAAGCACCAATTAGGCATCCGGGTAAAAAAGGCTGTTTTATATACCACCCGGGTACAAAATATCTCGTCTTAATAACAAAGCCAATTAATATATCATATGAAGCAAATAAAATAGTTTCCTAGATGATATTTTTGAATATGTTTGAGCCTCACTTCTGGACTACTTGTAATCAAGAAAAAATGTTTCATATACTTGTTAGAACAAAAGCCATCTTAAAAAACATTCAAATAAGGTAGGATCTTTTATATATATATAATATATATATATATTTGATCACCTAGCATGAATTACGAGTTGTAGTTTTGAAAAATCAAACAAGAAGCTCCGGTTAATTGGAACAAGAAACAGAAAATAGCGAACCTGACAATCGACAATTTTACCGAAAGGGCTAAAGGCGTCTTCGAGCTGACGTTCAGTTACGTCCCAAGATAACCCACCAACATAAATTCGATAATCTTGCACCTTCCCTGACATCTTTTCTCAATTCAACCACCCAATTCTCAAACACCGTCTGAGATTCAGACGTTTTCTCTGTACGAAACCCTCAACTGTTCGTTTAATCTGCTACTTCCTCTTGCCTTTTTAATAATATATTATATATATATATATATATATATATATATATATTTCACCAGCATGTCCTCGTGATTTTCTGGAAAATCAAATAACCCCCTACCACTCTAATTAAGAATGTAGGAAGTACAAAGAAGAGTTTGAGGCTAAAATTGTCCCTTAACTATTAGAGTAGGTTTATTTTGGTCCTTCAAATATAACTATGAGCATATTTAGTCCCTTAACTTTACTAAAGTGGAGCACTTTTGATCTCTCTAACAAAATTCGTTTAAAAATAATGGTGTTAAACCCATGTGGCACCCACGTGACTTGTAAAATACAAACCCATAGAGGTTAAGTGTTAGCTATTATGATAATATATTTAATTTCGCACGCTCTTAAACACAATTAAGAAGAAATTTGCACACTCTTCACCAAATTACTAGCTACGCCACTGACTTTAAGACCATTTTGTTACTGCATTTAAGAAAATGGTTATTTTTTTCTAGTGGGCAGATTATTGCGTTCTAAAGTATTGTATTCAAATATAAATAGCTACTACTATATTAATCCTAAAAAATTAAGAAGACAAGAAAGAAAGAAAATGTATATCAATTAAGAAAGAGATAACACTATCAAATTTACACCGTTAGAAAATTATCCTTTCCGCTAATTTTTAACATTATTATGTTAGGAAGACCAAAAGTGCTTCACTTTAGTAAAGTTAAGGGACTAAATATGCTCAGGATTATATTTGAGGGACCAAAATGAACCTACTCTAATAGATGAGGGATAATTTTAGCCCAAAACTCTACAAAGAACAATAAAAAGAATAAAAAAAATTACCCCCTACCTTTCTAATTACCTCCTCCGTCCCATATTAGTTCGTCTCTTTACTAAAAATAGTTGTCCCATATTGATTATCTACTTTACTAAATAAGAGAAAATTAATTAATTTTTTTCCATATCACCCTTGCAATTAATTCTTTTTAAAAGTATGAACACTTGTTTGTAAAGTTCTAAAAAACTTTCTTAAGGGGTGAATTTGTAAAACTACCTTCTTATTTGTGATTTATTAAAATGCGTATAAAAAGAAAAGCTACCAACTAATATGGTACATAGGAGTACTGCAGATAATTGTTCTCTGCTCAAGGTGAATAACAAATAAACATAGTATCATTTGAAATTGTTGATTCATATATTCAATTCAAGGTAGAGCACTAGCAGGTGAAAGTGAATTTTTTTAAATTTGTATTCTTACTCCACTCTAATTAACATACTGATTTTACATAGATGATAAATAATGATTAAGCAACAACATTTATAATGGTATTAAGATATGTTACTTATACCATGAAATTAGATTTTATGAATCATTGTATCATTAAATGTCAATGTTTGTATTGCTTTTCAACTGACTTATAATATGTCTCGGAGAGGAATACCAACAATTCGTCATAGTCATTGACATTGGTAAAGAAGTTTAGTAATGTTATGAGTACTACATCAGGGGTGAATAAGCTAAGAAACTTTTAAATTTTATTTGATAATCAAATGCAAAACCTTAACACTAGTGTTCAAACTATCTCGAGAAGGGTTCATAAAATGGATGAAACTTAGGCTCAAAATACAGAAACTCAGAAGAAGTTAGAGTTGATTCTTCAGTAGCTAGTTCAACCTAAGAGTAATGAAGCTCCTTCACCCATGACTAACTCCTCAGTAGCTCAACAAAGGCCAGCAACCTTAGCAGGAACCCCCATGGATTCTCCTGTTTTCTCTGCAACCTTGAGAGGAACAACAGCTCCATTCACCCCACAAACACCTATTGTATATCATTTCCCCCCTCCTTCTACTTTCAGAAATACTCAGCCCCTTATTCTTCCTACTCTGGTGGGAGTAATGGAAGGATGTCACACCTCATTTCAAGTAATAAATGTTGAAACCCCAATAGCCAAGTTGTTTTTTTCCTGAATTTGACAAATATAACTGTAGGGCCTAGATTAGAAGATGTGAGAGATATTTTGAAATCTATAAGGTCCCAAACCATCAAAAGATGACTTATGTTGCTATGCATCTAAAAAAATGGGTTGATAATTGGTTTGATGCATATACGATTGATAGAGTTCATGTTTTGTCTTGGCCATTGTTTTGTATGGATATATGTAAAAGATTTGGACATATGAGATCCTTAGACATCATTGATGACTTAACTAAATTGACGCAGAAAGGAGATATTAAACCTTATCAGGAAAAGTTTGAAGAGTTGAGGATTCATATGGTGGTGAATCCCCATTTGAATGAATTGCACTTTGTGGCTAGTCACCTTAGTGGTTTGAGGCCTGAAGTTAAACATATGATCCAGATTTATAATCCCAGTACTCTTTTGGATGCTTATGAGGTAGCTAAGTGATAAGTTGGTAAACTACCAACTTATTAAGCTTTTATTCATGAATTATTGTCATGTTTTGATGAGAATTAGAGGTACTTATTGTCTTTATTGATGAAAATGCAGGTACTCTTGATTAAAAGTAGAAAGTAAAGGAATTAAACCCAAAGAGCTCAAAAACCGCTGAAGTGTGAAGGTGATAGAAAATAAGAAAGAATCTGCCGAAAGGTGCGACCGACATGCAAGCCGCACAATGCGGCGTGCAGTCGGCACATCACCACAGAATCAACTGACATCACTGGTTGGTTGACAAAGAGACATGCGACGCATAGAACACGTGGTGCGACTGCACGGCATGTCGCACGTCACGTTGCATCGCTCCCGAAGGGCATTTTTGTCCAATCTCAAGTGACGTCTTGGAAAGCTTCTAAAACCCATTTTGGGTTGTGTACCAGAGAGAATTGGATAGTTTTTGAATAGAGAATTGTTCCAAAAGAAGATATTAAGGGTACTCTTTCTCTTCATCTTCTACACTTAAAATTTATAATTTTTGTACTAAATTGAGCTTGGATTTGGATTTTGGCTTAAATATGAATGGACGTATGAGTTACCCAATTAGTATATCTTCTTATTTCCTTAGTATGAGCAGTTAATTTCCTTGTCTGGGAGTATGTATATGATGGGTATTTGAATTTGGGTGTGGGTTTTATTTAATTGTGCTTATAATTAATGGATTGATATGGGTCTATTGAATTCCTCAAGTTTTAATCATAATATTGATGGTTGCAAATATTAATTGAGTTTTCTTAATTGTGTTCTTGCTTGAAAGAGGGGTTCACAATTCGGATATAAATTCAATAGTGGGAATTTGAGACTTTCACCTTTGATTGAGGCTAGAAATAGCTTAATCGATGCACGCCGGCCATAGGTTCGAATCCTGCCACCTTTCTTGTGGATCATCCTGTGGTTACCGGATGATGGGAATAACAAAGGAAACTCTCAGCTAGAAATAGTATGACTTTCTTAAGCAATTGAATTGGTTGGCTTATGCTAAAATTATGGTGCTTGAGTAAAGACCATAGGATATATATTTGGAGGATCGAGAGATTACCAAATATAACCAAAACCAATGCTACCCGTATCGTTGATCACAAATTTGCATAATTAATCAAGTACCCTAACCCTTTGTAGAATCATATCGAAAGCATACCCCTAGTCTCATTCTCATTGATTACAAATCCCATGTATATATGCTCTCTTATGTTGATATCGAAGTTGATACGTACATTTTCCTTTTCAATTCCCCCAATCTTTACTTTTAAGTTGTTTGAGCATTTACTATCTTAGTGATTATTTCTCCATGATATTTTAGCGAATTATTACTTCACTCTCCGTGGATTCGACCCCGACACCCATTGGGTTACTTTTGTTTTGCTTGACAATCACTATCACCTCCTTTGGGAGAGTGCTTATGAGCGTAATAAAAAATGGCGCCATTGCCGAGGAATAATTTTTGAGTCGGCAATTGATTATCGTTTGAGTTCACTTTGTTGAGTGTTTGTTTATTTTTTTAACTTTCTTGTTGTTTGTGATTGTTTGGACAGGGTGCCCATGAGCGAAGTGGGTGACTAAGAAAGCATAGACGGATATATGGATGCGGACCATGAACCCGTATTCCATGGTGGTGTAGGTGCAATCCATCTACCCCCATTATTAAAAACGTTGTATTTCATATTACGAGCACTATGCTCCACTTGATTCAGATGAAGGGTCTATTCAGAGGGTTGGCGCATCAGGACGCCAACCGATATATCCAGAACTTCATTGAGATATGTCAACCCTTCAACATCAACCATATTTCTCAAGAGTCCATCCAGCTTCGTTTTTTCCCGTTCTACCTTATAGGGGAAGCGATGACTTGGCTTGAAGAGCTCGGATAAGTTGGTAATCTACTAACTTATTGAGCCTTTAATCATAAATTATTGCTATATTTTGATGAGATTTAGAGGTTCTTATGGCCTTTATTGATATGAATGCAGGACTCTTGGTCAAAGATAGAAAACAAGGAATTGGACCCAAAAGAGCTCAAAAGGAGTCAAAGTGTGAAGTGATCAAGTGAGATGAAGATTCTGCAAAGAGGTGCGGCCACGGTGTGACACACACAAACCTTGGTGTGGTTCTCACCTTCCTCCACATGAAGCTCAGAAGAAAAGAAAAGAATCTGTTAAGGGGTGCGACCGTCATGCGACACGCACAAGGCCTGGTGCGAACTGCACCCCGCTTTGCTTGACAACTAAAGATCGGCCAAGTCACTGGTTCACTTATGTGGAGCTGTGCACATTATGACGTACGAAATGCACATTGCGGCGCACAATTCCCGAGGGCCAATTTTATCTAATTTTGTGTGACAAATTGGGAATACTCTAAAACCCAATTTAGGCATAGTTTTGCATAGTTTTGAATAGTTTTCAGTTTTTGAACAAGTTTCTCTCTCAAGGAAAGATAGAGAGTTTTACTATAATCTCTCCATCTTGAACCTTGGATTCATCATACTTGTAAATTTGAGCTTGAATATTGGATTCTTGCTACAATTATTGAAAAGGAATTTGAATTTTTCTATGGGTATACTTTCTTCTTCCTTTAGCATAAGTGGCTAAGTCTCCTTGTCTAGGGATGTGTTGATGATGGGTACTTGATTAAAGGGTATGTGTCTTGCTTATTTGTGTTTATAATTGCTAATATGACACAAGTCTAGTGATTTCACCATATTTTAACTCCAAAATTGGTGGTTTCAAATATTGATTTAAATTACTTGATTATGTTCTTGCTTGAGAAAGGGGTTCATAATTTTAGATGTGAAATTGCTAGTGGGTACTTGGGATTCCACCTAGATTGAGGCTAGAAATAGACCAATTCATCGAAAACACCCATTTAAGGGTAGAGCTAGAGATAGTGTGACCTCCTGTCACGACCCAATTTCTCGGTCATGATGGCACCTACAACCCTCGGTAGGTGAACCAATCCCCGTAGCCCAGAACAGTTAGCAATGGGCTACTATCTAACAAATAAGGGAACAAGACGAAGAGAACAGATAAAAGGAATATAAATATATACATATGCGGAAACTAAACTAAACCCCAAGACCTGGTATCATAGTACAGAGCCACACTACAAACATGGAGTGCAATAAATCAAAACTACATATACAGATGTCTCTGAATGGTAATAGAGTACATGAAGCAAAATATAAACTAAAGCTAAGCTCCGATCGCCAAGAGCTCACCCTCAGTCTGAAGTAATACCCGACAGATCTCCAAGCACGATTCACAACGATCTAACGGCGATGGCCCACGCTAGGATCTGCACCCAAAGATGCAGGGGGTAGGGGTGAGCACCAAATGCGAAGCATAAGGTACCCAGTAGGTATCATAGGCCGACTGGGCACATATAAGATAAAAGCGTAATAATAGATAGAATAGAAGCAAGTAGTCACAGAAATCAACGAAAGGTACACAGGAACTAGCCCAGAGGGAAATCAACAGAACCACATATGAGGCTAGTAAGCAGAATATACACGCCATAGGCACAAGTGAAAGTAAGAAATAACGCACCTGGGGTCCTTGCAACAAAGTGTATACAAAATAAGTTTTACGAAATGGACGGTAATAAGGTAACCTCAAGAATGAAGAAGAGAGAAAGAGTAATAATAGGCATGCTCAGAGACATGATCAAACTCAACTAATCATACCAATCTCATACTTATCTATAATAGAGAACAATTCTTAAGTAAATAGCAAAGTCTATCTACAGTCCCGGCCGCCCATACAACCGAGGACACAAACAAGTGAAAACAAACCCTCCGGCATCCCATACTACCGGAGCGTACAATCAGCAAACAACAAACAAGGGTGGAGCCTCAAACAATGAATGATATGATGCATGAAGATCTCAAGTGCCATGGTATCTCTGTATGTACCTCCTCCTCCGGCGCCGATCCGGCCCAGCAGGTAGGTTCCATGGAAGGACATTGCCCGTATACCTCTACTCCACCGTATACCCCTCCTCCGGCACACGCAGCCCGTAGCCCCTGGCCCGGATGGCAAGGTCCATGGAGGTCCCAGACCCCATACTAAAACTCAGTATCAAAACATGTCGTCCGAAATCAAGTCCGGTATCAAGGTAGAGACCCAGTCTCGAATATGCAATGCCCAGACCCTGTCCAGGACTAAAGTAGTAGGAAAATATCTCAAAAACCCCTCCAAGGGTGCCCGGGAATAACCGGGTCTAAACAGTAAAAATCCATCTCAGGTGCTCGGTCCGACCGAGGCTAAAAATCATCTCAAGTAACAAGAAAACTCAACTAGCACCCCGGCCCTGCCGAGTCTAGCGATAATCGTAAAACTGATGATTTTAAACATAATTTTACTTTCTTGCCCAAAAATATACACAAGTTAAATCAAACCATTTCCAAATTATTTCCATAAAAAATGGGCCCCCCGGGCCATGCAGGGTTTAGAAAATGGTGCCAGTAGGGCCGAAGCCCAAACCGTAGCAAAACCTGTATAAAACCTCTTTTTATGCATGGAAATGGTATGATCACACACAATAGCTGTCCAGCAGCTCACAATCAACCTATCGACCCTGCACAAGCCCACAGCTACTCAGCAAGCATAACCATCCTAGAAGGATATTTCTATGCCCGGGACTCGCGGACATTCCCAAAATCCCACCTTCTATGTTCCAGAGTCAGCAAGGCCTCACAGGACCACAAGGGTAAATAAAATATATCGTCAAGTACTACAAGCAACAGAGAAACAAAAGTAGGCGGACATGAATAAAGCGGTCGAGGTCTGTGGTGCCAACCTAATAATCCAACCCAAGGATGCCCATTAATACAATTTTATTCTATATATGCGGAGTCTAGGGAAAATAAATCGTAACCTACCTGTCGTCCGATGACAAGCTGCTAGAACAACGATGTCCAAGCTCGAACCACTCCGAGAAAATCCAAAACTATATCAGAATCGGATTTGGGCTTGAATAACTTGACGTAGATAATTGATTATCAAATATTGCGTCAAAATCCTTTGTTGAAATTGGAAAGGATTCATAGAAATTTTAGTGAAATGAGGGAAAGACTGCAAGCGGTAGCTGCAACGTGAGGCGGTGGTTGCGACGTGAGGCGGTGATGCTCAGATCCATAATAGGATTTCTATGTTTTAAAGGTACCAAATTCCACCTACTTCCTCCGATGTAAATGAAGGCTCATGATTGATGGTGACAGTGGAAAGGATCAATATTATTTCTAATACAAGATTAAGGATTAAAATCATTGACATACGTGCTGAAAATTGCACAGGACACGTTACTTGAGTTAATTCAATCTCATTACATATATATTTGGGTATTGCATAAATTCGTGGTATAATAAATATAATTTTTACCAAATTCAACTTTTAAATAAAATATTTTCAAATACACGCACGATGCTAATAAAATTCTTAAGCTTAGGCTCGTAATTCACCAACGCACGATTTTGATACTCAAGAATTCTCTCGGGATCCTCCCTTATATTTTATCACTGTTTCGGAACTGAAATGGCATTTTAAAACGTGAAGTTGAGGCTTAAATCGAGTTTAACCTGACCCGGTTCGCGACCCGGTACGTAACCCGTTTTCTGCCAGACAGTCCGCGGTAAAACAGTCATAACGTTTTACTCCAAGATCAGTTGGATGTGAGGTTTTGTGCGTTGGAAACTAGACTCGTAGACCTTCGATTTGGTATTTCTGAGGACTTCTAACTCTTTATATATTGAGAGAAAAGCCCTGAGACATTTTACCCAAAGTTCAGGAAATTTGTTAAAGATCTTACGATTACTTTTGCCGACTTGCTTGGCTTCAAAACTTATAATGCGACCAAACAAATGGACCCAATACCGAAATACCGGTCCTGACGAGCCTTAAGTAACTTGGGTCCGCTACAACAAGCTCTAACGGCACAAGGAAAACGTGTATGTAGAAATGACCGAAAGGGTCATTACACCTCCCCAAGCCTATATTGGTTGGTTAATGGTAAAACCATGGTTCTTGAACAAAGACCATTAGATAAATAATTATGAGATCAAAAGATTAACATTCATGCCTAAAACTAATGTTATCTATGTCGTTTAGTGAGAATTTACGCAATTGAGCAAGTACCTTGATCCGTGTTCGAGTCCCATTTAAAACACATCCCTAGTCGTCCTCTCTCTTGTTTACACCTTGCATTTACTTTATTGTTTTGCCTTGAATTGTGAAATGTGACAGATTTCCCAATTCTCCAATTTTCCCCTTTTTACATTATTTGTTGTTTGGACAATCTACTCTCATTGTGTGGTCCTTTATACAATCTCATTGGCTAAGCTACCATTCCCTGTGGGATCGACCCCGACTCCTGTCGGGTAATATAAATTTTTCTTTGCTTAACGATCGTTGTCACCTCCGTAATGGAGAGTGTCATTTGAGCGTTATAAAAAATGGCGCCATTACCGGGGATTGGCTTATGAGTAGCTATTTGATTGTGAATTGAAATCACCTTGTAGAGTGTTTGTTCTTTTTATTTGGTTTGTTGTTTTTGTTTGTTGAGCAGGCAGCCCATGAGTGAAGTGGGCGACAATGAAAGTGTAGACGGATTCATGGAATCCAAATATTGGGGTGAAGCCTAGTGCACCCAATATGATTGGAAATCATGAAGACCCACATGAAGAGAAGGATGAGACCGACTCTCCTTCTCAAATTGCTATTGATATTGAAGAGGATGCTCTAAATATTCCTAGAGGATCCCCTCCATATCCTCAGAGATTATCCAAGAAAAATAAATATGCCTAATTCAAAAAGTTTGTTGACATGTTCAGCAAACTAGCCATTAACATTCTTTTGGTTGATGCTCTTACACAAATGTTGGGTATGCAAAATTTATGAAGGAGATGTTAAAAAAGAAGTGAGTGGTTGAAGTGGGGATGCTGGAAGTGTCACACAGTTGTAGTGTGGTGAAGACAAGTAATATTGCCCCTAAACGGGAAGACTCAAGAGCCTTCACTATCCCGTGTCCTATTGGAGTGTTTTTGTTTTGAAAGACATTATATGATCTCGGGGCAAGTATAAAATTGATGCCTCTTGTGATTTTTGAGAAGTTAGGCTTAAGTACCCCTAGGACTATACCAATGAGATTAGTGATGGCCGATTGTTAATGCCCGGGGGGGATATTGTTTGATGTGCTAGATAAGGTAGACAAGTTCATCCTACCGAATGACTTTGTTGTATTGGATTGTGACGTCGATCTTGAGGTGCCCATCATATTAGGGCATCCATTGTTGGCAACCAAGAGGGATCTTGTTGATGTGGATCTAGGAGAGCTAAAGTTCTGTGTGGGGAGCAAAAAGGTGACGTTCAATGTATGCCAATCTACCAAACCACCGAAAGAATTTAGATTTGTGTCTGTGATCAACACCGAGGGCAAGTTGGTTGAAGCATTTGGTGAGTGTGATATGAAAAAGGTACCCGAATCTAGGATATTATCAACTTGGCACGAAGATGAGATGATGAAGATTTTAAGGAATCACTTCTATCACTTTGGATGGGGCCACGCCAATCGGATTGGCATGATTCCAGGAAATAGTTGAAGATTGAGGTACTATTGTGGAGCTGCGATGTAAAATCAAGTACTTCTTGGGAGGCAACACAGGTGTTTTTACTTTTTATTTTTGTTACCTTTTGTTGTTTTTGATTTGTTTTAAGGATGAAAGGAGATGGAAAAATGATTAAGTGAAGAAAAAGGTTGGATGGCATGTGCGAAGGGCCATGCAGTTTGCACATCCCATTGTGCAGCCGCATGTGGCATGCACTGCACACCCAAACCAGTGGATTAGGAAGAAAAAGAAAATTTGGAGGTGACGTGCGATGGGTGGTGCGAGTCGCACCTCCCATTATGTGCGTTTCACCTCCATCACACACGGAAATAGAAAGCTGGGTAAAATTTAGCTCAAAATCAGCATGTGCAATGTGATGTGTGAGCCGTACAGTGGCATGTGCAAATCGCACGTCGCACTGCACTCAGGTAAGTTTGAATAATTTTGTTGACCTACCTAACTCGGAGAACAACCCGTGACGTTTCTTCTTCTTTTCTCCCTTATAAACCGTCACCCTCCTCACATTTTCTCCCATAACTTACACAAAACCTCCATAACTCTTCCAATCTCCTAACTTTTCCCAATACCTTCTCCTTTCCAACTCAAAATCCATCACCACCACTACACCACCAGTCGTTGCCGCCTCGTTTTCCAGTCTAAAGTTGAGTCACCATTGGTGGCACTCCAAAGCTTTAATTTTTGCTTTTTCCTCTCTCTTCTCTACTTGTGGTAAGTTTCCCAATGTTAAATCCATCTTTTTAAGTAGATTGGGAACACTTATTATGAAGCATGCTAATTTAGTCTTCCATGTTTATTTTGGGTGACATTCGAAAATTTTGGGAGCCCAATTTTGGGTATATTGTTGATTTTGCTTGTGATAAACTTGGTAGATCTGGTTTTTGTGATAATGCATGTATTTTGTGTTAGTTTTTAGCCCTAAAATTTGTGTTTTGGGTGAAGTCTGAGTAACCCACTTGAGTTGATGCATGGTTTGGCCCTATGAAAGATTGGGCGATGTCATTCTTAAGGGTAAATTATCATCTTCACAAGGTTTTTATTGAACCATGTTGATTGGGTTGAAATTGCTGTTACCACTGTGCCCCTGTGTTGTTTCAATTGAATAATGATTATCTGGTAAGTGCTTTGGTTGAGTGGAGTGAATTAGTATGCGAATAAATGTGCCTATATGTTTTCATGGAGGCTTGATATTCGTGATGATAGATAGGGTAATGTCCTTCTTAAGGGAAATTTTTAAGCTATTTTTGAGTTTTTGGTTGTATTTGGAAGTTTTTTGGTGAAGTCTGAGTACCCTGATAACTTGGGTTTCTAAGCATGCTTGTGCCCTGTTAAACTTGGTGTTGTTGCTTGGTTCCTATGCATTCCACAAGTATTGCTCTGCGATTCACATACGTAACACACGAAGAAGCAAGGAATTGCAAAATTCCAACTATTTCTGTGTGCATTTGGCATGCGAAGCGCAGATCTCTACATGCGAAATGCACAAGGCTTCGCACATTGCTTAAAAGGATACCAGTGCACTGTTTGGAAGGACAAAGGGATGTGCGACACACACAATGGCTGGTGCGGTCTGCACATCCCTCTGCACCTTAGTGCCCTTTTGTTTCAGGTTTCTGTTAGCATGTGCGACACCACATGCGAAGTGCACAATTCTATGTGCAGTCCGCATGTGACTCGTACATTCCAGTAAATACCTGGTGTGTTTTTCATCTCTTATGCATTCCATTTCTTCTTAGTTAGATAACTTATGTTAGCTTTTCTTCTTTTCAATATTTTAAAAATACAAAAAGTTTTTTGCTTTTACTTTGGGTACTCACAATCTCCTTGTGCAGACTATGTCTTCTGGTAGGGGAAACTCAGGGTGAAGCTAAAGGAGGCCACCAACTCCTCCTATCTCCACTTCCACATCCAAGGTCAAGAAGAAAGCCCCAGCTGCTCCCCCAGCACCTCCTCCTGTTCAAGTTTCAGAGGAGGACAGGATTTGCTTAGGGGTAGAAGGTATGAGAGCCCTCTATGATAGAGACAAGAAAAGAACCTTCAACCCGGAATATAGCTTCAACTTGGCAACGGTTGGGGATGATCTGCCTAACATCCCCCACCAGTTCGCCACCCGCCAATGGTTCCCATTCCAAGAGGTGCCCGGAGATATTATAAGGAGGTGGTTCGTGAATTCTTTGCCTCTTATCAGACCAATAAGAATTCTATGGGGTACAAGGGCAATGTGGATGACTTCCCTTGCTTAGACTCTATAATACATCAAAATTTGGACCAGTTGTTAAACTTAAAACCTCAAAAAACATTGCAATTTTGATCTCCACGAGTGACCTCAACGAGCGTTGGATTTCTGACAGGCCATGGGGCTCGCCGTAGGAAGGCTCCAATGGCCTTGAGGCATAAGTTTCCCCAGCTCAATGTCCAAGGGCGACAACCATAGATCGTCGGCCCCCGCCGTCGGAGATGCCCAGTAGCTCACTCCCAACCCCTTTACTGTCCTAATAGGCGATCACCACAGCCGTCATGGTTGCGATGGGCCATGTGAATACACCGTGGGAATCTTTCATAGACCTAGATCCATCTATCCCATTCAAACAAGATGGTCTGATGGGCCGTCATAGGTCCAACGCTTGTCAGGTGGCCCGTCCGATGGAGAAATTCCTGCAACTTTTATTTTATATCAGTGGTATTCCGATCTTTTCCCTATTCTTTTAAATTCTACGTTAAGTCATTTTGGGCAATTTTAGAAGGGTTTTTCTCCCACTTAGCCTAAGTCCTTTTCCATTCTCTCAATCAAGTTCCAAAAGAGGAAAAAGAGCTCAATTTTCCCAAGCTTCAAGTTAGGGTTTTATCTTCAAGTCTCCATCTCCAAGATCTAGACTAAGAAAGCTTCAAATTCAGGTATGTGGGTATTCAATAAGGGATTTCTTTCACCCTTATGCCCAAAACCCCAAGCCTTTAATTAAAATTAAGAATTTCTCAAGTTAGGGTTCTTACCCAATTTTAGGGGTTTTCTACAAATTGTGTTCTCTCATGATTCTCCTAAAACTTCTAATTCTAATTACTTAATTTTGCATGGGTTTTTACAAGTGATTTCTTACCTCATGATTTGAAGGCTAAACCTAACCCAATTTTACATGCATGGCTTGATTTAAAGGAAATTTGCATGTGTAGATAACATGAACTCATGAATTTCAAGAAAATTGCATGCCTAGTTCCTATTTTTATGAAAATGTATAAGATTATGAACTTGAATTAGTTCCATGCAAACCTTTAAGATATGATCCAATATGAAAGACATGACATCCCGATGTGCCATCAATACTCATGAACTATTTTCCTAAAAGCAAGGTCTGTGAGTATTATGAAGATCTAGGTTTATAAACATGATTATGAACAAGTTTTGACATCTAGATATGTCGCATGTATGTGAGCACTATGATATATTTTGAGAGTAGTATTTTGCACCGAGTGATGAGGGTTCTAGATAACCCAAGTCCAAAACTACGTTGCCTTCGTAGGTTGCCCTCTGTGGCTTATGACAAGATCTTTATGAACATGGTTCTAACCTTGGCCAGTTAGGACAACCTTTTTTGGTGTGGGTGCATAACATTGGAATCTATGGTGCTTAACATGGTTTAATGTCAGTTAAGAGAAACTCCCTTATGAATTTTTTCAAGCTACTAAGTTATATGGTATTCTATTTTAAGCTTGGCTTATTACCTTATGTCTTATGCTCAAATCATGATATTTATTTATGATTTCTTTTAGCTTTGCATGAACTCAGTTTAAGCACATTTTAAAGCATGTTTTACCTTGATATTGCATACAATCGCATACTCAGTACATCCTATAGTACTGACACATATTCTTGTGCTGCATCTTTTCATGATGCAGATTCAGTCTCTCGATCTCAGATTCATGGCTAAAGACTAGCAAGAGTCCCATCCCCAGAGTTAGTGAGTTCTCATCCTTCGAGGACTAGTATCAGTTTAGCTATATCATTTTCTTCTTTTCAGTACTTGGAGTTAGCTGGGGTCTTGTCCCAACAACTCATTATGTCAGTTTAGAGGCTTTCCAGACATAACCAGATATTCAGTTATTGTGGTTTCAGATTTTGATATTCCTAGACCATAATCTATTTGATGATTTAGTTTTGCTTATTACTTCAGTTTATTGCTTCCTCTAAGATTATCTCAATTATGTTTGAGTCATGCTAAGATCAAGGGTTAACTTGGGATCACTTGTAGTCTCGAGTCTCGTGTTACGTCTAGGGGGTTGATGTGCCGCCATTTTACGGCACTTTTGACTCCCTTAATCTAAGAACAATCGTACGTTTTCAAGCAACCGTCATCGTTTTTGATGTTTTTATGTTGTATTTTCAGGAAATAGGGACAAACATAGAAACGGAAGGAAATACGAGCAAAAAGAGCATTCTGGATAAGAGTGACGATTGGAGTGACGGTCCGTCAAGTTGGTGACGGTCCGTCACCCAAACCGTCACCCTGAGGCAGCACCACTGCCTAGTGGTGATGGCCACCATGATGGTCCATCAAGGTGGTGACGGTCCGTCACACCAAGCTATCACACCTAGGCAGTCCGCTACGCGGAATCCGAGCGTTTTTGGGTTTAATTCCTGGACTCCTATAAATACCCTATGTTAGGTTTATTTTACATGTTGTTCACCCAATAGTTTTAGGAGATTTTTAGTCTACTTTTGAGCGAAAATTGGAGAGCAAGAAACACATTTTCTTTGTCTTGAATTCGTGTTCTTGAATCGTTCTTGGGATCTTATTTTCTTGTTCTTGGATAATTGAAGATTGTTCTCATTATATTGTAAGAATCTTTTCTCTTTATTATGAATATGACTTTCTTCTCTTCTTCTTCTAGCATGAGTAACTAAACTTCCCACAACTAGGGTTGTGGGAGCCATGGCTAAAGTAGCGATATAGATCCCGGGTAGCGTTGGGTTCAATATATATGTTGTCACGTTGTTAATCATTCATTATGTCACGTTTTCTAGTGGTTGCAAACATTAGAACATGCCTAGGTTTAATTTGCTTGAGTAAAGAGATTAAAACCGGGAAACTTGATTAACGACGAGGATTCGAGACTACCAACTCTCGTCTTATGATTAATGCTGTAACTAGATTAATCTACTTGATGTTTAGGATTGAAATCTAAAAGATCACCTTTTCAAGTTCGAGAGAATTGAAAAGTAAATTCATCTATTTAGTTGAGAAACGTTTAGATGATACCATTAGTTCAATCACATCGTGACATGCATATAGAAAGAACCCTGTTACGCCTAGAATCGATTGTTGCCACGCCATGGTGAACATTTCCCTAGTTCACTCTCACATTGATTAAAACTCAGACATTATTGCTTGTTTTTGTTCGTATATTGATCGCTCAAACCCCCCCCCCCTGTTTATTTACCGGAAACTATTGACCATTAGTCAACTAATTCACTAAAGACTTAACTTTCACCATATTCTCTGTGGGATTGACCCCAACCTTTGTTGGGTTCTATATTTGACAATGATCGTTTACGCTTCTTAATTAGAGTGGTACTTTGAGCGTTATCAAATTTTGGCGCCGTTGCCGGGGAATACGGTTGTTTATTAAGTCCGGTGTGTTTATTTGACTCTTAGTCATACTTTCCTGCTTTTACATTTATTTGTTGTTTTTGTTTTTGGACAGGGTACAGAGTTGTGCATGCCAAGTACCCGGCGCTCGGGTGAATCAACATTACCTTACGACCCCGAGCTTGCTAGAACATTAAGGCGGAATATGGCCGCACAACAAGAGGCAGCAAGGCTCGCTGCAGAACTGCAGGCCCAACAAATTCTGAATGCTGGTGGTCTGCAGGACGATGTTATGCTGAATGATGAGGATATCGACTTGGATGGAGTTGGCGCTACGGGCGCCATTGCTCTTCCACCGCTAGCCCTCGGAGCTAAGTTCAACATCACTAGCACGATGATCCAGCTGTTGAACTTGAGAGGAGTGTTCCGTGGTGCCACTGGTGATGATCCAAACCAGCACCTGATGAATTTCGTGGGCATCTGCAAGTCATTCGAGTTGCCTGGAGTGAGTCAGACAGCAATCAGGCTCAGGTTGTTTCCGTTGTCTCTGTCTGATGAGGCAGCATTGTGGTTGACAGAGCTGACCCCCGACTCTATCACAACTTGGGGAGAGTTGAAAGGAGCTTTCCTAGAAAGGTTCTTTCCTCCCTCTAGGATGATACAGTTGAGGGATGAAATTAGCAATTTCAAACAGCAACCTCACGAAGCGTTACATGAGACTTGGTTGCAGTTCAAGAAGAAGCTGACACAATGCCCGAACCATCAGTTGACCGACAACTTTTTGATGCAGACGTTCTACAAGGCACTGAATTCGGATACCAAGCCGACGTTGGACAACGCAGCAGGTGGTGCATTCATGGGTCTCACTTTTGTTGAGGCCACAACTACTTTGGACAGGCTCACCAAAACCAACAGGTCCTGGCATACACGGGATACAGAGGTAGCAGCTAGCACTTATGCAGTTGGTATGTCAGCTGAGCAGCGCAGAAAAGAGGAGGAGCGCGACCAAGACATGGCGCATCTGAAAACGCAGTTGGACCTACTGACAAAGCACTTGTTTTCAGGAGGTATGGAGAAGGTAAAAGCTGTGGGTTCCCAAGGTAGAGCAGCAGAGTTGGAAACTGATGAGGAGGCGAATTACTTGGGGGGTTTCCAGGCCAATGGCCAAGGAAACCAAGGTCGGACCTATCAGAAAGACAACTACTACGAAAAAGCTGGCTACAGAGATCGCGAGCAGGGAAACTGGAGGAATAACACCGATAGAGGTGGCTTGTATGTACCACCTGGTAATCGGGACAAAGCTAGCAACGAGGCAGGGACTTCCAAGCTAGAGAACATGATGGCGAAGATGCTGCTGAAGGTAGAATCGACTGACTCTGGGGTGAAGGAGATAAGGACTGAGTTATCGGCCATGAGTCAAATAGTGGAGGCGCATTCCACCTCGATTAAGCAATTGGAGCAGCAAGTGGGCTTAATCTCGGCATCTCTAAACCAAAGGAAGACAGGTACCTTGCCGAGTGACACAATTCAAAACCCGAGGAACGACGCAAGCTGTATGGCGATCACTACAAGAAGCGGCAAAATATTACCGGAATCACATCCGGTAATTCAGACTCAAGTTGAGGGTGATGACGCCAATGACAAAGAGGTTGAGGAGGCTACTCAAAAGCCCACGGATAAAAGAAAGGAAGCTGAAAAGCTTCCAACTATGATGCCACGGCCACCGCCTCCTTTCCCACAACGCCTGAAGAAAAAAATGGAAGATGGTAAGTTCCTGAATTTCCTGACCATGCACAAGCAGATATCAATAAACATCCCATTGGTGGAAGCACTTGAACAAATGCCCGGATTTTCCAAGTTCATGAAGGACTTGATTACAAAGAAGAGGTCGGTAAGTTTCGAACCAGAAGACAATCTACACCATTGCAGTGCGATTTCATCTAGATTGTTAGTGGACAAGAAGGAAGATCCAGGTGCTTTTACTGTTCCCTGTACCATTGGGAAGCTCAACTTCGGAAAAGCCTTATGTGATCTTGGTGCTAGCATCAACTTGATGCCGCTAGCAATCTATAAGCAACTGGGTTTGGGAGCTCCTAAACCAACGTCCATGAGAGTGTTGATGGCTGACCGTTCGGTGAAGCGACCGGTGGGAATACTGTCTGATGTGCTGGTAAAGATCGGTAAGCTTATATTCCCAGCTGACTTTGTGATCTTGGATTGCAAAGTGGATTTTGAAGTTCCCATAATCTTGGGACGACCATTGCTAGCCACGGTAAGAGTATTGGTTGACATGGAAAGAAACAAACTGACCTTCAGACTAAACAATGAAGTTGTCAAGTTCGATGTATCCAAATTGATGAAGCAACCAAGTGACATGAGGGTGGTCGCGGTCGTCAATGTTATCGAGGAAGCTCCTGCGGATGTGCATCTTGAGGAGAAGGGTTTGGTCGAGACTCTAGCTGTTGCGAGAAGGATGCTGCAAGAAGGGAAACATGTAGAGGAAGGCGGTGAAAATAGATCAAGGAAACGAAAATACCGCAAGAGAATCTGCAAAGAAAGAGCGAAGAAATTGTCACGACTAGCTGTGGAGCCAATAAAAGAAGAAGCTGGAACGCAACATGAGGTTGTCGCGTGCACACACTCCATCGATTTCTCCTGCTTTGGAGACCCTGGCGGTCTCCAACATCATGTCAGAATTTGAGTCCGATGGACTTCACAGGTATTCCTTATTCTCACAGTTTTTAGTTTTCGTATGTATGCATCGGGGACAATGCATGAGTCTAAGTTGAGGGTGTTGGTATACCTGTGAGTCATACACCACCGAGGGTTTTTGTTGCCGTGTTTCTTTTCCCTCCGGTGTGCTATCTAGTAGAACCGACATGTTTAGGTTGTCATTTAAATTTCTAGTTGTTTTCTAGTGTCTATAGCAAGCATCATGGCATTTTTCTTGACTAAAAAAGGTGCCCCCTCTGAAATTTTTCTGGTGTTGTACTTATGTTGAAACGATTGACTGTCTGGATCCTTGGATGTCATTGTGTGGTTATGACTGGAATAAGTATGTTAAGCTGAGTTGTTGTCTTGATAGTTGGTAGTGGTATGGTTTCTTGGTGCCAAGTGTGTGTGAGCGTATTGTTATAAACTCTTACTCTGTGAATGCATCTAGAACTTGCCCGGTCTAATTTGTTAAAGTTTGAAGTTGGTTGCTTAGGAAAGGATCACAGGCCCTTTTTGTGTGCAGTCCACTTAGCCTATAAGACCGTCCAAATGTGAATAATCCCTTTGATCCCTGTTTAAGCCATAATTGACCATGTTCTTTCAATAACCCGTCACCATTCCTGTTTAACTTTGAATCCCTGTTTTGGCCCTGGTCCTTCCTTGGACATCGTGCACCTCAACTCAGGCAATCAGCCTAAGTTGAGGGTGGCTACTATAGAGGTGAATGATAAGAAAAAGAGGATGGAGAAGATTGGTTGTGAATAGAATGAAAATTCGGGTGTGTGCCTAAGAAAAGAAAAAAAAAAAAAGAGAGGAAAAAGATCGAAAAAGTAATAAAAAGAATTGTCAAAATAAAGAGGCCGCACCTGTAGCTAGAGAGAAGGAAATAAAAAGGTGAATAAGGATGGACAAAGTAAAGTATGTGGTAATAAGACGTCGGTGGTTCCAAGGAGGGCTTAGTCACTAACCCCTAAATGTATCCTACCTGCACCTGAAGCCTCATTACAAGCCAAAACAAGTCCTGTAGTGATCCTGAGCGGCTTTCTGAAGAACTGAAATAGAATAGTAAGGGAAAGCCTATGGTATCGCATGTGCATTGTTTGAAATCGTTTGTGAGTGTGAGGGCTTACCTAGTCCCAAATCTTGTGTGTGGGATTTCTTTGCGGTGAGGGCACCAAGATTTCTGTATTATCTATTGACTGTTAGGATAGCTGCGCGTGTATACGTAAAGTGTTCTATCATATCGGAATGACATGTTTGGATCCTTGCAAGTTAGTGTTTCATACATTTGTGTGCTACGAGGGAGCTTGATTTAAAATTAAATAAGATGTTGAATGACCATGAGTTGCTAAAGACACGAGTTTGTTTTCTTAAGTGAGTCGTCTTATTGTTTTCTTTTATGTTATGTTGCTTGAGGACAAGCGAACGTCTAAGTTGAGGGTGTTGATGTGCCGCCATTTTACGGCACTTTCGACTCCCTTAATCTAAGAACAATCGTACGTTTTCAAGCAACCGTCGTCGTTTTTGATGTTTTTATGTTGTATTTTCAGGAAATAGGGACAAACATAGAAACGGAAGGAAATACGAGCAAAAAGAGCATTCTGGATAAGAGTGACGGTTGGAGTGACGGTCTGTCAAGTTGGTGACGGTCCGTCACCCAAACCATCACCCTGAGGCAGCACCACTGCCTAGTGGTGACGGCCACCATGACGGTCCGTCAAGGTGGTGACGGTCCATCACACCAAGCCGTCACACCTAGGCCGTCCGCTACGCGGAATCCGAGCATTTTTGGGTTTAATTCCTGGACTCCTATAAATACCCTATGTTAGGTTTATTTTACATGTTGTTCACCCAATAGGTTTAGGAGATTTTTAGTCTACTTTTGAGCAAAAATTGGAGAGCAAGAAACACGTTTTCTTTGTCTTGAATTCGTGTTCTTGAATCGTTCTTGGGATCTTGTTTTCTTATTCTTGGATAATTGAAGATTGTTCTCATTATATTGTAAGAATCTTTTCTCTTTATTATGAATATGACTTTCTTCTCTTCTTCTTCTAGCATGAGTAACTAAACTTCCCACAACTAGGGTTGTGGGAGCCATGGCTAAAGTAGCGATATAGATCCCGGGTAGCGTTGGGTTCAATATATATGTTGTCACGTTGTTAATCATTCATTATGTCACGTTTTCTAGTGGTTGCAAACATTAGAACATGCCTAGGTTTAATTTGCTTGAGTAAAGAGATTAAAACCGGGAAACTTGATTAACGACGAGGATTCGAGACTACCAACTCTCGTCTTATGATTAATGTTGTAACTAGATTAATCTACTTGATGTTTAGGATTGAAATCTAAAAGATCACCTTTTCAAGTTCGAGAGAATTGAAAAGTAAATTCATCTATTTAGTTGAGAAACGTTTAGATGATAACATTAGTTCAATCACATCGTGACATGCATATAGAAAGAACCCTGTTACGCCTAGAATCGATTGTTGCCACGCCATGGTGAACACTTCCCTAGTTCACTCTCACATTGATTAAAACTCAGACATTATTGCTTGTTTTTGTTCGTATATTGATCGCTCAACCCCCCCTTTGTTTATTTACCGGAAACTATTGACCATTAGTCAACTAATTCACTAAAGACTTAACTTTCACCATATTCTCTGTGGGATCGACCCCAACCTTTGTTGGGTTCTATATTTGACAACGATCATTTACGCTTCTTAATTGGAGTGGTACTTTGAGCGTTATCAGGGGTAGCCTCAGAGTGTGACAAACTTAATATCAAAACATCAGGTTCAAGAGTCCTAGGATGTTTGAAAGCCGCATTAAGTAGGGTCTCTTTCATGAGTGTGAAATGTACCACACTTATGACAGGGAGACTAAAAGATACTTTAGGAAAAACTTCACTTATTTCATGATACTTTAGGAAAAACTTCACTTATTTCTTGATCAATATCATGCGATAGAGTTTAGCTCTATTACTCCTCTCTAATCCAATCTTTATACGTTTTAGATCATGTCTCCTCGCAGAGCTATGCCTCCTCGCAGGGCTAACACCCACAATGCTAATCATCTAATTCCGGACCACGAGGTCACTACTGCAGAGTTCAGAATTCCATTCAGATTCTAGCACAGGCGATAGCCAATCAGCAAGCACCTATTCCTGCTAACCCTCATGGTGGGACAACTACTGCTAGAATTAGAGATTTCATTCGCATGAACCTGCTAGAGTTTTTAGGATCTAAGGTTGGTGAGGACCCACAAAATTTCATGGATGAAGTGAAGAAGATTTTGGAGGTGATGTAAGTTGCCAGTACTGATTGTCTTGAGCTAGCTTCCTATCAGCTCAAGGATATGGCTCACATTTGGTATACTTAGTGGAAGGATGCTAGGGGCAGGGATGTAGTCCCTGTGATTTGGGAGTGCTTTGAGGGAGTATTTCTTGATCGGTTCTTCCCTAGGGAGTTGAGGGAGGCTAAGGCCAAAGAGTTAATGAATTTGAGGCAATGATCTATGTCAGTTCAGGAGTATGAGTTGAGGTTCACCCATCTTTCTAAGTATGCCCCATCTATGGTGGCTGATTCGAGGACTCAGATGAGCAGGTTCATTTATGGGGTATCTGACTTGGTGAAAAAGGAGTGCAGGACTGCTATGTTATTGGGGGATATGGATATCTCTAGGCTTATGACTCATGCTCAGCAGATTGAGGAAGATAAGTTGAAGGAAATGGAAAGAGAGAATAGAAGGGCCAGAACAAAAAATTAGGGTTTTAGTCATCAGAGGTACGGAGGCGGGCACCATTTTTCATTTCAGAAGAGGTCATCAGGAACTGTGCCATCATCAGCTAGTGCTCCTACACAGGCCTCCTGGACTAGGCATGATTAGGCAGGTAGAGGGTCAGGTTTTCAGTCTCAGGGGAGTGTTGCAAAAGGGGCTTACTACCCGGTTTGCAACAAGTGTGGAAAGAGTCACCCTGGAGAGTGCCATTATGGCACAGGTGGATGCTTTAGTTGTGGACATATAAGTCATAGTGTTGACACCCAATTTTTACCCTCCAGTATTGGATTAATTATCGAGCTTCTATTATTTTAAATAATTTTGAAATAATTATTCTTAAAATTTTTCAAAATTTGATTTGAGGTTAATTTGGTGAAATACGTATACTCTATATTTAATTATATAGAATTTTATAAATTTTACTTAAAGAAAGACTTTTAAAATTCATGTTTCAAATGAAAATCATGTTTTAAGGCAAAAAATGCTACATTTTCCTCAAACTGATCATATAATTAATTCTTTGATTTTGAACAGGTTCGTCATGATTTTTAAAACAATTTTCCCTAATTGTTGAAGTTAGAAGCTTGTTTAATTAATTAAAGATTTATTTCATTTCAATTTAGGCCTCATGTCTTTAATTTTCTCAATTTGGCCATGTTTCAAATTCAATTTGGCTAAAATCTGGCCACATTTTTGCAAAATGTGGCCATAATTTAAACAGCCCTCACTTTGCCTTTGATCAGCCAATTTAATTGGCCCAAAACTGTCTCAGCCCACTCCAATCTTACTCTGACCCGCTCCATCGTATAACCCCAATACCTCTTAATACTCTTCTTCTTCTCCTCTCACAAACACACACCAAACAACCCTTATACTCTCTCTCTCTCTCTCTCTCTCTCTCTCTCTCTCTCTCTCTCTCTCTCTCTCTTCGTCAAACAGACGAACAACACCCAGAAGCAACTTCGTCAAACACTACCAAACAAAAACTATAACTCCACCAAACGACCCCCAAATCCTTGTTCATTGTTACCCCTCTGTCAATTCCCCATTCACCTCCGTTTATTAGTACAAATAGTGAGCTATTCAGGTTTTAGAAGAACCTAGAAAACATCCAGTTGTCCTCAACGTTTATCAACCCTTCCAAATCAGTGGTATATGATCGATTTTGTACCACCAAGGTACATTCGTGTCTCAATCAGGAGAATTTTTGTTTTTGAATTTCAAAATTTCCAAAACCTTATCTGAATTCCCCTCGTTCCCCCCTCCAATTTCCATCCGTTGGAACTCTAGATTTCCCCTATATAAAACCCCTTTTGCTCATTGATTAAGGGGAGTTTTTGAGTAGCAAAAATCTTGGAGAGTCTTTTCTATGATTTTTGGGGAAACCTAAGAATTCAAGCTGAAAGGAAGGCAAGAAATACTATTATTCTTCGAAAATTTTCTGGGTCTGCTTGTTGTATTTCGAAAAGGGAAGCTTGAATTCATCAAAAAGTCACTTAAAGTTCAACTCGTTTGTCCTGGTTGCTTCCCAGAAAAATGTAAACTTCACTTTCCCTTCGCTTTACTTCTCTTGTTCTTGTTATAGCTGGTTGATTGCTGTGGTCTTGTCATGTTAAGTGTTTCGATTAGTTTGGTGATTGGGTCCAGTTTCTAGGTTGTTTTTTTGATAGAGAAAAACTAGGTTGAGCCATCGGGGAATGGTTGAGCTTGGGATGGCGAACTTACCGATTTGGCTCATCCCTTATGCTCCCAAAGACCCAATGTTGCTCATCTCTTCTCTTAATGCTTGTGGAGGACTATGTGATTGCTATATTTGATATGGGAAGAGTATGTGTAATTCCTAGATTCAAATCCTATTTGTTGGAAACATATTAATACATTGTTTGTTCATTGTGGTTTGCTGTCAATTCCCGATGCGTTTGAGTTATGTTTTCCTCGATTCCCTTGCAAAACAACTACTAAAACAACCATCTAAATTGATAAGATGATGCTTTTTTCTAGTTTGGTTCCATGACCATCATGATCATTATGTCGTACAAGGTCCAAGAATATCGGGTTTTAATACAGTTCTTTGGTTGTGATCAAAGCACAAGCTTTTAAAATAAAAATGTGAATCGTGTTCTTCTCTCTTGGGTCTTTTGATTGAGTCTAAGTGTATGAATTGATCCATTTAGTATGCTCACCAGTGTATTTTATCCATATGGGCTTGAAATAAAATTCTTTGAGAGATTCATGCATCCTACTTAGTGAAAACTTGTCTTGAGGTTAAAATTACTTTAAACAAGCTGCTATCAGTAGATTTTTCAATGTGTTTCTTGAAGATGATATAGATAGTTGGCAGTTTGTCATTATTTCTTACTTTGACTCTATGAATTGGCTACCTTTAAATATACAAATTGTTGTATCTTGCATAAGTTTTCTTATGATATGCTGCTGGTGACTTAAATTTTGCTTTGAATTGATAGTTAATCCTTTTCTTTTCTCTATGCATGAACTTCTCCTCGAGTCAACTGGGACTCCCCACCGTGCATTTTTTTTGGGATTAAATCCAATATCATGAGTCAAGAGACTAGTATACAGTGGTATCCGAATTCGGGAAGTCGAGATGCAGGCTGGTATACAATAATATGTTGCAATATACAAAGGATATACAGGGGAAAGCAACAATATACAGTTGTATACAGAAGATATACAGTAAGACATGAAGGAAAATGCTGTTGATATATAGTTGAAATACAAAGGCAGAAATAGATCAAAGTCCATAAAATACAAGTCCGAAAGTTGGACAGCATTTGCGATGGGCCAAGAAGCCCAACTCTTCTCTCATCTCTCTTTATTTGTAATTATTCATGCTTGATTGTATTAACACAACTTTAAATTAATTAATCTAAATAGATCCCTTAAGCAACGTTATTTTGATTTTATTATAGTTTTATTAGTTTTATTTCAATCTCGTAAGTTAATTCCTCTCTTGTCGAAAATGAATGAAAGTTGGATTTGGGTTAACTTGTCTAAAATGGACTTTTCGGATAACAAATATTTTTTTCTTGTGTGTTCTATCTTACATACTAATTTAGGCTCAAACGAATCCTCTACTATCAAAAAAAATATTTTTCACATGTTAATCAATTTTTCAAACTAGGTTAAAGATCTCCTTGATTGATTAATTCTTTTAAATTAATGAATCTTTCTTCTAAGGAATGAGCTTCATTTTCTTTCATAGTTGCCTGAATAAATAAATGAGTCTTTTAAAATCTTTTGTTCAAAAGAGATTGCTAATAATACCTTGAATAGTAATTGTCTAAATAAGTTTGCAAAAAAAAAAGTCATTCAAATCTCTTCTTTTATAAATTTTCTTTTAGTCGAAATATACTATTTTGCCTTGAATTGAGTGATAGTATTTTGCTTAAATCATTTTCCTTTATAAATCTCAAATATTTTATTATTTCAACTCTTTCGAAATTAGTCATTTTCAAGTTAGTCAAAATTATTTTGGTCAACCATTTTTTAAACGGATGTTCTTAAGTGCCTTGAAAACCTTCTTAAGACGTTACTTGAACCCATACCCATTTTCTCTAATTTTAAAGATTTATTTCTGTTTTATAAGTCTTTGAAATTATTTTAAAGCTTTCTTAATTTCCTTATAAAAATTAAGTGGCGACTCTATTTGTTTTAAAATTATTTTGAAATTTTCTTTTAAGTTTTGAAATAATTTTGAAGTGTTGAAAACTATTTTTTTCGAAAACAGAAATGACGACTCTTCTGGGATTTATTTAGGTTCTAACCAAAAATTTGAACTATTTGACTAACTTATTTGACTAACTATTCGGATTGTAATAATTAGTAACTTTATTGCTTTCCTTACTTGTTTACTTTCCGCAATTATAAACTGTTCATGGCATCTTCCGCCTCTCTTGGCAAAAGCATTAGATTGCATTAGGGGTAAAAAGGTGATTATGCAAGTATTTGCAGTCGTTCTTCACAAAAACATAATTTTTCAAAATAGACGAGTGTAGTAGTTTACCCGCGGTCGGTTAACGATCACTTGTTATTTTAGCCCGCGGTTGTCCGCCCTAGTTCCCGATCAATTTCAAAACCTATTCTAGTAAACCCAAGATAGAGTGAAACTAAATCTCAAAATAGGCATTGGTCTAAGCTGGCTTAATATCCAAGGGATATTAAGTCCATTAGTAAGACCATCTTGTGTTCGAAAGGGCCCACGGCCTGTAAGAACAATCATCCCTTATGTGGTTAATTGAAGGATGTGATATCGAGTTGTACAAACCATTGTCCCCTAGGGTAGGTAATTTTTAGATAGTTCTTTGTTTGCCATCCGAAAGGCGTTCAGAACCCCAAGAAGTACAAGAAGTTCGAGAATGAAGGACTAACCACGGCAGCCTAGTTTTGGATTGTACCCCTGCGTGGGACTGATTTCTGATGTACATTCCTTTTTCCCTTATTTTGTACACCCATTTCATTTAATCGATTTGTATATAATAATTTTGGGGGGTAATGGAATATTTGCAGACAACATGCGTATCCTTCAATTTGTTAGGCCTACCTTTGGCATAAAAAGGTCACATATCTGTATAGGATGCGCTATGAACTGTTACGTGATATAACTATCTTATGTGCTATGTGTGTTGCTCGAATCAAGGATAAATTGATCCACTCTCATTCTCAACAATTTCTAGAACACCATAGGCAAAATATAAAGCCCACTATACAAAGTCCGACCAAAATTACTCCTTGAGTCTCTCAGTTTTTCCTAGAAAATCCAAAACCCCAACATGCCTAAGCACATCTCTCTTATCTCTCAGGAAGGTTGACTTACCATGGACACTGAAAAGGCAATGCGCAAGAGAATGGAAGAGATTGACCAAAAAATCAATGGAATGAAGGAACAAATCAAGGAAGCTAAGCAAGTGGGGGGAAAGTTGGTAGCCAGGTCCGCGGAAGTGGATAAAGAGATAGCCCATATGGAAGAAAAGATAGCCCAGACAGAAGACATGATCAACCAAACGGATCGAAAGTACCAATTGGCGCTTAAGAGGCCACCATCAGTCATAGGGAATGATGAAGAGTCTGTGGGAGAAAATGATGAACAAGTCCAGCCTTTTAATCGAGTCTCAGACTACTGGGCTAACATAAGGGATGACCCCGTTTGGCCAACTAGGTTCAAACCGGGAAAAGGAAAGATCATTCTCAAAGCTCACGCACGGGAGAATGGTCGGAGGCCCAGAATTATTACATGCTCAGTCATCTTCCTATCTCTAAAGATGAAGGGAATCCTACAGCTTGATCAAACCCCAGGTTTTGGTATAACCCCAGAGATGAACAACAGAGTTGTGCTTACCACCCAATCCAAAGGGGACATACAACCAACGATTGCACCATGCTAAGGGTTAGGATTCACGAAATGATCAACAATGGACAAATCAATCACATGTGGGGCCCTCACAATTTGTTGATCTGTGATAGGGTAAGGCCGGGAATACCAATCACCCAAAACACCCTGATTCGCCAATATGACTTTACCATATTTTTTGACACGTACCTCAACATCTACTTCAAGCTGCTCCACGCTGGTATCATTGAGCCAATTAAAAGAAAGGCGGGGAAAATATCCCGAGCTTGGTGTAGTTGCAAGGAAATATGCCTCCACCATGCTGGAGCAGGGGGCATGACATAGAGAATTATCGCACTTTCAGGATTGACCTCAAAGATCTCATAGACGCAGGAAGGATCCAGATTGAGTTTCCACCGTATCATCCTTAAAGAAGAAGATTGAGAAGAGTCCAGAAGACCCGCCACTATCCAAATGAAGCTTTAAAAGTAGAAGAGTTTTATTTTAGTTATTTCCTTTATGTCATTTTTACTTTCATCCTGTAATCAAAGATAGTGGATGAATGAAATGAAAATGAACTAACTTTACCTATCCGAACTATGTACGGCCTGAATTCTCCTTCGCGGGATACGTAGGCAGCCTTCAAGGACCGACCCCTATCCTTAAGAAATTTTCATTTCCCCACTTCGACAGAGATGCCAAAGAGTTCAGAAGACACATCAAAGTACTACAAGACAAGTATCGGAAGGCAGAGACTCAACAAGTAAACCTTCCTGATAAAACCTACTTACCTAAAATCAATGGGCAAATTACTGTCCATTAAATCCTCGAGTCAATAATTACCCATGGATCAATTTGCCTTGACAAAAAGCAACTCCTATGTGTTCTTATATGTTTATTTCCAGTCGGATATCTTGTATTGTTCATCACTAACGGAATCTAACATATCAGCCTTTGAGTTGTTTTTACTTCAACAAGTAATAGAAACTGATCTGTGTTGACAAAATTGGCCGAACATTCCTACTTCACATGCTCAAAGCACACATAGATTCCTCCTCTAACCGTCGCTTTTCTAAGGGAAAAATGATTGATAGTGAGGAAGAGAATGCTTTGGCCGTGAGAGACAATGTTATCACTGAACAGAGTGAAATGATTGCCGAACTAGCAAGAAAGTTAGAGAAGATGCAATAAGAGGTGAAGAAAGCCAAGGATATGGCGAGCTTGGCTATTGCTACTAATACCCCAACTCTGGGTAACTCCCAAACCCCTCTCCAAGTCCCTCCGGTTAATTCCCCATTAACCGAAAACCATCCAGGGAATATCCTTCCTACCTCCGCACCTAGACCTTCCAACGAACATCTCTCCAATACCCTCCCCATATCGAATCCTCATATCAAATTCGTACTCCTCCTGTCCAGCACACTAACCAGAACAACAACCCAAATGCCTACAATCCACAAAACCTCCCTCTGAATTACCAAAATACGTCCACCAAACACCTACAACTCCCAGAATAACCATCCCAATGTCACTAACCCACATAACTATACCCCCACATACCTAAATGCCATTCCACATGTACAACCTCCACCCATCCAGAAAATTCCACCTCCTACCTTCCATGCTATGGTAGAGCCATATTCCGCCCTCCTAGAAAGCCCTAAGCTTGACCACTATGAGGAAAAGGAGAAGGAGTTAAGGTCCACAGAGAAGAAACGTGATCATGACATGGCACAAACAAAACAGGAAATAGCTAGGATCAGGGAATCTCGAGGTTCATCTTATGAGAAGGGATATGATTACGATAATCTTTGCATTCATCCGGAGTTGGATCTGCCGGATGGATTCAAGACCCCCAAATTCGAGACCTTCAATGGTGTTGGGAACCCTGAGGCTCACTTGAAAAGCTATTGTGACCAAATGGCCATCACAAGGAAGAACGAAGCTTTGTTGATGAGGCTGTTCAGCCGAAGTTTGAGCGGGGAAGTTTTAGAGTGGTTCACCACTCAAGAGTTAAGGAAGTGGTCTAGATGGAGTGATCTAGCCAGAGACTTTGCTCAGAGATTCGCGTACAATGTGGAAGTGGTTTTGAACTGATACTCCTTGGGTCGTATCAGGAAGAAATCAAACGAAGACTTCCGAGATTACGCTTATCATTGGAGAAAGGAAGCGGCAAGGGTCAGGCCCCCCATGATCAAAGAAGAAATTAGCACGGTGTTTATACACTTCTAAGAGTCAGAATTCTACGACAAAATGATATCGGCAGTCAAGGCTAAATTCGCCGATTTGGTTAAGATTGGTGAAATTTTTGAGAAGGGCCTTCGGAGTGGCAAGATTACCAAGGCCTCAGCATTATTGGGATCAGTGGGATTCCCCAAAAATAAGAAAAAGGAAGTATCTTCGATATCCTCTAGTTAAAGCACGAGACGACGAAAACCCTTCGGAGCCAACTATAAGAAATCACTTGTCCCAACAACCCCTCCCTCAGCTTCACAAAATCCTCAACCTATTTTCTATACTCAGCCCATTTACCAAGCTCCACAACCAAATATGCAGCCCATTTACCAAGCTCCACAACCAAATATGCAGCGTATTTACCAAGCTCCACAACCAAATATGTAGCCCATTTTTCAACTCTACAACTAAATGTGCAGCCCACATACCAAGCTCCTCTTCAAAACTTTCAAGTCTATCAAAAGGCTCCCAAGAACCAGAGTAATCGCCAGGTTTCCCCTTCCGCCAATGCTAATCTCCCTCATTAAAATTTGGAAAAGAAAGCTCCTCAGACTTTCACCCAGTTAGCTGAAACTAGAACCCAGTTATATGACAACCTAAACCAGGCAATCCTGACTCTCATTTGTTCAGGGCTGATCGATATTGTGCTTATCATTCCAGAGGAGTCGGACATGATACCAAAGATTGAGTTAACCTGAGGCACAAAATTCAAGATTTAATTGATCAAAGAGTGGTCACACTACAAACAGCACCGACCAATGGTAATAATAACCCACTCCCAAATCACGGAGGAGCCACTGTTAACATGATAAAGGTTGATGAAGAATGAGTTGTGAACAAGTCAATAGTGCCAGTTAGCCCTAAAAAGCAGGAAATGCCAGAAAAAGTTGTAGCTACTTTGAGTATTGCTGAACTACCCTTTGAAGGGTTAATGCACAATCAGGCCTTGCACGTCACTGTCAAATGTTAAGAGAAGATTATAAATGGAGTTTTGATTGACGATTGTTCAGGTCTGAATATTTGCTTGTTATCCGCACTCACTCAGCTAGGCTATGATCTAGGAAAGGTTTGCCAGAGCAGGATCAACATGAGAGCCTTCGATAGGGGTCAAAGGGACACTATCGGAGAGGACAGTTTGCACATCTAGATGGGACCCGCTGAGTTCCAAGTGGAATTCCAAGTCATGGATATTACTACCAGCTATAACTTGCATTTGGAGAGACCATGGATCCACAAAGCTGGAGCCGTACCATCAACTTTGCATCAAATGGTAAAGTTTATTTGGAGGACCATGAGGTGGTGATTCACGGTGAAAGGAGTCACCTGAGCCACCCTAATGGTTGTGTCCTCATGATCAAAGAAATACCAATGGGAAGATATTTCTACACCCTAGAGATCGTCAATGCTACGGGAGAAGATCTCGCTCCTCAAGTTTCAATGCCTCTTATCTATAAGATGCTCGCAACCACGATGTTGAGGAGCAGATATGAACTAGGTTTTGGATTAGGAAAGAATTCTGAGGGCATGACTGAGCCAATAAGCATCCATGGATAGTTGACCAAGCACGGGTTGGGGTTTGTAGTCCAAGAAGATAAGGCGAAGAAGCAGTCAGGGTTGCCAAAACCTCTACCTCATCTTTATCAGCCGTTCACAGCATGAAGCGGTCCTCCAAGTAATGGTATAGAGGATGGAATAGGAGACCTATTCGAGGAATGTGATGCCATAATAAAAGAAGTCCCCAAAGCAGCCATTATCAGGGATGCCAGGCCTGGCGAATGAGTTGCAGAATTGGGCCACTACTCCTCTTATGACTCTCCATATTTCAGGGTAGACAAAGACTTTATTTTTATGAAAATTGGTGATGGTCCGAATGCGGCCTGCGACCCACCCTTTATGTTTTAATTTTCTCATACTATTTTACTGCCTCCCAAAAATCACAGACCTGCATTCGTGTGAGTCATAGCCATAATTTATAAATATTTTGGATTTTAATGAAAGCCTCCCGTATTCTGAAACCTTTGTTACTCGATACCATCTAACTTGTTTTGTTTATGATTTCAGTAATAATAACTTAAAACCTGCTAATGTCATGTCATGCCAAGAGCTGAATGAATAAGTCAGAGGATATGATATTGGAGCTGAAGGGTATGTTGAAGAAATCATGGTCCTGAAACAAACAACCAAGAAGTCTAAGAACTTTGAAGACCAGAAAAGGCCCCACCTAAAAGATTTTGAGGTGGTCAATAAGAGAGGCAACGATCAAGTTGAAGAAATCATTGTCGGTGTTCATTTTTCAACAGCACAAAAGAAAGAACTTATCAGTCTATTCAAGCCATACATCAACATCTTTGACTGGTCCTACAATAATAAGGCGAGAATGAGCACAAACATCATCTCTCAAAATTTATTGGTCAATCCAGAATTCAATTTAGGGAATAGAAAGTTAATCCTTCCCTTCCACGAGACAAAGGAAAGTTTGTGCCAAATTGACAAGGACTGTACATCATCCAAAAAGTGCTATCTGGAGGATCTTTGATTTTGTTCAAGATGGATGACCAAGTGTGGCCTAAGCCGATCAATTTCGATGCTGTGAATAGATACTATGCCTAAGATGGTTTTTCTTTCACTTCTTTCCTTGTAATCGCATCTTCTGATTGTAATCATTTTTATGCTTTGTAATAACTTAAAATATCCCCTTTCTCTATGTACGAACTATGTCTGACCTGAATTCTCAAGAATGAGATATGTAGGCGGCCTTTGTCAGCCTCAGTCACCCTTTTTTTTTATTTTCCAACATTCTTCCACTTCAAGTGTGGGAACTACGTTTGACCTGATTCCTACCTCAACGGGATACATAAGAGCCACAATGGTTTGGTCATACTACCCAGGAAATAGAGACTGGGGCAAAATTTTTGAGAAAGGAATCTCAAAAATTCAAAAGGTGAAGATCATTCTCCAGCAAATCAGAATGTAGAATGCACCAAAGAGCAACTGAAGTGAATCTCGAGAAAGAATCTCATAATTTTCACAGATTGTCAAATCTCTTATCAATGGAATAAGATTCATCATGAAACCTTTAACTGGGGCAGAATTATTAAGAGGGATCTCAAAATTTCCACCAAGCTTCACCTATGAATTTAGAGACAAACTCCGAAGAATTCCCCAGCACTGAGAGATCAGAGTCAACTTTAAAAATCTCCAATTGTATGAAAGTCCAAAGTGGATTAATCCCTAGCTATGACAAAATTCTTGAAAGATCATTTCTAAACTCCCCAGCTGGGATGATAAAGGATCTCCAGAGTTTGCCAACAGTGTGTCAGAGATGTCTAAGCCTCGAGTAAAGGACATTCGTTGAGCTAGTGCATGACATGATGGGCAGAGACTTTTCCAAATTATCCCTTTTCAAATCTTTGTTTTCAAAAGAACTTGTTTGAAAAATCTTTACAAAAATTAATTTTGCTCCTTTATATTTTGATTTTGTCTTATGTCTATTGTGACCCGGGGAGTCGAGGACGATGAGTACCCAAGAGTGGAAAACATCTGAAAAGACAAAGCAAGGAGCAGAAGATCGAATGAGGTCAACACAGATCAGTTTTGCTAATAACTAATAATTTTTTGTGGATGCAGGTTATCTTAAAGAAGTGTGTTAGGGATCAGTGAAAGTCCCTTATTATCCAGTGCGTTCAAAGCAACACGACGAGACCAGATTCTCTAAAATTGGTGAGAAAAACCAAAGTAGTGGGAAGGAGCCAAAAGAGGCAAAAACTCATGGAATGTACAAATGTTCTTGTAGTTTGCAGGAACTACCAGATAAAGAGAGATCGGCAACATCCTCGAATCCCCAAGCATATCAGGACGCTGTGGCCAACCTTAAAATCAAAGAATCAAAAAGAGATTGATGACATCCTCCGCCAATCCCCAGCAAATCAAAAATCACCACGAATAGACGATGTTCGAAAATGGTATTTATGGCTGTCCCCAGAAATGGGTACAATCATTTCATTTGAAATGAAAGTTATTCTGATAAGCTTTATGAATATGGTTGCTAAAGTTTTTCGAATTTGAATTTACTGTGGTCACTAGCAAAAGCGATGTTGTGTCTACTAATCATTTTCCTTGAGTGCAGAGACACGCAAAAGAGTTAACATGACAACATAAAAACCAAGGTGATGTTTTCTGCAACTGCTACACATACCATTGCACGATCATCCACATCATTATAATATTTTCATGTCAGGAGGACCATGTTATGAAGACCATATCGCGAGGACCATGTCACAAAGACCATGTCGCGAGGACCATATCACAAAGATCATATCGCGAGGACCATGTCACAAAGACCATGTCGCGAGGGCTATGTCACAAAGACCATGTTGCGGGACCATGTCACGAGGACCATATCGCAAAGACCATCATCATCAAATACCACAAATGCACATTTGCTGCGAAGATTGTTTCCCTCTACCAGCCGGTTTCAAAGAGGATGATATTCAGAGGCGTCCCTAAGTCACACTTGGTGTGCAGGATCAACCCAAAAGCATATTTATATCCAATATCGCGTGAGACGGCAGAGTCTGACATTGAGGATATTTGCACATGAATATTCATGCCAGACATTCAGCAGATTTATATATGATATTGCGTGAGATGGCAGAGTCTGGCGTTGAGGATATTTTTTCTTTATTATGATTGCGCCTAGACGACAGAGTCTGACATTCAACATATTTATATTTGATATCGCGTGAGACGGCAGAGTTTGATGTTGAGGATATACTTCCTTTATTATTATAATTGTGCCTAGATGACAGAGTCTGGCATTCAGCAAATTTATATCCGATACTGCGTGAGACAGTAGAGTTTGATATTAAGGATATATTTGCCTTATTATTTATTATGCCGTGATGATGGAGTCTGGCGTTCAACATATTTATATCCAAAGTTGTGCAAGACAGCGGAGTCTAACATCAAGGATATTTATGCACCCTTATTTATTATCGCATAGAGACAATAAAGTCTTACACTAAAGTATGTTTATACATTCAAAAGCATCAATCGCCAAAAGATGTAGCTATATTTGATCGTGTGGCAAAGGCCTTGTCACCCCTGATGATAAAAAACTATTTGTTGTCGAGGTCGAAAATATATAGTCTGAGGGATGTCTATAAGACGCCATCCAAATTGGACAATGAACCGGATCTCTCAAAATTGGAAGGCCAAAGGTCATCTGTAAGTCACAATGATGTCTGAAACTTGATAGTGTGCAAGATTGCCCAAAACTTGATAGACTAAGTGTTATCTGTAAGACGCAGCGATATCTGAAATCGGATAGCATGCAAGATCACCCAAAGATTGACAGTTTAAGAGTAATGCATAAGTCACAATAATATCCAAAATTAGATAAAAGTGCAAGACTACTAAAAATTGATAAACCAAGGGTTATCTATAAGCCATGATATATCCACATTTATATTATGCAGGACTACGCAAAGATTAATAATTTAAAGGAAATCTGTAAGTCGCGTTACATCCAAGATCGGATAAAATTACAGGATTACCCAAAAACTAGCAATTCGAAGGACATCTATAAGCCACTTCTATCCAAAGTCAGATGATGTGCAAGATTACTCGAGAGCTGACAAATTAAAGGACATCTGTAAGCCGCCTCTATCAAAAGTCGGATGATGTGCTAGATTACCCAAAGCTTGACAATTCAGGGATGTCAGTTACACGCATCGATATGAATGATGCACGAGACTTTCCCCAAAAGCATAAGCAAATACTACTACCAATATCCACGAGGGCTATCACATTCAAGAGAATGCCACAAACGGTTACGAGGACCATCACGTCAAACAGCTACGAAGGTCTTCATATTCAATGATCACCACAAAGGCAATCCTATACGATAGATACGAAGGCTATCATGTTTATTTTTCATGGAAGTTGCTATTTCCTAAGACAGAGACAGGAAAGGATGACATCTTCTTCAAGAAACATCAGAACGTAAAAAAATGAGGTACAAAGCTATCTCTCCTTATTCAGCTACTTTACTACTAACAATTTTGTTTCAAAATATTGTTGAGAATATCTGAGAGGATGAAAATCTCGAACTAGAACAACAGGTATGAAATACGTCAAAAAGACATCACCACACGAGATTCGAATGTAACTCAAGGATAAGGTATGGCAAAGAAACTATCTCTCTAAATAGAATTACTTTACCACTAATAATTTTGTTTTGAGATGTTGTCGAGAGCATCCGAGAAGGATGAAATTATCAAAACAAAACCACAGGTGTGGACTACACCAAAAAGGATGCATTATAAAATGGAACTTTTTCTTAGCAGCAAACTAGGACATAGTCCAAAGAGGAATATCAAACTCTTTAGGTGCAAGTTGAGAATCGACTTCTGCTTCAATCAAACCACACCCCTATCAGAAGGCATGTAGGTATTTCCTATTATTTGGTCTTAGTTTCGCATCCAGAGTACTTACTGAACTCATGCCGAAAGCAATATTTCTTTTTTAAAATTTGGGTGACAATACACCTCGAGCTTTGAAAATTATGTCTAGGTAAAATCTTATTTATGAGTGTGAAGCACGCCACGTTCATAGTTGAGAGATTACAAACCTCTTTTCTGTAGCTCAACCCATTTGTCACTCATACAGAGCTAAATGTTGTCTTAACATAAAGATTACCTTTTCCACCGATTGAGTCAAATTACAAGCAACCTGATTCCTTGAGTCCTGGGATATGTAGGCGGACTCTATGTTGAAAAATTGATAGCATTCCAAACTCTCCCCTTAATTCTCTTACTCCTCAGCGTTCCGGTCTCTCCATACTCTGAAATCGAGATAGTTTGGAATTCTTTAAAATCATGCGTAAAATCAAGCATCTTGAACTACAAGTGGCCTGAATTCTCATGTAACCTGGGATATGTAGGAAACTCGATACTGGAGTCCGGCCATAATTCCTTGAAATTCAGCTGAACCAATTGCTTCCAAGAGATGAACTAGTGGTCGGATAAAATTGGGATCGTTAATTCTCTTTGCCCAGGGTTCATTACAGTCACCCTACCCAAAGGGAGGGGTAGTTGTTGACACCCAATTTATTTGCCCTCCACTATTGGATTAATTATTGAGCTTCTATTATTTTAAACAATTTTAAAATAATTATTCTTAAAATTTTTCAAAATTTGATTTGAAGTTAATTTGGTAAAATACGTATACTCTATATTTAATTATGTAGAAGTATATATATTTTACTTAAAGAAAGACTTTTGAAATTCATGTTTCAAATAAAAATCATGTTTTAAGGCGAAAAATGCTACATTTTCCTCAAACTGATCATATGATTAATTCTTTGATTTTGAACAGGTTCGTCATGATTTTTAAAATAATTATTCCTAATTGTTAAAGTTAGAATCTTGTTTAATTAATTAAAAATTTAATTCATTTCAATTTTGGCCTCATGTCCTTAATTTGCTCAATTTGGCTAAAATCTGGCCACATTTTTGCAAAATATGGCCATCATTTAAACAACCCTCACTTTGCCTTTGATCAATGAATTTAATTGGCCCAAAACTTCCTCAGCCCACTCCAATCTTACTCCGACCCGCTCCAGCCCATAACCCCAATACCCCTTAATACTCTTCTTCTTTTCCTCTCACAAACACATACCAAACAACCCTTATATTCTCTCTCTCTCTCTCTTCATCAAATAGACGAACAGCACCCAGAAGCAACTCCATCAAACGCTACCCGATGACAACTATAACTCCACAAAATGACCCCCAAATCCTTGTTCATCGTTACCCCCCCATCAATTCTCCTTCACCTCCATTTATTAGTACAAATAGTGAGCTGTCCAAGTTCTAGAAGAACCTGGAAATCATCTAGGTATCCTCAATGTTCATAAACCCATCCAAATCAGTGGTATATGATCGATTTCATACCACCAAGGTACATTCATGTCTCAATCAGGAGAATTTTAGTTTTTGAATTTCAAAATTTCCAAAACCTTATCCGAATTCCCACTCGTCCCCCCCCCCAATTTCCATCCGTTGGACCTCTAAATTTACCCCTATATAAACCCCCTTTTGCTCATTGATTAGGGGGAGTTTTTGGGTAGCAAAATTCTTGGAGAGTCTTTTCTCTGATTTTTGGGGAAACCTAAGAATTCAAGCTGAAAGGAAGGCAAGAAATACTATTGTTCTTCGAAAATTTTCTGGGTCTGCTTGTTGCATTTCAAAAAGGGAAGCTTTAATTCATCGAGGAGTCACTTAAAGTTCAACTCATTTGTCTTAGTTGCTTCCCGGAAAAAGGTAAACTTCTCTTTCCCTTTGCTTTACTTCTCTGGTTCTTGTTATAGCTGGTTGATTACTGTGGTTTTGTCGTGTTAAGTGTTGCGATTAGTTTGGTGATTGGGTCTAGTTTCTAGGTTGTTTGTTTGATAGAGGAAAAATGGGTTGAGCCATTGGGGAATGGTGGAGCTCGGGATGGGCTTTGAACTTACCGGTTTGTCTCATCCCATGTGCTCCCAAAGACCCAATGCTCCTCATATCTTCTCTTAATGCTTGTGGAGGAATATGTGATTGCTATATTTGATATGGGAAGAGTATGTGTAATTCCTAGATTCAAATCCTATTTGGTGGAAACATATTAATACATTGTTTGTTCATTGTGGTTTGCTGTCAATTCCCGGTGCGTTTGAGTTATGTTTTCCTCGGTTACCTTGCAAAACAACTACTAAACCAATTATCTAAATTGATAAGATGATGCTTTTTGGTGTCTGGTTCTTTGACCATCGTGATCATTATGTCGTACAAGGTCCAAAAATATCGGGTTTTAATACCGTTCTTTGGTTGTGATCAAAGCACAAGCTTTTAAAATAAAAATGTGAATCGTGTTCTTCTCTCTTGGGTCTTTTGATTGAGTCTACGTATATGAATTGATCCATTGAGTATGCTCACCAGTGTATTTTATCCATTTGGGCTTGAAATCAAATTCTTTGAGAGATTCATGCATCCTACTTAGTGAAAACCCTTGAGGTTAAAATTACTTTAAACAAGCTGCTATTAGAAGATTTTCCAATGTGTTTCTTGAAGATGATATAGCTAGTTGGCAGTTTGTCATTGTTTCTTACTGCAAGTCTATGAATCGGCTACCTTTAAATATACAAATTGTTGTATCTTGCATAAGTTTTCCTATGGTTTGCTGCTGGTGAATTAAATTTTGCTTTGAATTGATAATTAATCATTTTCTTTTCTCTATGCATGAACTTCTCCTCGAGTCCATTGGGACTCCCCACCGTGCATTTTTGTTGGGATTAAACCCAATATCATGATTCAAGGGACTAGTATACAGTGGTATACAAATCCGGTAAGTCGAGATTCAAGCTAGTATATAACAATATGTTGCAATATACAAATAATATGCAGGGGAAAGCAGCAATATACAATTGTATACAGAAGATATACAGGAAGACATGAAGGAAAATGTTGTTGATATATAGTTGAAATACAAAGGCAGAAATGGACCAAAGTCCATAAAATACAAGTCCAAAAGTTGGACAACATTTGCAATGGGCCAAGAAGCCCAACTCTCCTCTCTCTTTATTTTTAATTATTCATGCTTGATTGTATTAACACAACTTTAAATTAATTAATCTAAATAGATCCCTTAAGCGACGTCATTTTGATTTTATTCTAGTTTTATTAGTTTTATTTTAATCTCGTAACTTAATTCATCTCTTGTCGAAAATGAATGAAAGTTGGATTTTGGGTTAACTTGTCTAAAATGGATTTTTCGGATAACAAATATTTTTTTCTTGTGTGTTCTATCTTATGTACTAATTTAGACTCAAACGAATCCTCTACTACCAAAAAAATATATTTTTCACATGTTAATCAATTTTTCAAACTAGTTTAAAGATCTCCTTGATTGATTAATTCTTTTAAATTAACGAATCTTTCTTCTAATAAATGAGCTTCATTTTCTTTCATAGCTTCCTAAATAAATAAATGAGTCTTTTAAAACCTTTTGTTCAAAAGAGATTGCTAATAATTCCTTGAATAGTAATTGTCTAAATAAATTTGCAAAAAGAAAAGTCATTCAAATCTCTTCTTTAATAAATTTTCTTTTAGTGGAAATATACTATTTTGCCTTGAATTGAGTAATAGTATTTTTCTTAAATCATTTTTCTTTATAAATCTCAAATATTTTATTATTTCAACTCTTTCGAAATTAGTCATTTTCAAGTTAGTCAAAATTATTTTGGTCAACCATTTTTTAAATGGACGTTCTTAAGTGCCTTAAAAACCTTCTTAAGACGTTACTTGAACCCTTACCCATTTTCTCTAATTTTAAAGATTTATTTCTGTCTTTTAAGTCTTTGAAATTCTTTTAAAGTTTTCTTAATTTCTTTATAAAAATTAAGTGGCGACTCTATTTGTTTTAAAATTATTTTGAAATTTTCTTTTAAGTTTTGAAATAATTTTGATGTGTTGAAAACCATTTTTTTCGAAAACACATAGGATCAAGGATTTCCCTTTAGCCAAGAAGGGACATGGATGTAGCAGGACACAGTTTACTACAACAGTTCCAGCAGGCCATCCAGTTCAGCAGGGTACCACTTCTGGTTCAGGCAGTGGTCAATGCTAAAACTGCCTCTATGCTATGTTATCCTGCCAGGAGCAGGAGAGTTCCCCAGATGTAGTCACTGGTATGTTGCAAGTCTTGTCTCTCGATGTGTATGCTTTACTAGATCTCGGAGCTTCCTTGTCTTTTGTGACCCCTTATGTTGCGTTCAAGTTTAGAGTTAGTCCTGAACAACCCTTAGAACCCTTTTGTGTCTCCACTCCTGTTGGTGATTCAATCCTAGACAAGAGAATTTACAAAAAATGTCCTCTCTCAGTCCTTCATAGAGTCACCTCAGCTGATCTAGTAGAGTTGGAGATGACTGATTTTGATGTTATTCTTGGCATGGATTGGTTACATGCATGTTATGCCTCGATTGATTGTTGAACCCGAGTGGTTAGTTTCAAGTATCCAAATGAGCCTATTTTAGAGTGGTAGGGTAGTCCTCCATCCTCAAAGGGTTGTTTCGTATCCTACCTCAAGGCTAGGAAGATGATATCTAAGGGTTATGTCTATCATGTAGTTTGGGTTATCGATTCAGAGTCTGGAACCCCATCTCTTCAGTCAGTTCCTATTGTAAATGAATTTCCTAAAGTGTTTCCCAAGGATCTTCCCGGAGCCCCTCCCGAGAGGGATATTAACTTTGAGATAGACCTTCTACTAGATATGCAGTCTATATCTATTCCTCCCTATAGAATGGCTCTAGCTGAGCTTAAGGAATTGAAGGAGAAGTTGAAAACCTTTTAGATAAAGTTTTTATCAGGCCCATCATCTCTCCATGGGGTGCTCAAGTCCTATTCATGCAAAAAAAGGATGGTTCTCTCAGAATGTATATCGACTATCGTCAGTAGAACAAGGTCACAATCAAGAATAAGTATCCCATTCCTAGGATTGATGACTTGTTCAATCAGCTTCAAGGTGCTAGGTATTTTTCCAAAATCGACCATAGATACGGCTATCATCAGCTCAGAATTTGAGAGTGTGACATTTCAAAGGCAACCTTCAAAACTTGGTATGGTCATTATAAATTTGTGGTTATGTCTTTCGGACTAACGAATGCTCCTGCAGCCTTTATAGATTTGATGAACATGGTGTTCAAACAGTATTTGGATATGTTCGTGTTTGTATTCATTGATGACATTCTTATTTACTCTCGGAGTGAAAAGGAGCATGCAGACCATTTGAGAGTTGTGTTGCAAACTCATAAGAATTGACAATTATTTGTCAAGTTAAATAAGTGTGAATTCTGGATGCAGCCTGTTGCTTTTCTAGGTCATGTAGTGACTAAAGAGGGTATTCAAATGGATTCGCAGAAGATAGAGGCAGTGAAGAACTAGTCTAGACCCACTTCCCTGATAGACATCTGGAGCTTTTTTGGTTTGGATGGTTACTGCAAGAGATTCGTGGAGGGGTTTTCATTCATAGCTGCCCCATTGACCCAGTTAACTCAGAAAAAGGTTAAGTTTTAGTGGTTTGAGGAGTGTCAGAACAACTTTCAGGAATTAAAGACTTGGTTGACCACAACTCTAGTTTTGACTCTACGAGAGGGCCTAGATGGCTTTGTTGTGTATTGTGACGCTTCTAGAGTTGGGTTAGGTTGTGTTTTGATCTAGCATTGTAAGGTGATTTCTTATGCTTCCAGACAACTTAATATTCATTAGAAGAACTACCCGACTCATGACATTGAGTTAGCAGCAATGGTTTTTGCTTTGAAGATTTGGAGACACTAGTTGTATGGTGTCCATATGGGATGTGTTTGCCGATCATAAGAGCCTCTAATATGTGTTCACTTAAAAGGAATTGAATCTTCATCAAAGGATATGGCTTGAGCTTCTTAAGGATTACGATATGAGTATGCTTTACCATCTGAGTAATGCCAATGTGCTAATGCACTTAGTAGGTTATCTATGGGTAGTGTGTCCTTGGTTGAGGACGGAAAGAAAGAGTTGGATAAAGATGTTCATAGGCTCTCTCGGTTAGGATTTCAACTTACAGATTCAATGGATAGTGGTATTATTGTTTAGAATGGGTCCGAATCATCTTTGGTTGTTGAGGTGAAAGAGAAACAAGATAGTGATTCTATTTTGCATTAGTTGAAGGGTGCAGTCCATCAACAGAGAGTAAAAGTTTTCTCCTAATGGGGAGATGGTGTGCTTCTATATCAGAGTCGATTATGTGTTCCTAATATATATGGGTTGAGATAGCGGATTCTAATAGAGGCCCATAGCTCCAGATATTGTATCCACCCCGGTGCCACCAAGATGTACCATGACCTACGGGAAGTGTATTAGTGGAATGGCATGAAAAGGGATATTGCAGATTTTATGGCTAAGTGTCCCAACAGTCAATAAGTGAGGTAGAACATCAGCGACTGGGTGGTATGACTCAAGATATTGACCTTTCCACTTGAAAGTGGGAAGCAATTAACATGGATTTCATTACAGGCTTACCTCATACTCGCAGACAACATGATTATATTCAGGTGATTATCAATAGGGTGACTAAGTCAACCCACTTCTTGGCTATCAAGACTACTAATTCAGCAGAGATTATGCCAGGCTCTACATCCGTAAGATAGTCCGATTGGATGGGATTCCATTGTCTATCATCTCTGATAGGGGCACTCAGTTTACATCCCAGTTTTAGAGATCCTTTTAGAAGGGCCTTGGTACTCAGGTTAATCTTAGAACAACTTTTCACCCGCAAATAGATGGTCAGGCAGAGCGTACTATTCATACCTTAGATATATGTTGAGAGCTTGTGTGATTGATTTCAATGGTAATTGGGATGATCACTTACTTCTTATCGAGTTTGCCTACAACAACTTTCATTCTAGCATTCATATGGCTCCCTATGAGGCACTCTATGGGCGAAGTGTAGATCTCCTATTGGTTGGTTTGAGGTAGGTGAATCAGCTTTGATAGGTCCAGATTTGGTTCATGAGACTATGGAGAAAGTTCATATTATTAGGGAGAGGTTGAAGACCGCTCAGAGTCGACAAAAATTGTATGCAGATGTGAAGAGAAGAGGCTTGGAGTTTGAGGTGGATGATTGGGTGTTTTTGAAGGTGTCACCCATAAAGGGCGTGATGAGATTTGGTAAACAATGGAAGCTTAGTCTGTGATATATAGGCCCCTATAGAATTTTTAGGAGAGTTGGTAGTGTGGCTTATGAGTTAGAGTTGCCAACTGACCTAGAAGCAATTCATCCAGTCTTCCATGTGTCCTTGTTTAAGAAGTGTGTCAGCGATCTGACCTTGATTGTTCCTTTAGAGGATATGGGCGTGAAGGATAGACTTACCTATGAAGAAGTCCCCATTTAAATTCTTGATCGACAGGTTCAAAGGTTGAGAAAAAAAGAAGTCACTTCGGTGAAAGTTCTTTGGAGGAACCAGTTAGTTGAGGGAGCTACTTGGGAAGCAAAAGCAGCCATGAAGACCAAGTACCCTCATATTTTCCCTTCCGATCCAGTTTCTGCTTGAGGTAATAGTTTCCTCCTTAGTACGTCCCTTCAGTTCTATTTCATCAGCTTTTTTCATGATCGTAGCATGCATTCATGTTTTACGAAGTTAGTTCAGTCATGTTCTAAGATTAAAACTCAGTCTTTATGCCTATTCTTCAATTTTCATGTCCTGATGGTTGTTACTGTAGTTTCTCTCTTTACTTTACTTGTCTAATCTTCATTCAAGGACAAATGATCTCAAGGGGGAGATATTGTAACACCTCAAAATTTGGACCAACTGTTAAACTTAAAACCTCAGAAAAACTCTGCAATTTTGGTCTCCACTGGCGACCGCCATAGGCGTCAGATCTTCGAAGAGCCGTGGAAATCCTCCACTGGCCCTGAGGCACAAGTTTCCCTAGCTCAACATCCAAGGGCGACGGGCATAGCAGTCACTACGAGCAGTCAGCCCCTGCTATAGGAGATGCCTAGTAGCTCAACCCCCAGCCCCTCTACTATCCTGATGGGCGGTCACCATGGCCATCACGGTTGCGACGAGCCGTGGGAACCAACCGTGGGAATCTTCTAGAAACCTAGACCTAGCTAGCCTATTCTGACATCCAGGTATGATGGTCCATCGTAGGTCCGACGCCCGTCAGGTGGCCCATCCGGTGGAGAAATTCCTGCAACTTTTATTTTATATCAGGGGTATTCCAGTCTTTTCCTATTCTTTTAAATCCTAAGTTAAGTCATTTTGGGAAATTGTAGAAGGGTTTTACTCCCACTTAGCCTAAGTCCTCTTCCATTCTCTTAATCAAGTTTTAAAAGAGGAAAAAGAGCTCAATTCTCCTAAGCTTCAAGTTAGGGTTTCATCTTCAAGTATCCATCTCCAAGCTCTAGACTAAGAAAGCTTCAAATTCTGGTATGTGTGTATTCAATAAGAGATTTCTTTCACCTTTATTTCCAAAACCCCAAGTCTTTATTTGAATTTATGAATTTCTTAAGTTAGGGTTCTTACCCAATTATAGGGGTTTTCTACATATTGTTTTCTCTCATGATTCTCTCAAAACTTCTAATGCTAATTACTCAATTTTGCATGGGTTTTTACAAGTGATTAATTACCTCATTATTTGAAAGCAAACCCTAACCCAATTTTACATGCATGGCTTGATTTAAGTAAATTGGCATATGTAGATAACATGATCTCATAAATTTCAAGAAAATTGCATGCCTAGTTCCTATTTTTATGAAATTGCATAAGATTATGAACTTGAATTAGTTCCATGCAAACCTTTAAGATATGATCCAATATGAAAGACATGACATATCGATGTGCCAGCTATACTCATGAACTATTTTCCTAAAAGCAACATTTGTGAGTATTATGAAGATCCAGGTTTGTAAACATGATTATGAATATATTTTGACATCTAGATATGTCTTATGTATGTGAGCACTATGATATATTTTTGGAGTAGTATTTAGCACCGAGCGATGAGGGTTCTACATAATCCAAGTCCAAAACTATGTTGCCACCATAGGTTTCCCTCTGTAGCTTATGACAGGATCCTTATGAACATGGTTCTAACCTTGGCCGGTTAGGAAAACCTTTTTCAGTATGGGTGTCTGACATCGGACTCCATGGTGCTCAACATGGTTTAATGTCAGTTAAGAGAAAATCCTTTATGAATGTTTTCTAGCTACTAAGTTATATGGTATTCTATTTTGAAGCTTGGCTTATTACCTTATGTCTTATGTATAAATAAATATATTTATTTATGATTTGTTTTAACTATACATGAACTCAGTTTAAGCATGTTTTTAAGCATGTTTTACCTTGATATTGTATACACTTGCATACTCAGTACATCCTATAGTACTGTCACATATTCTTGTACTGCATCCTATGATGATGTAGATTCAGGCTCTCGATCTCAGATTCATGGCTAAAGACTAGCAGGAGTCCCATCCCCAGAGTTGGTGAGTCCTCATTCTTCGAGGACTAGTATCAATTTAGCTATCTCATTGTCTTCTTTTTAGTACTTGGAGTTAGATGAAGTCCCTTCCCAGCAACTCATTATGTCAGTTTAGAGGATTTTCAGACATAGCCATATATTCAGTAATTGTGGTTTTAGATTTTGATATTCCTAAACCATAATCTATATGATTATATAGTTTTTCTTATTACTTCAGTTTATTGCTTTCACTAAGATTATCTCTATTATGTTCAATCCATGCTAAGACCAAGGGTTAACTTGTGATCACTTATGGTTTTTGGTCTCGTGTTATGTCTAGGGGCTAGCCTCACGGCGTGATAGACTCTGTACTGGTTTGGGGTAAGGAAATCTATACCACACCTGTTTCTATCAATGCCATCTCTCAAGTCTGAGTGGAAGGCTATCCCACAATCCTTCATGAAAATCCTTTTTAAATCCTATATCGTGTCGTTTAAGGCACAATAATCATCTTCCATGTTAGATTCATCATTGGACAGCTGCAGAATCTACTATTGGGTTAGCTATTTTTGTTATTACTTTTCGAGCAGCACTTCGGTCCAAGTTGTTTGCTGAGACAAAGCCACTTGACTGGGCTGCCACTATCATTAATCCTGGGACTCCTTTCTCGGTCACTATGAGAGGAAACATCCCATGTCAGACTCTGTACTTTGAGGCACGCCTATGGTACGACTTTATCCATTCCATATTCTTGCCTTCTCAGAATGATAAAAAGGTTACCCAGGAGGGAGACATTCTAGTTGCCTCTATCATATTAGGGGAGCATATTAACTTTGGAGAGATAGCGACTGTCGTGATCAAAAGAAAAGCATGTAGGGGTGGTGATTCATTACCTTTTCCTGTACTCACTAGCAAGCTCTATGCCACTGGTATGCTTGACCTTGCAAAAATACAGATATAGATGCCCCTTGAATAAAGAGGCGCAAAATGCAGCCTTTTGAAGATGTTGAGGTTGAGGATACATATGTTGAGCCCACTGCTTTCTCTCCTTCTAGATCAGCCTCTGAAGCACGTACTCCTATAGAGTCAGGAAATCCTGCAACTGCTGCACCTCCTAGACATTCACTATCTTTACCCACCTCGACCCAAGGTGGCCTCCAAAATCTGGTTCACTTGACCTATTCTCATGATAGGCAATTGACTGATCTAGCTAATAAGCTACCAGATATGATTCACACGACCATAAAGAGGGCCATGATGGAGGTAGTGAATAGTGTGAGCAACCTTTGCAAGAGGGTGGATGTAATAGAGGGTGCTGTAGCAGAGACCCAAAAGGATTAGGCCATTGGTAATGCATACTTGAGTGCTTTGGATGTGGCCATGACACAACGTCATCACATTCTCGGTCCCATGGATGAGCTGTTCACTGCATATGCTAGCAATGATGAGGAGTTGGCTGATGATCAGGATCCAGTGCTCCAGTGGGTGATCATAGAGTTACAACATACTGCCCGTTCCTAATAAGGAGGAGCAGTCACTAGTTCAGAAGCAGCGAAACAGGCGACGGTGATGAGGAGTAGCCCATACAGGGAGTTGTTGCACCCTTTCCTTACTTGTTTGAGCTTAAGCATTGAGGGCAATGCTTCTTTTTGTAGGGGAGGTGGTGCATATTTGATTGTTGCTGTTGGTTGCCCATGTTGGTCCTTGAGATATTGTTTTTATTGCCCTTGTCGGGCCTTGATATTTTTATTTCCCTATTAGATAATTTATTTGGCCCTTGTCAAGCATGATTAGGATGATTGTGATATTGTCCTTATCGAGCCTTTTATTTCTTAGTGCTTAAACTGTGCCCTCGCCGGGCTTATTTTATGTGTTTCTTGCGATATTGCTGGGTTGGTCGTACACGATCTATTCTTTCACTACACGTGCCTTGCAAATGCTCTTAGTACCTATGCCAAGGCTCGATTTCAAATGATTTATGAGCGCTTTAAAATTTTGGTCACCTTGTTAATAGTAGATTAGTTAATAAACTCCAAGGGTTTTCTTCATATCACAGTTCTTCCCAAGGAGTAAATTGTTTCTTTTATTTTTGTTTTCTTTTGTTTCCTTTGTTTATTTTTGTGTTGAACCGGGTTGGTGTTTCTCTATGATATATTGAGAGATGACTTTCTTAAGGGAAAATGCCAAGTTTTAGTTTAAAATTGAGTCCGTGTTTTGCTTTTCTCAAAATGGACCCACCAAAATATTTTCTTGGCAAGAAGTTTTTAGCAAATTGAAAGAAAGAGGGAAAAAGATTTTGAGTAAAGCATTCTCTTATCATGACTTGCACACTCCCTGTTTGGCTCAATCGATTCACAAACTAGTGTGTAAAAGAACTCGAAATAGCTTGTCAAAAGTCATTTGTCCCAATTGATTGTGAGACTCATTGTGAAATTCTTGTGTTGTGATGCCTTGTATGGTAAGGCTATACTTAGTTCTTGAGTGCATGTGTTGTCTAGAACTTGCCCCGAATGTGATTCAAGGCAAAATTCTAGATGGAACTAAGCTTGGAAGATGACCTCAGGCCCTTTTTGAATAAGCCACTTCACCCAAATTGACTTTCCCTTTACATTGACCCTAGTAAGCCTTGTTGAGTTTGTTACCTTTCTTTAGCACCTTGTTTGAAGCCTTGACCCTTCTTGGAACATCGATTTTTGTAACCATCCTCCCTAATGGCTCAAAAGTGAAATGTATGCTAAAAGACTAAATTTGGGAGGGGGGGGGGAATTTAAATTATAACATAGGCATAAGCCTAAGTTTGGGGTGCATGCACCAATGTGGAGAAGAAAGGGATGTATTTCAATACAAGGTATCACCACATGCCTACATCGAAAATTGCTTGAAATTGTCCAATGAAATGAACAAAATGAATAGAAAGGAAGGAATTGGTGCTACCAAGTAAAGGTGATAAAAGGAAGTGAATAATCAAGTTGAAGGAAAACCTTGGGTTGTGAGAGGGAGAAATAAGGTGAAGTTATTGTTCAAAAAATGTGAGTAGTGTTTTGAATGATAAAAAAAAGAGCATTAGGGAGGTTTAGCCACTTGAGCCAAATTCAATCCTCACCTTAACCCTAACCAACACCGTAACCCGTAAGTCCTTAGTGATTCCGAGCTTTGTAACTCTACATTAGTGACAAATTACATAAAGTGCAAGTCTATGGTTCAATGCGTGTGCACTCAAACTTCCTTGAGAGAGTAAAAGTCTTCTTGGTTCTCTTATAATCCCTTTTTATTATGAATTGCATGATTATGAGTGGGATTCTCTCATGTGGTGAGTGAAATTGCGCTCTTGAAAGGAATGATAAAGTCTCTATTTCAATTGAGAGAAATGAATGAGACAAGTTGTATGGCGAATCTTGAGGCAGACCTTGAAGGACCATGCCGATGATGTGAAAAGCTTGAATATCTTATTTTGAATGACAATTTCCCTTGTTTTGAATGAGAAATGAAGTCCTTTTGATAAACATTTTGAAATTAGAAATTGCCTTGAGAAGAAGGTGGTCCAAATTGTGATGAGCATTATAATTGAGTCTTTTTGTTTGAGTCTTTTTGTTTATTATTTTCTTATTTGTAGAGTTTAGATTAATCTTGTGTGCACCCTGTGTGTTTTGAACCTAATTCATTCCTTACTTTGTGAGTATCTTGCTTGAGGACAAGCAATAATTCAAGTTTGGGGGTTTGATAAGTTGGTAATCTACCAACTTATTGAGCCTTTATTCATGAATTATTGCCATGTTTTGATGAGAATTAGAGGCACTTATTGCCTTTATTGATGAAAATGCAGGAACTCTTGATCAAAAGTAGAAAACAAAGGAATTGAACCCATAGAGCTCAAAAAGAGTTGAAGTGTGAAGGTGATCGAAAATAAGAAAGAATCTGCCAATAGGTGCGACCAATATGTGAGCTGTACAATGCGGCGTGTGGTCCACACCTCCCTTCGAACATCACCACAAAATCAACTGACATCACTGTTTGGCTGACAAAGAGACATGCAACACGCAGAACACGTGGTGCAACCGCATGTTGCATCGCAACGCTCCTAAAGGGCATTTTTGTCCAATGCCAAGTGACGTTTTGGGAAGCTTCTAAAACTCATTGTGGGTTATGTTCCTGAGAGAATTGGATAGTTTTTGAATAGAGAATTGTTCCAAAGGAAGATATTGAGAGTACTCTTTCTCTTCATATTCTACACTTAGAATTCACCATTTTTTCTACTAAATTGATCTTGGATTTGGATTTTTGGCTTAAATATGAATGGAAGTATGAGTTACCCAATTGGTATATCTTCTTATTTCCTTAGTATTAGCAACTAATTTCCTTGTCTAGAAGTATATGTATGATGAGTATTTAAATTTGGGTGTGGGTCTTGCTTAATTGTACTTATAATTGATGAATTGATATGGGTCTATTGAATTCCTCAAGTTTTAATCAAAAAATTGATGGTTGCAAACATTAATTGAGTTTTCTTAATTGTGTTCTTTCTTGAAAGAGGGGTTCACAATTCGAATAGGAATCCAATAGTGGAAATTTGAGATTTCCACCTTAGATTGAGGCTAGAAATAACTTAATCGATGGAAACTCTCATCTAAGAGTCTAAGATAGAAATAGTATGACCTTCCCAAGCAATTGAATTGGTTGGTTTATGTTAAAACTATGTTGCTTGAGTAAAGACCATAACATATATATTTGGAGGATCGAGAGATTACTAGATATAACAAAAATAGATGCTACCAATATTGTTAATCACGAATTTGCGTAATTCATCAAGAACCCTAGCCCTTTGTAGAATCCCATCAGAAGCATATCCCCAGTCTCATTCTCATTGATTACAAATCTCGTGTTTACATATGCTCTTGTGTTGATATCAAAGTTGATACGTACATTTCCCTTTCCAATTCCCCCAATCTTTACTTTTAAGTTGTTTGAGCATGTACTCTCTTAGTGATTATTTCTCGAGGATCTTTTAGCGAATCATTATTTCACTCTCTATGGATTCGACCTCGATACTCATTGAGTTACTTTTATTTTGCTTGGCGGTCGCTACCACCTTCTTTGAGAGAGTGCTTTTGAGCGTCATCACTAATCTCCAAGAAGATGCCCTCAAAATAGTGCAGAAGCACCTCTAAAGATCCACTCAAACCTCCACCAGAAACTACCCTACCCACCCCCAAAGACCTTCAAACCAGACTCCATTATCCCTTCCTTATAATAATCTACTCAAAATTAATTATCCCACTAAAAATGCCTTAGTCAATACCAATACTCATAGTAACCAAGCTGGACCATCTGTAACAAACACCAAAATCCAAACCCAGGATCTAACTTATAACCAAATGAGAGAGAGGAACATTTGTTTTAGGTGTCATGACAAATACTATCCTGTCTATAAATACAAACAGAAAAATCTATATCTCTTAATTGGGGAATCTAGCAATGAGACAAATGAAGAGTTTCATGATGCTATGGAGGGTGTTGAAAATAGGGAAGAGACACCAATTATGATAAAGGAAGAAACAACTCATTTGTCCATGAATGTGGCTATAGGAATGACCTCCTCACCGTCAATTGTTAACCTTCTAGGAAAAGTGAAAAAACTGCCCATTATAACATTAGTTGACAATAGTTCCACCCATAGTTTTTGTCATACCTCGAGCCTACACTCTGGGCGGGATCAGTATCCGATGCCAATATCGGCCTGACCATATCTATAACATGGTATGAAATATAAGTGTATAACTAAACATAAGTAGAAACATAATTTAAAAATATTAAAGAGACAAGTCTTATAAATATATTTTTCATATATCATAGAATTGGAATTTCATGAAAAGATAACATGAAGGTCAAAACTAAAATGCAAGACTGATTGTCTATCTATGAAGACTCTAAAATATGTCTGATTGGTTATTAAAGCAAAAATAAAGCAACTAACTGCAGGCTAAGCCCCTTAGAAGTAAGGAGGGCTCATAGAGAGCTGAAGCCTAACGTAGCATCTAATCGCGTGCCTGGGTACCCGAGTCTATATCATTAAAAGATGTAGCACCAAATGGCATAAGTACGTGAAATATACTATATGTAAAATGGCGAAAAGAAACATGACATAGATGCATCAATAGAAATAGAAATAACCAATAGAGTAAAATTATGACATGGAAGGGATATAAACTCAAATCAGTTAGATTGTTCAGTGTTAAATATTTTATTCTCTTTTAGTTCATTATGGGAGTCTAAAGGTGTAATAGATATAAAACACTATGTGAGCACATAGAGTCTGATCTTTGCCCAATCAACTAAGCCATCTCATATCTTGTTGGGTATGGTACATACATGTCATAGGTTTGCTAAAAAGGACCCATAATAAGCTCTTACTAGGGAAATATAAAGGAGTCGCCCAAACCAACGATATGATCTGTAACCTACATCAGCAAATGTAGTTTCTGGTATTCATCATTTAGACTTATGCCTTCTCGATTAACCATTTAGATCTCTTAAGCTTATATGATCATAGTTTAGCCATTGCGGCTCATGATCATAGTTTAGCTTTTGCGGCTCATATTCATAATTTAGCCTTTGTAGCTCATGTTTATAATTTGCAATTCAATAATATTATTTGAGATAATGGATGATCATATCACTTTGGCATGGTTCATAAGTAAGACGTTCATATCATTATGTCATAAATATCATATCATATCATGGATTCTTGAAAGTTACATTCTTGAGGAGGTTTCATAATTTGGGGACTATATAATCATATCCTTTTTGAAGCTATCATGGAAATCATAAATTCTTAGAGTTTAACAAAAAGATCATTTTGTTTTCCTAGACATTCATAAAATCATATAGAGAACCCATAATAATCACATAGTATATGAAATATTATAAGAATGGGATACTTGCATAGAGGGTTCTTGAAATTTCACAAAGCATTAAGGAGAATTCAAGGCACGAAGGTTTTACCCTAACCCTAATTTATTGATGGGAGATGATTCAAAGACATAGAAATGATATTCATGGAGAAGGATGAGATAGGGGATAGACTTACATACCTTACTTGCTCCTAGTAAATGGAGGATGCTAGAACTTGAAGAAGAATTTTGAGAGATCGCTCCTTCTTGAGTCTAAAGCATAGTTTTTTTTCTTGAAACCCTTGGAGTCTAGGTTGGAGAGGAGGGGGGGTGGGAGAGGATAAAAACATAAGTTTCTAAATTTTCTCATTTTCTAAAAATTAGGTTTTGAACATGCATAAGGGTACCCAAAAGTCGGAGCACTAAAACAACCTTAACTAGACGAAGTTCTAAAAATGCTCAAAATTGCCCCAAGGCATCGCCATGCTGATCTCCCTACCTAGACAAGGAGATGGGAAGGGCACCACGAAGCCAAGGTAGCTTGGATTCCTTTAATGGCCAAGGTGGCATGGAGGCCATGGCCTTGGCCTGCAAGGCATTGGCTTTGGTGGAACCCTAACCTATGTGTTTGCCTTGGATTACTCATGTGACCTCAGACTAATTTCTAACTAACTTTTGGGTCAAATAACCTAACTCCAAAGCTTCAACACACCAAAACATGATTTGAGATGCGAGGTGTTATAATATCTCTCCCTTAGGATCATTCATTCTCGAATGAGGGTCATGGATAGAAGGAATATGTATGAACCATAACATAGTCTCTCTTGGACTATCATTTATCAACAAAGACCTTATTCACATAAGGAGTTTCATAACGAGTAACAAAAACTAGCATTTAGGCACAAGTTATGGGATGCATGAGAGTTAGCATAGACATGACATATTAAGGATTCATTTATACATGGAGGACATGACATAAGACATGAGTTTCATGGGTTATGAATATTACAACATAAAACATGAATTCATATGATTGTGGGCATAAAGTAGGATTATTACCTTAAACATCTTCCCTTTGAGAAGTGAACAGGTGAGGATATCTAGTTTTCATATCTTCTTAAGCTTCTAATGTAGCCTCTTCAACATTCTAATTTCTCCATAATACCTTCATGAAAGCTACTTCTTTGGTTCTCAACTTACGAACCTGACAATCTACAATTTCAACGAGAATTTCCTCATAAGTTAGACCATATTTAACACTAACACTTTCCATAGGGAAAATAAGTGAGGTGTCCCACCCATACTTATTTAGCATAGAAACATGGAATAACTGATGAACAGAGGCCAAGTCTGCAGGCAACTCCAATTTGTTGGCTACTTGACCTATCCTCTTCAAGATTTTGTAGGGGCCAATATATCAAGGACTAAGCTTCCCATTTTTTCCAAACTGCATGACGCCCTACATAGGTGAAACCTTCAAGAATACCCAATCATTAACACTATACTCTAAGTCTCTTTGTCTCACATTAGAATATGACTTTTGGTGGCTCTGGCGCAGTCCTCAGCCATTCCTGAATGATCTTAACATTTTCCATGGCTTGGTGGATCAAGTCTGGCCCCAATAATTCAGCTTTACCAACCTCAAACTACCTAATTGGGGACCTATACCTCTGCCTTATAGTGCTTTAAATAGTGCCACTTGAATGTTAGTGTGATAGCTTGTAATGACTCTCCAGGTCATTTTCTATTTTTCATGCTTTTACTGTATTTTTAGCTTTCCTTCAGTGGCTATATGTAATTTATGACTTGCTGGAACTGACGATTCGGTGTCAAGGCCATTCGTTAGGTCGTTATGACAATTTCCCTATTTTAGAAGTTGAACTTAGAAAATCTTTGACTTTGGTCAACTTTCTTGGTAAACGTGCTCAAAATTAAATTCTGATAGTTCTGTTGGCTTTGAAATGGGGATTTTGATCTAGTAGGACCCTTGGTCTGGGTCTGAGTACTTTTAGTTTGGTTTTGTGTTGCTTTAGGTGTTTTTAAGCCAGTTTGGCTGGTAGGGTTGACTTTGGTAAACATTCAGAGAAGACGACCTCAGATGGAATTTTCGTCAGCACTGTTAGCTCTATAATTTTGACTTTGAGGTAGAGGGACCTTTAGTTTGGGTCTCGAGGCTCCCAGGCTTATTTTTGGGTTTTGAGTTGCGAGTTGGTTTTTGACATGGGGCCTACTTTTCATTAAAACAGTCTCCATTGAAAGTTTCGTCGATTCCATTGAGTCTAGAATACTATTTTTGGTAGGGTAGAATAGTTGGTTTCTGTTCACGGGGTCCCGAATGAATCTCGAGGGTCCATCGGGAGACTTTGTTTTAGCCTTTGTGATTTGGTGGTTGCTGCTATAAAGTTGCAGACCAGTTTTGTCATCGTGACTGCTAGGTGGACATCGCGTTCGTGATGGTCTGGTTTCTTAAACATCACGATCGTGTGGGTTTCTCCTCATGACTATGATGAAGTAGGATGGGACTCGGTCTAGCTTGCTCTACGCGATTTCATGGCAGGACAGTCGCGACAACGATGGTATGGCCCGTGTTTTATAGCAATTGTGTAGGGTCCTTCGCGAACGCGATGAAAGACCCTACATAACTATTTAAGCTGCCAACTTCATTTTTTTCTCCAACATTTCGAATTTTCTCCATTGATAAGCATTCAAGCTCTGGTTCCAGCTCCATTTTCTCAGTATACTTCATCTAATAAGTCCCCTCTATGCCTCTCCTCTCTTTCCGTTGTTTATTTCTCGTTAAATCCCATTAAACTCCGCTGGCTTCCCCATGTGAATTCCCTTTAACTAGTAGGACATCAGGACTGTTTTGGGCCCCGAAACAAGTCCCGTTCGTGCTCAACTTTTGGGTATGGGTTATTTAGCCCATTGCAAATATAATTGTGAATTTTATTCTCTGTTTCATTATGCGGGCCTCGAGGATCATTTTCCAACCCGATTTCTAGCCCAATTTTTCCGTATAGCAATATGGGTGTCATTCTTCTCATCTTGATGCCTAGATTGTATTCTTGATAGTGTGGTAGCTTTCTGAGGCTGTTTGAAAGGGGAAGGCACACGAGTGACAGTTCGTGTTTGCAGTTCAGCCCCGAGGTAGGTTACGATTTACTTCCTAGATTGAGTTTAGTTAGATCTTATATATTTATATTTTACTGGAACATTAGGTTAGGCTTTAGGTAGATTTAGGCTTAAATCTTGTAGTTTGTTTTAATTGGCTATTTCGGATCATAGCTTAGAATTATTATGCTTATCCTTACCGTAGAAGCTTGTATTATCGTTGTTGCTAGCTTAGAATTCCTAGTTTGCTTTTAGGAGGTTTTAGAGGTAGAGTAGAGGCTCTTTGTGATTTTCTCTTTTACTTCCCTGTTTTATCCTATTTTTTCTACCGTTATGTGTAATTGTGGGTCCGAGGCCATAACTTAGATTTGGATGGAGTTCCCGGTCAGTTCTCTTGGTTTGGAGGATATTTTTCCATGTTTTGCCTTATTGTGTGTTATTTTCTCTGAATATGTATATTTCATGCTCATACTGCATTGCATATTATCGGTACAAAAATGAATAGTTATTCATGATTTTTGGTTCAAAATTGAGGTTCACTACAGCTATGATGATTTTTTGATTTTAAATGAGATATATTAGGTTTTACTACAGATTTTGAAAGGAAAAAGAGAAAGTACTATTTTATGCATATATTTATAGTCCGATGCGATATTCCAGACCCTCGATGCATTATTTTGGGGTTTTACTTCCCATTTACCTACATATATATATATATATATTTATTTATATATATATATATATGCATAGTCTGATGCGGTATTCTGGGCCCCCGATGCGGTATTCCGGGTTTATACTATTATGCTTTCATACATTACATCATCATCCATCGCATTACATTGACTTTGGTGCTTTTGGATTGTCGGTTAATTAGGATTGATCTTGCTATTACTTCATCCTTATTGGTTCGGTTGGCTCTATTTTGGTTTTATAACTAAATTTAGGTGGATCCCTGTATTTTAGCTATAATTTATTATATATTATCTTTCTGCGCTCGGTCGGCCAATGATGCCTACTGGGTACCCATTGTTTTGGTACTCATACTACACTCTGCATCTTTTTTTGATGCAACACCTAGTACGATCCACCCTCGCTGATCCTCTTATTATTTGAGGCCTATTGTAGTTCATATCGCGGTGAGCTCCCGGCGCCTTGGAGACTTCACATGCTTTCCATCTTGTATATTCTGTCAATATTTTGTATTTTGGATAGACAGAGTCTGTTGTATAGCTACTCCATACTTTAGTCGCTCTTGTATCGATGACACCAAGTGCGGGTTAGTTCTCGTATATGTTTTGTCTTTCTTGGTCACTTTAGGGCCATCTTTTGTATATTTAGTACAATTGGTATATATATATATATTCTATTGGCCCTATTTCCCCGATTTATGTCTTCCGCTTTTCTTACTTTAACTCCTTTTATTATCTTTCGCACCATTGGGTTTGGCTTGCCTACTGGGGGGTTATGTAGGTGCCATCATGGCCCGGTTTGGGATCATGACATAGTGGTGTTAGAGCTATAGGTTCACCGGTCATGCCAGTATAAGAGCAAAGTGTCTAGTAGAGTCTTGTAGATTGGTACGATAATGTCCGTATCCAATCTACAAGAGGCTATATGACATTCCTAGGAAAGATGTCATCTTGTTTGATTCCTTGTCATGCGTTCTTGGATAATTCAACTTCTAAGTATCTTTGTTTCACTCCTTCTTAGATGGTTCAGACGAGATCTGCAGTGGGTGAGGATAAGGCCTCTGCACCTACAGTTTGAGCCCCAACTAGAGGACGGGGTAGAGGTCAGCCCAGAGGTCGAGGTAAGGAACGGGATGTGGCACCAACTAAGGCCTGGGATAGACTACCATCACCAGAGCCTGAGGATATGGCTGATGAGGTTCAGTATGAGCTGGGATATGCGAGGACATCCCAGCATCTGGACAATTTCATGGCTACTCGAGTATTGCAGGACACTTTGGTTTGGTTATTGGGGTTTCTTAAGGGTGTGACTCCACTAACAGCTTCATCGGGTACTCTGATTGGTTCTCAGGTTAAAAATGAGGCCCAGACTTCAGCTCAGGCGGAAACACAGGGTTTAGGAGCACAACCTACTGCTGCGGCTCCCAGATTGAAGGTATTTACGATTCCTACAGTTGTTCCACCTATTCCCACCAGGCCAGTTATGTCTTCTGAGGAGCAGAAGATGCTTGGTAGGTTTCTGAGATTGGGTCCTCCGAGGTTTTCGGGTGCTTCTAGGGAGGATGCATATGAGTTTCTGACTAGATGCCAGGAGAGATTGCATAATTTGGGGTTAGTTGAGTCACATGGAGTAGATTATAGTGCATTTCAGCTGGAAGGTCCAGCAAAGCAGTGGTAGAGGTCATATGTAGCTTGCAGACCAGCTGGGTCACCTCCGCTTACTTGGGCCTAGTTTTCCCCAACTTTTCTGGAGAAGTATGGATCGTGTAGCGTGAGAGAGAGGATGATAGATTAGTTCTCTGGGTTGGAGCAGGGCTCCATGACTATTTCTGAGTATGAGGTTCATTTCCACCAGTTGTCCAGGAATGCCACTATGATTCTACCCACCGAGCATGTGATAGTATGCTGCTTTGTTTGAGGTCTGACTTTGCAGCTTTTCTTGGCTATAGAGGGTATGGTAGCATCAGGTTAGTCCTTTTTGGAGGTGGTATATCATGCCCGCACTATTGAGGGCGTACTTTGCGAGGCCCAAGGGGGCAGCGATAAGAGGCCCCGCCATCAAGGCAGTTTCAATGGTTCACAGGCCCGTGGTAGAGGCAACTATGGTAGAGGTCATCACCAGTAGCATTTCTAACCGAGCCAGCCTATTCTGGAGGCATTACAGACTACTGAGGGTCAAAGTAGCAAGAGTATTCTTCCTACTCCACGAGGTGCTCATTCAGGGTCCACAATCGTGGTGGTCATTCTAATTCAGTCGAGTTTTCACAACAGAGTATGTTTGGTCAGGGTTTTTATGAGTGTAGCGAAATAGGCCACTTTGCTAGAGAGTGTCCATCGGCACAACACTCTAGGCGACAAGATCAGTTAGTTCTGTCCCCTAGGGCTCCAGCACCTCCAGCCAGAGGTAGTTTATAAGGTAGTAGGGGTGGTCCCCCAGGGTACTAAAGGTGGTCCTCAGTTTGGTAGGTCGGGTGGTTGTGGAAGTCAGAGCCACATGTATGCAGTTCTGGGCTGGACAGAGGCTGAGGCTTTAAATGCTGTGATCATATGTACGATTTCTATTTGTCATCAGTCTGCTTCTGCTTTGTTTGATCTAGGGTCTACATTTTCATATGTATCTGCTTATTATGCTACTCGTCTGGAGTCTTCTTGTGAGTCTTTTCCTGTGCCCTTGCATGTATCTACCCCAGTAAGAGATTCCTTAGTAGTGGATCAGGTGTATCAAGCTTGTGTGGTAACTATCTTGGGGTACGACACGTGGATAAACTTGCTTGTACTTGATATGGTTGATTTTGATGTGATCTTAGGCATGGATTGGCTGTCTCCTTATCATACAGTATTGGATTGCTTCACCAAGACTGTTACTCTTCGGATGCCTGGTATCCCTCCTATCATATGGAAGGGTACCAATAGCCACATGCCAAAGGGAGTTATATCCTTCTTGAGCGCCCAACGGTTGGTTGGGAAGGGGTGCTTAGCCTATCTTGCATATGTCCGCGATTCTAGTGCCACCATACCTCCCCTTGAGTCAGTTCTTGTGGTTTGCAAGTATTCGGATGTGTTTCCTTCTGATCTTCCAGGTCTTCCTCCTGATCATGACATTGATTTTGGTATCGATATTGAGCCGAGTGCCAAGCCCATTTTTATTCTGCTATATCGGATGACACCAACTAAGTTGAGAGAGCTTAAGGATCAGCTCCAGGATCTATTGAGTATAGGGTTTATCAAGCCTAGTGTGTCTTTGTGGAGTGCTCCAATTTAGTTTGTGAAGAAGAAGGATGGGTCAATGCATATGTGTATTGACTAGATGGAGTTGAATAAGGTGACAGTTAAGAACAGATACCCGATGCTGCGTATTGATGATTTGTTTGACCAACTTAGTATGCAGCGGTGTTCTCTAAGATAGACTTGAGGTTTGGTTATCACCAGCTGAGGATTAAGGCTGTAAATATCCCAAAGACTGTATTTAGGACTCGATACAGCCATTATGAGTTCCTAGTCATGTCTTTTGGGTTGACTAATGCCCCAACAACATTTATGGAGTTAATGAACTGTGTGTTCAGTGCCTACATGGACTCAATTGTGATTGTGTTCATCGATAACATTCTGATTTTTTGAGGAGTAAAGAGGAGCACGAGCAGCATCTTAGAGTTGTACTTCAGACCTTGTGAAACCATCAGTTATATGGCAAATTCACTAAGTGTGAGTTTTGGTTTGAGTCTGTGGCATTCTTGTGGCACATGGTGTCCAAGGATGGGATTATGGTAGATCTGGTGAAGATTGCAACAGTTTGTGACTGGGCTAGGCCTACTTTTCCTATCGAGGTTCACAGTTTCATCGGGTCGGGTTGGGAGGTTATTACAGATTGTTTGTAGAGGGGTTTTCTTATATAGCAGCTTCATTGACTAGATTGATTTAGAAGAATGTCCCTTCCAGTGGTTAAATGAGTGTGAGGCGAGCTTTCTGAAGCTCAAGGCCTTATTGACTTCCGCTCTGATTCTTACTCTTCTGATCGAGGGTCAGGCTTTTATAGTATATAGTGATGCTTTAGGTATTGGTTTGGGTTGTGTGTTGATGCAACAGGGTCGGGTTATTGCTTATGCTTCTATATAGTTGAAGGTTCACGAGAAAAACTACCCCATACATGACTTGGAGTTAGTATTGGTAGTCTTTGCATTAAAGATTTGGAGGCATTATCTGTATGGCATGCATTGTGAGATGTTTACTGACCATCATAGTCTTCAGCATATTTTCAGCCAGAAGGATCTAAATTTGAGGCAGCGTAGGTGGTTGGAGTTACTGAAGGACTATAATATCTCTATTCTTTATCATCCGGGCAAGCAAACGTGGTAGCAGATGCCTTGAGCCGGAAGGCAGTGAGTATGGGTAGCTTGGGTTTCTTAGTGATAGAGGAGCGACCTTTAGCTTGGGACATTCAGTCCTTGGCTAACAGGTTGGTTACACTTGATATTTATGAGTGAGGCCATATTCTTGCATGTGTTGAGGATAGATCTTCCTTGTTGGACAGATTCGGGCACAATAGTTTGATGATGTGGGGTTGAGGATCATTCATTACAAGGTGTTAAGCGGGGAGGCTAGGAAGACAATATTAGATTCAGAGGGTGTTCTGAGGATCGAGGGTCGTATCTGTGTTTCTAGAGTTGGTGACTTGGTTAGATTGATCTTGGAGGAGGCTCATTGTTCTAGATATTCCATTCATCCCGGGGCAGCTAAGATGTATCGTGACTTGAGGCTGCACTACTGGTGGTGTGGGATGAAGAGGGATATTTCAGCTTTCGTGTCTAGGTGCTTGAACTGTCAGCAAGTGAAGTTTGAGCACCAGAGTCCAGGTGGTTTGTCATAGAGGCTACCCATTCCAGAGTAGAAATGGGAGAGGATAGCTATTGACTTTATAGTCGGGTTTCCACACACTTTGTGGAGATTTGAAGCTATTTGGGTCATTATGGATAAGTTGACGAAGTCTGCTCACTTCCTTCTGGTTCAGACTACCTACAGTTTTGAGAGGTTAGCTCAGATCAACATTCAAGAGGTTGTCCATTTGCATGGTGTGCCAGTTTCTATCATTTCTGATTGGGGTACTGATAATCAGTATTTTACCTACTTATTTAACCTTTAAGCTTATGCTTTTGCTAGTTTAAAGTGGAAAAATAGTGTAATTGACACGAAATACTTCTATTTTGCAGGTCTTTGTGTTTAAGAAGTGTTCGGGATGAATTCGGATGAAAACAAGTCAAAAGGAGGCCATTCGGAGAAGCAAGTAGCTAGCAACAACATATGCCTTTGCGAACGCGGGGTCCCATCCGCGAATGCAAAGGCCAACTGAGTCAAAGCTCTGGGAGAGCGATCCTTTGACTGCTTATGTGAAGTTCAACCAGACAAAGAAACTTCGTGTACGCGGCTGACCTTCTGCATAGGCAAAGAAGGAAAGTGGAGCAGCTGGGTAGTTTTGGAATTTCACATCCGGAGAAACGCCAATTCACATAAAACACTCCTAAGACATCTTGAAACATATCTTTGGCTATTTTCAAAACTTTTGAGCAAGCTTGGAAGCAAGGTTCATCAACCAACACTATAGGAGTGAAGATTTGGATGCTTTGTATTGTAAAATTTTAAGTTTCATTCTTCAACTCTTGTTCTTAATTGCTATTTATTTGGTGTATTTGTTGACTTGAGATTTTGGGTTTGTATTAGAGATAATACTTGTTGGGTTATTGAATTCATATATAGATTTTGTTCTTGATTGATTATTTGGGTCTATTGAATCCTCCATTGCTTGAATTTATAGTCAATGGTTGCAAACATTGACTTAGCTTACTGATTTGGGTTTTTGCTCTAGAGAGAAATTCTCGAATTCGGGAAGATTCACTAGTGGGTACTTGGGAATCCATCTAGATTGGAGGCTAGACATAACTCCAATCGCAGAATCTCCCATTTAAGGGTCCGAGCTAGAGATAGGACGACCCCCCAAGTTATTTGGTTGTTTTATTGCTTACTCGTGTTAGTTCGAGAGAAAACACACGAGATATATGCTTGATTGGTCAAGAGACAGTTAGACATACCTTTAGCCAAGAGTACCTAAGTGCTAACCGGGTGCAAGTCTTGTGAATTGAATTCCCACTGCCAATTCTCCCTTGTTATCCTTGCTTGGCAAAAGCAAGGAAAGCCACTGATCAATATATCGTTTAATTGATTTTCTTTATCTTTTAGTTGTAGTAAAACTCCCATTTTTTGATATCTTTTCCCTTTTCCGTTATTTGAACTTTAATAAGTTGCTTAGAATCTTTATTATCTCGATCGCGACTACATTGTTCCCTTGGGTACGACCTGACACTCATTGGGAATTATAAATTTTGTTTTGATTACGCGATCGCCGTGACCTCCTACTTGGAGAGCATGATTTGAGCGTTATCAAAAATGGCACCATTGCTGGGAGACAATTTGGCATATTGAGTTAGTTTAGAATTTGAGTTTACTTATTCTAGTTCAATTTTTGTGAATAATTGTTTTTCTTTCGCTAGTCTTAGTTTGTTGATGGCATCATGGATTATTTAAATTTTAGAAATGGTGATGGTTGCATTCCAATATATATTTCTGACTATTGTGTTTATTGTGGAGGATCCCACCTTGGACGAAGGTGTAGAATTGGCCCTAGGAGAGGAAGGTATTCTCCTTCTCACTCCTATGATGGGCACAATTGCTATTTTTGTGGTGGTCGAGATTGACATTGGAGCGATTTCCCCAACGATGATCGTCCCTCTCCCCCTCTTTGTGCTAATTATATTGCTAGTGGTGCTTGTGACCTTAACAGGGACCATGAATTCACAAGCAAAGAAGGCATATATGGCAAGCTCCAAACCCTCTTGGCCTCGCTAGAAGCTCAAGAGGAGAGTGTGAAATCCATAAAGCAATGCTTTGTGGACGCAAGGGCGAAAGAAGAGGAAAACACAAGGGTAGATCATGAATTGAAGGTGGTGTTGCAACCAACTACACCAATTGGGAGTCATGATGTCATAGCATCTCTACGTGAGGATGTTATGAACGAGGCAAGCTTGAAGGTGGAGAAACCCAAATCCCACTTCAACCTTTGTTCGACCTTAAGTTTGATTCAATGGACGAAAGTCAAAGTAATCAAGCTTTTGGAAGAACTTGGAAGGAGGGTGGATGAAGGTCTATCCGGTTTTGAGTTTGTCATGGAACGAAGTCAAAGCGTCCTTCATCACTTGAAGGATAAAAGGTGTGACATGCGGAATCAAGAGAATGGCCTTCTCATGCTAAAACCTTCACCCTGGGAGTGCCACCGAAAGTTCGATTCATGTTTGGGTCGAAGGTTCAAATATTCCAAGTGGAAATCTCAAGGGTGAGGTAGCCGGCATCATGCCGCGACGTTAAATTGTGCGCTTGATGGGAGGCAACCCATCATTTTTATTCTTTACTTCACTTTTTGTTTCTTTTTGGTGTGTTCTAGGTGCCCATGGAAATGAGAAGAGGAACCAAGTGTTGAGAAGCACCAAAAATACCTCTAAAAAACATGCTTTTCGCACCTGGAAGAATACCCGTCGCACATGCCATAACACAAACAACCAGTGAACTGATCAAAAACACTAGCATTTGTGAACATGGTGTATTTTGCACCTCACATAGTGCACATCGCACATCGCATCGCACATCGCGGGCAGAATGCTGAAGAAAAGTGAAAAATCTGGTCAGTCCAGTCTTCTTCGCAAACGCGGAAGACTGGCCGCGAACGCGAAGACCAGGGTACATCATGCCTTCGCGAATGCGTGAACCAGCTATGAACATGAAGGACAATTAATCTTCAAACCTTTATGAATGCTCCGGGCCACTGCGAACGCGAAGCTTCCAATAAGTTCAGGTAAAGTTTAAAACGTTGAAAAATCAGAAGGTTCCAAAATGCTTTCTTCTCAAAACAAAGATACTCTCTCCTCCTTTGGCACACAAAAATTCCATCAAGTTCTTCCATTAGTTGCTTTACCAAGTGCAATCCACTAGGTATGAACTCCTCCCTCCTTATATTTTGAAATGGGTTCTTTTCTTCCTCAACTTGATGTATAGAAATTGGGTAATGGAAATTCTTAGCTGGTCACCTCTTGCTTTAATTCAACTTCTAGTTATGTTTAAGTGTTAAATTGTTGGGCAAAATTGGTTGAGGCTATGTCCTAAATGGTGGGACTAAAAAGTGGTGTTTTTATTGGTTCTAAAACCTTGGGAGATCAGGCAAAAACTGCTTGCCTCCCATGTGTTTGAGAAAATGCCTCAAAGAGGCACTGTTCCAAGCATCATGATAACCTTCGCGTTCGCGGGCACCTGGCAGCATTCGTGAAGGCTAAAATTTCTAAAAAAATAATTCCTTCTTCGCGAACGCAGCCGGTTGGCCGCGAACGCGAAGAAGGATTGTATAGTAGTGTCAAAATAGTGGCAACACATAGCCTGCCTCGAAACTTCTTTCGGCTATTTAATTGGCCTAAGTACTTCATACTACATTGTTTTAAGTGTCCCTAAGAACTTTTAACATAATGGTGTGTTTTGTAGGTACTTTGATCAAAAGGATGGCCTCCAACGGTAGTGACAATGAAGTTAAAAATGCTCTGAATGTGGAAATAGAGAAGAACTACGATCATGATAGGTTCCTATCAGCATCATGTGAACGCCGATATGATGAGCTATTGTCCAAACCCTTTGTTAGGGAGAAAGGAATCAATATGGACAAAGTTGAGATGAAAATGTCAGAATTCTTCAAGAGGTTGGTGGAGCGGGGTTGGATATGTTTTGATCCTCCACCTATCATGGATAACCACATAGTGGTCACTGAGTTCTACGCTAACGCTTCGATCACTGATTTCAATGATGCACTAGTCACTACCATTCAGGGAGTCCAAGTGAGCTTTAACCCCGAGATTATCAATGCACTATACAACCTCCAGGATGCTGACAATGAGGTCTACATTGTAAAATCCAAAGACGAAGGGCACCAGTGGTTGGTAGACAAATTGAATGATGGGGTGACCCTGAATTGGTTGACGTCGCAGAAAGGGGTTGATTTACAGGAGTTTACTATAGAAGCCAAGACTTGGCTTTTGATTATCTGTGCAAGGATCATGCCATCCACTCATGACACAGATGTGACCCCTGAATGAGCATTGATGGTGGAATCCCTCATTGAAGGCATAGATGTGAATGTTGGGGTCCATATTGTGGCTCAGATGGCTGAGGTAGCTAGTGGAAGGTCTAAAAGCCTTTACTTTACTTCATTAGTGACTCAGTTATACTATGATGATGGGGTGTTGAATGACCTTACTGATGTTGAGAAGAAGCCAGCGACTATGATACACCCATTGTTGAAGAGGGCCCCAGAAGCAAAGCAGAAAAAGAGAAAGATTGATGTAGCTTCTCCATCTTTTGAACAGTTCCCAGAGTCTTCGACTGAGCCTGCGGGTCCTTCCACTATTGCATCTGGATCATTTTAGTCTGTGGGAGCTCTACAGTCCAGGCCCTATATACTTGCACCACCTCTTTGACTAGATTCAGGGAGTGGATGCACATGTTCAGCAGTTGTTGGTCGGATTCTCTTCTGGTTCAGTTGGAGCCGACACACTAGCAGATACTGAGTCCCCCCATCCTTGGCCAAAGTGGATAATGAGCAAAAATTGATTAATGGGCGGTTGAGTGCAATGAATGCATGCTTTGGAGCACATGAGCTGCAGGCAAGAAAAAGTTGAAAAGCGGCAAAAGAAGTTGAGCGAGCACGAAAAAAAGAAGAGCAAGTTCTTAAACAAGATGATGGATAGATTGAAGTCCTTCTGCAGATCGAGAGGAGCTGAGGAGGATGATAATGATGAGGATGAGGAGAGACTTGAGTTTTCCTCTTCTTCCAGTTCATATTGATACACCTCAGGAAGCCTCCTCAAACTTATTCCTTACTTTGATACAGTGAGGGCACTGCCCTATCTTAGTTGGGGGAGGCGTGTGATCCACGCTCTATCTTTCTAGTTTAGTTTGCTTTGCTTATTGATATTATTGTGCCTTTGCCGGGCTTGTTTTGTTTTTTTGTTGGATATTATTTGCCCTTGCTGAGCTTGTTTTGTTTGTTTGTTTATATATGTTTTATGCCCTTATCGGGTGTACCTTGTAGATCTGCACCCTCATCGGGTTTTGATGTTGTGTGAAAGAAGTTGATGGTTTAGTTTTTAGTTTCTTTTGTTATTTTGTAGTTGAGATATGGTTGTTGTGGGCCAGGGAAAGTTTGAGTACCCATTAGGCTAGATGGAACTTGCTGGGGGATAATTGTTCTGCAAGTGACGATGTGCAAACCACACGAGCTTCGCACAGGCCCACTGTTTGGCCTGTGCATTTCACATGTGATGTGCCGCCATTTTACGGTACTTTCGACTCCTTTTAACTAAGAACAATCGTACGTTTTCAAGCAACCGTCGTCGTTTTTGATGTTTTTATGTTATATTTGTAGGAAATGGAGACAAACAAGGAAACGGAAGGAAATACGAGCAAAAAGACATTCTGCCTAAGAGTGACGGCCTGAGTGACGGTCCGTCAAACATGTGATGCTCCATCACATGTGACCGTCAAGTAGAGGAAGTGTACTGTCTAGGAGTGACGGCCGCCGTGACGGTCCGTCAAGGTGATGACGGTCCATCAAAGTGACCGTCAGGTTGAGCTACACCACTGCCTTGTGGTGACGGCCAAGGCGACGGTCCGTCAAGGTGGTGACGGTCCGTCACCCCAAGCCGTCAAGTTGAGACAGTCGGCGACACGGAATCCGAGCGTTTTTGGGTTTACTTCCTAGACTCCTATAAATACCCTATGTTAGGTTTATTTTAATTATCATTGATATTATTCATTCACTATACAATAGTTCTCCCAATAGTTTTAGGAGTGTTTGAGCGAGTTTTGAGAGAGGAAACGCGCTACACACGGTTTCCTTCTCCTAAATCTTGTTCTTGATTCGTTCTTGAGATCTTTGGTTTCTTGTTCTTGGAATAATTAAAGATTGTTCTCAATACATTGTAAGGATTTCTTTTCTTTATTATGCATATGACTTTCTGTTATTCTTCTACTAGCATGAGTAACTAAACCTCCCACAACTAGGGTTGTGGGAGCCATGGCTAAGGTATCGAGATAGATTTCGGGTAGCGACGGGTTCAATATATGTATTGTCACGTTGTTAATCATTCATTATTTAACGTTTTCTAGTGGTTGCAAACATTAGAACATGCCTAGGTTTAAATTTGCTTGAGTAAAGAGATTAAAACCGGGAAAATTGATTAACAACAAGGATTCGAGACTACTAACTCTCGTCTAATGATTAATGCTGTAACTAGATTAATCTACTTGATGTTTAGGATTGAAATCTAAAAAGCACATCTTTTCAAGGTCGAGAGAATAGAAAAGGAAATTTGTTTATTTGGTCGAGAGACATTTAGACGATACCATTGCTTCAATCACATCGTGACACACATATAAAAAGAACCCGATTAAGCCTAGGATCGACATTGTTACCAACGCCATGGTAAACACTTCCCTAGTTCATTCTCCTATTGATTATCATTCATACGTTAATTGTTCGTTTTGTTTATGCATTGTTTACACAAAACCCCCCCTTTTCCGGAAACTATTGACGACAAGTCACATACTTCACTAAAGGCTTAATCTTCACCATATTCTCCGTGGGATTCGACCCCAACCTTTGTTGGGTTCTATATTTGACTACGACCGCTTACGCTTCTTTAATTAGAGGTGTAGTTTGGGCGTTATCAACATGCGACACACACTTTGTTACATGCGAATATGTGATATGTTCTTTGATCCACCTTGTGTAGCCATGCCGATTTAGATAGATGAATTGTCCCAATGATAGATTGAGTGACGATATTCTTAAGGGCAAATCGTCATCTTTTGAGGTTTTGGTTGCAAATTGACTTGTTTGGTACCAATGAAGTAGTCTTGCATGCTAAGTGAAATAGGCATACCCTTTCAAAAAAAGTTGTGAAAAATTCATGGCAAAAAGTGATTTTGTGAAAACTCTTTTAATCTTTTTGTGACTCTTGACTCATTAGTGGTGATAATGTAGAATAACTCATCTTTGTTCTTGTTTAAGAAGTTAAAAATTGATCCTTCTTGAATGATTCGCATGACATGTGTTGTGAGGTTTAGTTGAATAATACTTGTGCATGTGTGTCATCTAGAACTTTCCCTGAATGTGATTCAAGGCAAAATTATAGGTGTAACCGAGCTTGGAATATGACCTTAGGCCCTTTTTGACAGCCACTTCACCCAAATGACTTCCCAATGACATCAAATCCTAGTGAACCCCTTTGATCTTGTGACCATTCTTTGGCACCTTGTCAACACCTTGACCTTTTTGGAACCTCCATCTTGGCACCTATCCTCCCTAATTGCTTGAAAATGAAATGTAGGCTAAAAGCCTATATTTGGGGGGAGAAACGAAAAATAACATAGGCAAATGCCTAAGTTTGGGGGTGCATGTGATCAAATGAGGAGAAGAAATAAAGTGGACTTCAAGTTCAAGGTAGCACCTTAATTTCAAAGTGAAAATTGCTCCAAAAGATCAATCCAATGAGCAAATTGAAAAGCAAAACGTGGTGCTACCAAGTGAAGGTGCTATAAAGTGTGAATAATCATGAGTTAAAAAGGAGAATCTTGGGTTGTGTTAGGGAGAAACAAGGTAAAGTTGAAGTTGAAAATGTGAGCGGTGTTCGAAATAAGAACAAAGAGCATTAGGGAGGTGTAATCACTTGAACCAAATGAGATCCTCACCTTAACCCTAGACAACATAGTAACCCGTAAGTCCTTTATGATTCCGAGCTTGGCTACCCTACATTAGTGGCGATTTACATGAAGGGCAAGCTTATGGTTCGACGTGTGTGCACTTGAACTTCTTTGTGAGCGTGAGTGTTTTTATTTGTCCCTTGTGATTGTCTTTGTACGTAATGTGTTTTTGGGACTTTCGTTCTTGTGAGGGCATGCGAATTAGAATAGTTGGTGACATTGATAAACTCCGAAAATGAGTCAAATGAGCATGTTTTGGTAAGCTAGTGGTTTGAGTCAGAGTATTAGTTTTTGTCACTTTCTTGTTCTTATTGTGCCTTTGCAACATGAGTTTGTGTTTTGAATTGAAGGAAATGCTTTGAGTAAGTTATCATGTGATTGACTAATCGTTAGTACCAACCGAAGTCATGTTTGGTGCTTGAAATGGGTTTTCCTTGGCTTGTGGTATTGTCATTTGCACTTGTATTGTATACCTCTTGAGTTGGAAGCTTTAAGTTACTTGAGGACAAGCAATAGTTCAAGTTTTGGGGTCTGTTAAGTCGGTATTTTACCTACTTATTTAACCTTTAAGCTTATGCTTTTGCTAGTTTAAAGTGGAAAAATAGTGCAATTGACACAAAATACTTCTATTTTGCATATCTTTGTGTTTTAGAAGTGTTCGGTATGAATTTGGATGAAAATAAGTTAAAAGGAGGCCATTCGTAGAAGCAAGTAGCTGGCAGCAACACATGCCTTCGTGAACGTGGGGTCTGAGCAATTAACGCGAAGGCCGACTGAGTCAAAGCTCCGCGAGCGTGATCCTTTGACCGCGTACGTGAAGGTCAACTAGACAAAGACACTTTGCATACGCGGCTGACCTTCCGCGTAGGCGAAAAAGAAAAGTGGAGCAGCTTGGCAGTTTTGGAATTTCACATCCGGAGAAACCCCAATTCACATAAAACACTCCTAAAACGTCTTGAAACATATTTTTGGCTATTTTCAGAACTTTTGAGCAAGCTTGGGAGCAAGGTTCATCAACTAACACCATAGGAGTGAAGATTTGGATGCTTTGTATTGTAAAATCATAAGTTCCATTCTTCAACTCTTGTTCTTAATTACTATTTATTTGGTGTATTTGTTGACTTGAGATTTTGGGTTTGTATTAGAGATAATACTAGTTTGGTTATTGAATTCATATATAGATTTTGTTCTTGTTTGATTATTTGGGTCTATTGAATCCTTCATTGCTTGAATTTATAGTCAATGGTTGCAAACATTGACTTAGCTTACTTATTTGGGTTTTTGCTCGAGAGAGAAATTCTTGAATTCGGGAAGATTCACTAATGGGTACTTGGGAGTCCATCTAGATTGGAGGCTAAACATAGCTCCAATCGCGGAATCTCCCATTTAAGGGTTCGAGCTAGAGATAGGACAACCTCCCCAAGTTATTTGGCTGTTTTATTGCTTACTCATGTTAGTTCGAGAGAAAACACACAAGATATATGCTTGATTGGTCGAGAGACAATTAGGCATACCTTTAGCCAAGACTACCTAGGTGTTAACCGGGTGCAAGTCTTGTGAATTGAATTCCCACTCCCAATTCTCCCTTGTTATCCTTGCTTGTCTAAAGCAAGGAAAGCCACTGATCAATTTATCTTTTAATTGGTTTTCCTTATCTTTAAGTTATAGTAAAACCTCCCCTTTTAATATTTTTTCCCTTTTCCGTTATTTGAACTTCAATAAGTTGCTTAGACTCTTTATTAGCTCGATCGCGACTACATTGTTCCCTTGGGTATGACCCCAACACTCATTGGGAATTATAAATTTTGTTTTGACTATGCAATCACCGTGACCTCCTACTTGGAGAGAAGGATTTGAGCGTTATCAGGTACTCAGTTCACTTTGCATTTCTGGAGGTCTATTCAGAGAGAGTTGGGTACTAGAGTTGAGCTTAGCACTGCCTTTCATCAGCAGATAGACGGTCAGACAAAGCGTACTAATCAGGTTCTGGAGGATATGTTGTGAGCTTGTTTTATTTATTTCGAGGGTCAGTAGGACCAGTGTTTAGCCTTGGAAGAGTCTGCATATAATAAGAGTTACCATTCCAGCATTCAGATTGCTCCGTTTAAGGCTTTGTATGGTAGGCGGTGCAGATCTCCAATGAGTTAGTTTGATGTTTTGAAGGTTAGGTCGTGGGGTACCGACTTGCTTTGTGATTCTATGGACAGAGTTCAGGTCATTCAGGAGAGACGTTGCACAGCCCAAAAAAGGAAGAAGAGTTATGTTGACCGAAGAATTTGAGATCTAGAGTTCATGACTGGCGACAGAGTGTTCTTTCGGGTATCGCCCATGAAGATAATGATGAGGTTTTGGAGGAAGGGTAAGCTCAGTCCTAGGTTCATCGGGCCATTCAAGATCCTTCATCATATTGGAGAGGTTGCTTATGAGTTGGCCTTGCCTCCTACTCTTTCCAGTGTTCATATGGTTTGCCAAGTTTCTATGCAGTAGCAGTATATTCCAGATGAGTCTCACGTGCTTCAGTTGGAGTCAGTTTAGTTAGATGAGTCCTTAGCCTTTGAGGAGGTTGTTTCTATTTTGGACAGGTAGGTTAGGAAGTTGAGGTCCAAGGAGATTCTGTCAGTCAAAGTTTAGTGGTGGCATTGTGGGCCTATCAAGGAGGCTACTTGGGAGATTGAGACCGACATACAGACAATCTATCCTCATCTTTTCCTGTCTTCAGGTACTATCCTTTTTATAACTTTTGCGGACGAAAGTCCTTTTAGTATTGGATGCTGTAATGACCCTCCAGGTCATTTTCTATTTTTTGTGCTTTTTCTGCATTTTGAGCTTTCCCTCAGCGGCAACAAGTCATTTATGACTTATCGGGACTGGCGGTTTGGTGACCGGGCCATTCATTAGTTTGTTATGACCATTTTCCTGTTTTGGAACTTGAATTTAGAAAATCTTTGACTTCAGTCAACTTTCTTGGTAAACATGCTCAAAATCAAATTCCAATAGTTCCGTTGGTTTCGAAATGGGATTTTGGTCTAATGGGACCCTTGGTCTGGGTCTGAGTACTTTCAATTTGGTTTTGTGTTGCTTTATATGTCTTCAAGCCATTTTGGTTAGTGGGGTTGACTTTGGTCAACATTCGGAGAAGACGACCTCAGATGAAATTTCTGTCAGCGCTGTTAGCTCTAGAATGTCAACTTTGGGCTCGAGGGACCTTTAGTTCGGGTCCCGAAGCTTCCTGGCTTATTTTTGGATTTTGAGTTCCGAGTTGATTTTGGGCATAGGACCCACTTTTCATTAAAATGGTCTATGTTGGGAGTTTTGTCAATTCCATTAAGTCTGGTATGTTGTTTCTGGTAGGGTAGCATGGTTGGTTTGTATTCAAGGGGTCCCGAATGAATTTCGAGGGTTCGTTGGGAGATGTTATTAGCCCTTGTGATTTGCTGGTTGCTGCTATAAAGTTGCTGACCAGTTTGGTCATCGCGATCGCGAGGTGGCTTTCACGTTCGTGATGGTCTGGTTTCTTGACCATCGTAATCGCATGGGTTGATTCTCGCGACCGCAATGAAGCATTCTAGGACACGGTCTAGCTTGCTTTACGCGATCGCGTGGCTGGATAGTCACGACCGCGATGGTCTAGCCCGCATTTCTTCACGATCGCGTGGGATCCCTCGCGAACGCGATGAATGACCCCAGACAGCTATTTAAGCTGCCAACTTTGTTTTCTCCTCTAACATTTTGAATTTTCTCCATTTTCTTACTATACTTCATCTGGTAAGTCATTTCTATGCCTCTCCTCTCTTTTCGTTGTTTATTTCTTGTTAAATACCGTTAAATTTTGTTGGTTTTCCCTTGTAAATTCCTTTAACTAGAAGGACTTCTTGGCTGTTTTGGGCCCCAAAATGAGTGCCGTTTGCGCTCAACTTTTGGGTATGAGTTCTTTAACACATTGTGAATATAATTGTGCATTTTATTCTCTATTTTGTTGTGCGGGTCTCGAGGGTCATTTTTTGACCCGTTTTCCAACTTGATTTTTCCATATAGCAATATAGGTGTCATTCTTCTCGTCTTGATGTCTGGATTGTATTCTCGATAGCATGGCAGCTTTTTGAAGCTGTTCGGAAGGGGAAGACACACGAGTGATGGTTCATGTTTGCACTTTGTCCCCGAGGTAGGTTATGGTTTACTTCCTAGACTGAATTTACTCAGATTTTATATATTTATATGTTACTGGAACGTTAGGTTAGGCTTTAGGTAGATTTAGGCTTAAATCTTGTACTTTGTTTTAATTTGCCATTTCAGATCATAACTTAGAATTATTATGTTTAGCCTTACCGTAGAAGCTTGTAGTATCGTTGTGGCTAGCTTAGAATCCTTAGTTTGCTTTTAGGAGGTTTTAGAGGTAGAGTAGAGGCTCTTTGTGATTTTCGCTTTTACTTTCCTAGTTTATCTGATTTTTTCCCTACCATTGTGTGTAACTACGGGCCCGAGGCCATAGCTTGGATTTGGATAGAGTTCCAGGCCAGTTCTCTTGGTTTGGAGGGTATTTTACCCTGTTTTGCCTTGTTGTGTGTTATTTTATTTGAATATGTATATTTCATACTCACATTGCATTGTGTATTATCTATATAGAAAGGAATAGTTTTTCAAGATTTTTGGTTAAAAATTGCGGTTCACTACAGCTACGATGATTTTCAGATTTTAAATGAGTTATATTGGGTTTTACTGTGGATTTTGAATGGAAAAAGAGAAATTACTATGATGCCTACTGGGTACCCGTTGTCTTGGTACTCATACTATACTCTGCATCTTTTTCTGATGCCACACCTAGTACGAACCACCCTCGCTGATGCTCCCATTGTTCGAGGCCTCTTGTAGTTTGGAACGCGGTGAGCTCCCTACGCCTTGGAGACTTTACATGCTTTCCATCTTGTCTATTCTGTCTATATTTTGTATTTTGGATATACATATTCTGTTGTATACCTACTCCATACTTGAGACGCTCTTGTACCGGTGAAACCAGGTCTGAGTTGGTTCTCGTGTATGTTTTTTCTTTCTTGGTCACTTTAGGGCCATCTTTTGTATATTTAGTACAGTTGGTATGTATATATGTTGTTGGCCTTATTTCCCCAATTTATGTCTTATGTCTTTCTTACTTTAACTCCTTTTATTGTCTTCCGCACTGTTAGGTTTGGCTTGCCTACTAGGGGGTTTATGTAGGCGCCATCATGGCCTAGTTTTGGGTCGTGACATAGCTATTATTGTAGGAAAACTCAATAAGAGGTAGTTAATTATCCCAGTTACCCTTGAAGTCTAAGACACCAGCTCTCAACATATCCTTAAGTGTCTGAATTGTGTGTTTTACTTGACCCTCAGTCTGAGGATGGAAAGCGACTATGGTTCACTTTCGTACCCAACTTTTTTTGAAATGAATTCCCAAAGTAGGTGGTGAACTATGCACCTTTGTTTGGGATAATAGACACTGGAGTCCTATATATCTTGATAGTTTCTCGTATGTATAGCTTGGCATAATCCTCTAGGAAATCCATCGTCTGGACATGTAAAAAGTGAGCGGACTTTGTCAACCGATATACAATTACCCAAATTGAGTCATATTGACAGTGTGATCAGGGTAAACCTATTATGAAATCCATATTTACCATCTCCTATTTCCAGATGGGAAGATCTCTACATTAAGCCAAACCACTGGGTCTTTGGTGCTCAACCTTAACCTATTGAGAACTTGGACACTTATTGTAACGACCGGGTCTGTCATTATGGGTAAACCATTTGTGCCAATTTTTAGAGTTAGAAAACTCTGGGTTTGAGAGTTTGAAATTTTGGGCTAGGCTAGTCTCGGCCGGTTTTGGAGTGAGGTATGGTCAAGGGAAATTCGGGTAAGGATTGGGTTAGATGTCTTGATTTGAGCTAGTTTCCCTTTTATCTAAGACATAAATGAGTCCGGGGGACTTTTCAAAATTGAATTCGAGTAAGTAAAACTCCTGGAATCGAGGTCGACGTGAAGGGGTTGTTTCGGGACGTCGAGAAAATAAGTGTGTTGTAAAATGGACCAGTTTTGGAGATTTTACGACTTTCTGTCCCTTGTCAACCGCCATAGAGGTTGACACTCTGCTATAGAAACCTCCGCCATAGCAGAGAAAATATCGCTACAGCGGAAGTCAACGTCGGTCAACCTCTGCCATAATGGATGACTCCGGTACGGCGGTACTGCTATAGCAGAGCAGACTGCTATAGTGGAGCGTGACAGGATTTAATGCAGAAACTTTCCCAAAACAGTTCAGTTTTTCTGCAACTCATTTCGGAGAAGAAGGGGACGGTTTTGGGCGATTTCTGCTAATTTTTCTCCGTTTTTCATCCTAAAGGTAAGGATTCTACTCCCTAAACTCCGTGATATCTTTCTTACGCTACAAAATTTCTAGGGGTGGGCTTGGGGAAAGGTTTGGAATAACCTAAGATTGTAGAATCCAGGGAAAAAGGGGGATTCTAGGGTGGTAGAGTTCTTGGGTGTTGTTTATAGTTAATGGGTACTGATCACCAAGCTTTAATTCTCTAAATATATCGGTATAAATGATAATCTTAGGTGAATTAATAGCGGGAAAGCCCGGGAAGGATTGGAATGATCATGGTTTGGCCTGGGGATTAGAATTTTTGTATAATCTGGGTAATTTTGGCCAGTTAATTAACTATAGTGTTTATGTGTTTGTTTCTAGACCAAGAACAACCAAAGGATCCTGAAAAGGGAAAGCTCCGGCACTGTAGATCTTGATTATTCGAGGTAGGTGATGGTTATTGATTCCTGTATGCATTGTGTATTTGTGTACTCATATCTAAGTAATTGTGTGGTATGCATTGCTTAGGGAATGGTTAAGAATGTCCAAAATCATGTTTTTCCGTCTGGTGAAATGAACTAGGTGTTTTGCTTGTTGGTTTACAAGTGTTTATTATTCATTATTTTTACTGTGGATTTATGTGACATTCGGTTGGCTTGGGTACCACGCCTGGTACGGGATATACTAACGGTTAGCTTGGTACCACACCTGGTACAGGATATACTAATGGTTGTCTCGGGTACCACGCCTGGTACGGGATATACTAATGATTGGCTCGAGTACCACTCCTGGTACGGGATATACTAACGGTTGGCTCAGGTACCACGCATGGTACAAGTTTACTTTATTATATTGTTGCATCTTTACTAATGTTTCCCTGAGTGGATTGGGTTGTGTTTATGATTTGTGGTTGTGCATTTTGGTCCTTGAGAGGCCAGGTTATTACATTGATCTATGAGTTTGTTCTTGGTGTAGACCGGGTTGTATGTTTGACACTTAGGTGTTTCCTAGAGGGGATCCATGGTGGGTCCAAGATATGTAACAGGGTATAATTATTGTTATTGTGAATTGTTGATCATGGTTGTGGAAGTGGTTTACATGTGGGTACAAGTTAGGGAGAGACTTGTTGTCTAGAAATATATGTTGACTTGTTTACATATTTCTATACTCTTACTTGTCTTCGGTGCTATTCATACACTGTTTATTTGGAACTGGCTGATGATCCTACTAGTACATGGTGGTTGTGTACTGATACTGCACTTGCTTGTCTTTTGTGGTGCAAGAAATCTTTTGGCGGTTGACGCATGACCTCACCTGTAAGTCTGACACTTCGAGATATCAAGGGTGAGCTATTCGACCAAGCTGCCTTGATTTCTATCCACTGAGTTGTAGCCCACTTTCTTTGGGCTTAGACTATTTTTTCATTTGGGATTGCATCCCCGTACTCTAGTTTTGGCAGATGTTTTTGGTACGATGACTTTCAGATTCTAAAAAGGGATTTTCCGCAGGTTATATTTTAATAGAGTTGATTTATTTATATTGTTTGCTAGTTTACTTTTTGCAGACTAGTTTTAGATTGTTAGGCTATGCTAAGGATTGAGTTCTACTGGTTCGCTCATCCGGGGGTTGGGTGGGTGCCACTCACGATGGTCTGGGTCGTGACAAAGATGGTATCAGAGCCCTAGGTTCATTGATCTCATCATACCAAAATAGGTCTAGTAGAGTCTTGCGGAATGGTGCAGAGATGTCCGTACTTTTCTTCGAGAGGCTACAGGACTATAGGAAAACTACCTCTTCTTTATTCCATCATGCTATAACTTGATTCCAATTGGTAGCTAGTGATACAAATTGGTATCTGACTCTTTCACTCTTCTGTCCACAGATGGTTAACACCAGGAACAATGGAGCGAGACCAGCAGTCCCAACAGCAGGCCTGGCTATCCGAGGTAGAGTTAGGGGAAGGGGCAGAGGACGAGGTAGAGCCACACCCGCCAGGGGTGGGGCTCAAGCAGCTGCAGGAGCGCGATAGGCAACCCTTCCCAAACCTCAGGAGCAGGTTTTCAAAGATGTGGAAGTTGTTGTGGAGGATGAAAGGGCGCAGGCGGAGGCAGAGGCGGCACTGGCTGGAGGTGCAGGCCTTCCCTCTATGACTCCCGAAGCATTTTAGCAGGCTTGAAACTTCTTGAGTGGTTTGGTTGGTGTTGGACCCATACCCGCGGGCATTGCAAATCAGGCTCTAGGCACTCAGCCAGCATACCCTACGGCTCCTAGGATGGATGCATCTTCAGGGACAAGTGATTTCTTCAGGCTAATGTTAGGCCCAGTGATGACAAAAAGTGAACATGAGATGCTGACCAAGTTTCTCAAGCTGAAACCTCCTACGTTTCAGGGTACCAATAGGGAAGATGCTTATGAATTCATACTGGACTGCTATGAGAGGCTGCATAAGTTGGGAATTATGCAACAACATGGGGTTGAGTTCATCACATTTTAGCTCCAGGGTGATGCCAAGCAGTGGTGGAGATATCATGTGGAGTGTCGATCATCTATTTTTCCCCCACTTACTTGGGAGCAGTTTCATGCTCTCTTCTTAGAGAAGTACATACCCCGTACATTGAGGGACCGAAAAAAGGATGAATTCTTGAATTTGGAGCAGGGTAGCATGTCAGTCTCTGCTTATAAGGCAAAATTTCATGCCTTGTCTTATTTTGCTACACAGTTGTTGGGTTCCGAGGAGGAGCGGATTCCATTGTTTGTTAAGGGTTTGAATACTGAGCTTCAGGTATTGTCTATGAACATGACTTCTTCAGGGAAAGGGTTCAATGAAGTGGCAGATTATGTAAAGAAACTTGAGGTAGTTAGGCAAGCGGGGCAGGCTAAAGTGTTAGCCAAGAAGCCCCGGAATAAGGGAAATTATAGTGGTTCGTACTTCAGCGGCCAGAATCAACAAGTATACTCAACCCTTCCTATTCAGTCTGCTCCGCCAGATGCTACGTGTAGTCGTCCGGGAGATAATTAGCAGTTTTCAGCTCCTAGAGGCCAGAGAGCTTCCTACACATCTGCTATCAGGCCTACACTAAATCGCGGTTGTTTCCATTGTGGTGATCTGGGCCACTTTAAGAGGGAATGTCTTCACAGGAAGACTGGTAATCAGGTTCAACAGCAGTCTAAGGCTGTGGTCCCGGTAGGTAGAGGTGGTCATGCTAGAGGTCATCCACAGGGTGGGCAAGGTAACTTTCAGGGAGGTCAGAGAGACAGAGAGAACGGCAGCACGGGCTGGGGTACAGCGCAGCCGGCCAGGGAAGTTGCCCATATTGATGATCGAGCTCACTATTATGCATTTCTAGGAAGGACCGAGGCTGAGGCATCAAATCTGGTGATCACAGGTACCATTCTTGTCTGTGATAGAGTGGCTTCGGTACTATTTGACCCAGGTTCTACATATTCTTATGTGTCTGCGAGTTTTGCGCTGGGTCTGGACTTGATATGTGATATTCTTGATTCCCCTATCCATGTTTCTACATCAGTGGGAGAGTCGGTAATTGTGACTCATGTTTATCGTAATTATTCGGTTGTTTTTGTGGGGTTGCATACTTGGGTAGACTTAGTAATTCTGGATATGGTTGACTTTGATGTTATTTTAGGCATAACCTGGTTATCCCCGTATCATGCTGTGTTGAATTGTAATACCAAGACTGTGGCTCTAGAGATTCCGAGTAAGGATAGGCTAGAGTGGAAAGGTGTGTACAGGTCTAGGCCGGCCAAAATAATATAATTCGTTCGGGGTAGGAAGCTAGTGGGAAGAGGGCGTCTAGCCTTTTTGGCTCATCTTCGGGATGATAGTGTGGAGTCCCCCTCTTTTGAGTCAGTTCTAGTCATTTCAGAGTTCCGAGAGGTGTTTTTAGCGAATTTGCCTGGCATGCCTCTGGACAGGGATATCGATTTTTGTATTGACCTGGAGCTGGGTACTCGCCCAATTTCCATTCCCCCATATCGAATGGCTCTGGCAGAGTTAAGAGAGCTTAAGTCTCAGATTCAGAAACTCCTAGATAAGGGATTTATCCATCCCAGTGCTTCGCCTTGGGGTGCTTCAATATTTTTTATAAAGAAGAAGGATGGTAGTATGTGGATGTGCATAGATTACAGACAGTTGAACAAGGTTACCATCAAGAATAAGTACCCTCTACCCCGTATTGATGATCTGTTTAACCAGTTACAGGGTGCGTCGGTATTTTCAAAAATCAACTTGAGGTTAGGGTTTCATCAGTTGAAAATTAGGCCCGACGATATTCATAAGACTCTTTTTCAGACTCGGTATGGACATTACAAGTTCTTAGTATATCATTTGGTTTGACCAATGCACCAGCGACATTCATGAGTCTGATGAATGGGGTGTTTAAATCGTACTTGGATTCGTTCGTTATTATTTTCATTGATGATATTTTGATCTACTCAAAGAGTAGGGAGGAGCATTCTAATCATCTCCGTATAGTGTTGGACATTTTGAGATGTCAAAAGCTTTATGTGAAGTTCTCCAAGTGTTAGTTCTGGTTGACTAAAGTAGCATTCTTGGGGCATGTAGTTTCAGAAAAAGGGGTGATGGTAGATCCCCAGAAGATTGAGGCAGTCAAGAGTTGGGTCCGGCCTAGCTCGATGACTGAGGTGAGAAGTTTTGTGGGGCTTGCAGGCTATTATCGTAGGTTCGTCAAGGATTTTTCATCCATTTCTACCCACTTAACAAGGCTGACACAGAAAGACGTACCATTTTTGTGGTCCAATAAGTGCGAGGAGAGCTTTCAAAAGATCAAGACACTTCTGACCACCGCTCCCATTTTGTCCTTGCTGGTTGAAGGTAAAGACTTTACTATTTATTGTGATGCTTCATATTCTGGTTTGGGTGTTGTGTTGATGCAAGATAGGAATGTGATAGCCTATGCTTCTAGACAGTTGAAGGTGCATGAGAGAAACTATTCGACTCACGATTTGGAGTTGGCAGCGGTGGTGTTTGCACTCAAGATTTGAAGACACTACCTCTATGGTGTCAAGTGTGAGGTGTTCACTGATCATCGCAGCCTGCAGCACGTTTTCATTCAGAAGGACTTGAATCTGAGGCAGAGAAGGTGGATGGAGTTGTTGAAGGACTATGATATGACTATTCAGTACTATCTAGGTAAGGCTAATGTGGTGGCAGACGCATTGAGCCGGAAGACAGTTAACATGGGCAATTTGGCTTATTTGGGGGTATCCAAACGACCACTAGCAAGGGAAATTCAGGCATTGGAGTCCAAGTTCAAGCACTTGGGTATTTCAGAACAAGGTGGGATTTTGGCCAGTATTGAGGTCAAATCCACATTCATAGAGGAAATAAAGGCCAAACAGTTTTAGGATTCGCAGTTGAGCAGGCTTCAGAGCGAGGCAATATTTGGAGAGTCCGTGGATGCCACGTTAGATTCTGGTGGTGCGTTAAATTTTATAGGAAGTATTTGGGTTCCTCGGGTTGATAACATGATTCAAAAGGTATTGGCAGAGGCTCATGGTTTGTGGTATTCGATCCATCCGGGTGTAACCAAGATGTACAGAAATTTGAGGCAAATTTATTGGTTGCCTGGGATGAAAAGGGACATAGCGGATTTTGTGTCCAGGTGTCAGAATTGCCAACAGGTAAAGTATGAGCACCAAAGACCTGCAGGACTACTTCAGAGAATACCCATTCCAGACTGGAAGTGGGAGAGAGTAGCCATGGATTTTGTGGTGGGTCTCCCCAAGACTTTGGGGAAGTATGACTCTATTTGGTCATTGTTGACAGGATGACCAAGTCATCTCATTTCATTCCGGTCAGGGTAGATTACAATTCGTAGCAATTGGCTAAGATCTACGTGAAAGAGATAGTAAGATTGCATGGAGTGCCACTGTCCATTATTTTAGACAAGAGTACGCAGTTTACGTCGAAGTTTTGGGGTAAGTTGCATGAGGAGTTGGGCACTCAACTCACCTTTAGTACATCTATCCATCCTCAGACTGATGTTCAGTTGGAGAGGACGATTCAGGTATTGGAGGACATGCTGAGAGCATGTGTGATTGACTTCGGGGGTCATTGGGACCAGTTCCTACCGTTGTGTGAGTTCTCATACAACAACAGCTACCACTCCAGTATTGACATGGCACCGTTCGAGGCTCTGTATGGGAGGAGTTGTAGGTCTCCCATAGGGTGGTTTGAGGAAGGCGATGTAAAGCCTTTGGGCTTAGACTTAGTAAGGGAAGTGCAAGAAAAGGTAAGAGGCATTCAGACCAAGTTACTAGTTGCACAAAACAGGAAGAAGGAATACGCGGATCGCAAGGTCCGGGATATGGAATTTCAGGTTGGTAAACAGGTATTGTTGAAAGTGTCCCCAATGAAGGGAGTTATGCATTTCTATAAGAGGGGCAAGCGCAACCCACAGTTCATCAGACCGTTTGAAGTTCTTGAGATCATAGGGCCCGTTGCTTACAGATTGGCGCTACCGCCCAGCCTGTCGAGTGTCCATCCAGTGTTTCATGTATCTATGCTAAAGCGATACCATAGGGATAGGGACTAAATCATCAACTGGGATGAGGTGTTACTTGATAAGGATCTTGGCTATGAAGAGGAACCAATTTTGATTCTTGATCGGGATGTCCGGAAATTGAGGACAAAAGTGACCAGTGTTTTTGGGAAAAATGACTTTTATGTTTATTTCGACTATTTGAAAATTCGTTTCTAAAACCTAAGTTAAAGTTTCAAAACTTTTTCAAATAAAAGCAAGAGTCTCCACTTAGTTTTATAAAAGGAAAACCAAGAAAAACTTATAAAATCTTTAAAGTCAAAAACAGATATAACTTTAAAAATTTAAGAGATTAAGGGTAAGGGTTCAAATTAATATCCCAAGAAGGTGTTAAGGTACTCGGGATATCCGCTAACTTGCGGTTATACGAACTTGTTTGAAAATAACCTATTTGACTAACTTTGAAAAGATCTTGTATTTTGATAAAAGATCTTGTTTTTAACTTGATTTAGGAGAAAAGAAAGTAAGTGAGACTTGATTAAAGGAAGCTGGCACTTATTTTTTTTTAGAAATGAAAATATATATAAAGAGTTTGTTTGAAAAAGGGAAAGAGGAAAAGCATGCTTGTTTTTTGGACAATTTAAATCATATTATTTCTAAATGTTTACATGAAGAAACAGATAATGATTAAAAATAAGGTAAACAAGAAATGTTTACTCGTTTGGGATAATTCAACTAAGTTAACAGTGTTAGTCTAAATTAATACAAGAAATACTAATCTAAACTATGCAAATAAAGAGTTAAGGGAAAGGAAATAATTAAGCCTTTTGGCTTAAGCTACTTGGACTTTTAGTCCGAACCCCTGTCCTAAATCTAATTTGTGGGCCCTCTTTAGGACCACCACCATTCTGGTCTAATTTCCACATCTTTTAACCTATTTGGGCTATTACTGCCGAACTTCATAGGCTTTGACCCATTTTTCTCTTCGAATTCTGGCCCATTTTCGTTGCTGCTACTGTTGTCTTGTTTGTTATGGGCTATAGCCCATTTTAGCCTTTTGTTTCCACCTGTATACTAGATGCTCGAAGGTTTGTTCGTTTTCCTCGCAAGCTATTTGTCGGAACAGATTCGACTATTGGGCTTAGCTCCGAAAGAAATGCAAGAGATATGGCTTCGAGTCCATTGGACTCGATGGTTTATGCATAAGAAATGATAGGGAAAGGATTATAACCAGTTTTTAGCACTTTAACTAAAAACTTATAAAACACAAAGATAAGAACTGTCTACTCAAGTGATCATTCGACAGATTTATTTATTCAAGATAAATAAAGAGATAGAAAATTCAAAGTTTCATGGGCAGAACTACACCAAAAAATGGATTTCACTACGGGACCTTAAAAGAACCAATGTCGAGAATTTCTAAATCCTATTGGAGACACAAATGATGTTCCAGACAGCATTAAATGGGGAAGGTAAACACACATGATCACCAAGACATGCTACTTATTAGGCTATTCATGACTTGTTCTAAGTAGGAAGGACCTAGATACTTGGTATCAAGGTCTGCTAAGACAAAGGGGAGAGCAACCAGGTTTTAAAGAAAAGAATCAAACATACCCATACCAACAAAACAGGATTGATGAATATAGATAGACAAGATGTACCCTATTTGCTTATCCTAAAATCGAGAATCTTGCAAAATAAAATTCAAGACAACTTTAAATCTTGGAGAGCAATGTGAATGATGCAATAATCCAACATATTCATTTATTTTTTAAAGAAAGGTCAGATGGAAGAATATTTGCGAGATATAAACGAAGACACATGATATGCCAGTACAAGGTTTAAATCAACAGAGAATCACATAACACATTAGGCGAAACAAAGTTGAACTATCCAGATTTGTTCTTGAAAAGAAAACAACTTGCTTTACACACAATGAACCATTTATCAACCAAACTACGTAAAACCAAGCATCTTACCTAGAACGATAATGAAATTATCAACACCTAAGAGGAACACATACGAAAGAGCATAAAGATGACTAACTAGTTAATCCGTAATTGCCACAATATACACTGCTCTAAAAAAAGAAGCTTCCATGAAAAGAAAGAGCTAGCTACGACAGCTAATGAATCCTAAAGATCACAGATTGATTGAGAGGCATGAGAAATATGAATTAAGCAACAAAAAATATGGTTAACTGGTATCAAAGCTCAAGTCATTACACGTTCCACTTAATGACTCATACGATCAAAACAAAGAAAACACGAAAGACATGTTTTTGGTAAATTTTAAAGTACACACAACATTTTTCAGGGATAGAAGGGACAGAGAAAAGAGAAACAAATAAGGATTCTAGGAATTTTTAAGACGAAATAACAACTTCAAATAAACAGGCCCTTAACTTTCAACCATGATTTCTTTATACCAAATCAAACAAGACCAGTGGAAATCATCCTAGAACTTTCAAAAATTATAATCCTACATAATACTAAAATAAGAAACATAAGTGAGTGAGGTGCTTACCTTCTATGGAGCAGCGTCTGGGACTATGTGCCTCGTCAAAATTTCTCTTCCACCACCTGAGTTCACAGTGACTTCGTCAGAGTTCGAATTTTAGTGTATATTTCTCTGAAACCTTTGTTCAGTTTTGAGATTTAGATAATGGTTATCCATAAACCTCAGGGAATCAAAAGGCAAACCCTCATAATAAAGAGGAAGGAGCTATTTATAGGGATCTTAGGTCTAAAAATGGGGGGAAAACAAAGGGGGTTTTGGGAAATTCCTTTGTGGAAATTTGAAATCCCTAACGGGATAATCTTTGAGTGTAAGAAATTGTACAAAATCATACTAATTTCTTGCTGATTTCATAGATTTGAAGCCACCTGGAGTTGTTTATAGAACCTTTGTGGTTGTCAGCTCGTCATCTTGATGGAGGGTGGATGGCATTTGGGAATTTTAACAGAGTGAAGGCATTATTTGTGCTTTGTTATTGTTGTTGGAGCTGGGGACATTAGGGTTTACTGGGTATGTTGTATGAAGAGAGAACGAGGAGAGATAAGGGGTTTGCTTGGTTATGTTGAGAGAGAATGGAAAAGAAGAGTATATGGGTGAGGGTGTTGGTATAAGGGTGTGTAGAGGTGGGCCGGGTCAGGTGGTTTTAGGAGAAATTAGGAGTGGGACAACGGGTTAGAAGGGAAATAAGGGTGTGGGGCCCAAAAACTGGCTGATATAAGGGAGTGTTGGGGGTTGTTTAAATGATGGACACATTTGCAAAATGTGGCCATTTCGAATTTTAGGAGATAGCCAAATTGAGAGGGATTTAGGAAAATTTGGCCAGAACTTAAATGATTTTAAAGAATCGGGCTAGAATTAAAATAGAGACGAATTAATTAGAATTAATTCTTGAGCTTTATTAATTTAAACAAATTGAAATAACACATGATCACCTCACTTTTAAGAATTACGAAATTAATTATTCAATTAACTTCCAATTTTAATCAATTTGGAGGAAAACCAAGTATTTAATCTTTTAAAAAGATTTTCTTATGAATTTAGACTTTAAAATAGTTCTTTAAGTAAACTTATATAAATTTCAAACTATTATAAAGCTGATTTGAAAAATACTTTATCCCTTTTTAAGAAATAATTATTTCAAAAATTATTTAAAATTCAAAAGGCTCAAGATTTATTCGTGATGTGGAGGGTAAAAATTGGGTGTCAAAAAATTCTCCTCCCTTTGGGTAGGGTGGATGTAAGGAACCCTGGGCAAAAGGAATTGACGTTTCTAATTTTATCCGACCACAGATTCATCTTCAGGAAGCGGTTGGTTCTAGCATGAATTTCAAGGAATTATGGCCGAACTCTGGTATCGAGTTTCCTACATATCTCAGGTTACATGAGAACTCAAGCCACTTGTAGTTCAAGACTCTTGATTTTACGCATGATTTTTTAAAGAAATTCAACAGTTATTCTGACCTCAGAATAAGGAGAGACCGGAAAGCTGGAGAGAAAGGAAATTGGAGGGGGGGGGGGGGGGTTGGAATACAGCTGAGTTTTCAACATTGGGCCCACCTACATATCCCAAGATTTGAGAATCAGGTTGCTTTTAGTTTGACTCAATCGGTGGAAAAGGTAATCTTTATGTTAAGACAACCTTTGGCTCGAGATGATTGACAAATGGATTTGAGCTATAGAAAAGAAGCCTGTATCCTCTCAACTATGAATGTGGCGTGCTTCACACCCATAAATAAGATTTTACCTGGATATAATTTCCAAAGCTCGAGGTGTACCATCACCTGGATTTGAAAAGAAGGAATATTGCTTCCAGCGTGAGTTCAGAAAATACCCTGGATGCGAAACTAAGACCCAACGATAGGAAATACCCACATGCCTTCTGATAGGGGTGTGGTTTGATGGTGGTGAAAGTCATTTCTCAGCTCGCGTCCAAAGAGTTTGATTCCTCTTCGGACTATATCCTAGTTTGCTGCTAAGAAAAAGTTCCACGTTGTGATGCATCCTTTTTGGTGTAGTCCGCACCTATGGTTTTACTTTGGAAATTTCATCCATTTCGGATGCTCTTGACAACATCTCAAAAAAATTGTTAGTAGTAACATATTCCATTTGGAGAGGTAGCTCCTTTGTCATACCTCATCCTTGGATTACGTACAAATCCTGTATTGTGACGTTCTTTTGACGTGCTTCATACCTGTTTTTTTGGTTTGAGATTTTCATCCTCTCAGATGTTCTCGATAATATTTGAAACAAAAATAGTCAGTAGTAAAGTAGTTCAATAGGGAAAAATAGCTTTGTACCTCATTTTCCGCGTTTGGTTGCCTTTTTGAAGAAGATGTTGTCTTTTCTTCTTCTGACTTGGGGACATTGAGACTTTCATGACGAGAATATGATAGCCTTTATAGCTATCGGATAGGATTTCCTCCATGGCAGTTTTGAATATGACGACCTTCGTAGTTGTTATGATGTAACGGTCTTCATAACCGTTTGTGGCGTTCTCTTGAACGTGATAGCCTTCGTGGCTATATGACAGTGGTCTTTGCATATGCCTTTGGGGTAAATCTTGTGCATCATCTATATCGACGCGACTAATAGGTATTCCCTAATTTTTTAGGCTTTGGGTAATCTAGCACATCATCCAACTTTGGATAGAGGCGGCTTACAGACGCCTTTAATTTGTCAACTTTGAGTAATCTTGCACATCATCTGACTTTGGATAGAGGCGACTTAAAGATGTCCTTTGAATTTCCAGTTTTTGGGTAATCCTGCAATTTTATCCAATCTTGGATATCACGCGACTAACAGATTTCCCTTGAATTGCTAGCCTTCGGGTAGTCCTGCACAATATCAACATGGATATGTCGTGTCTTATAGATGACCCTTGGACTATCAATTTTTGGTAGTATTGCACTTTATCCAATTTTGAATATTATTGTGACTTACGCATTACCCTTGAACTGTCAATTCTTCGAGCGATCTTGCACACTATCTGATTTCAAATATAGCTGCATCTTACAGATAACTCTTAGTCTGCCAAGTTTCGGGCAATCTTGCACACTATCCGATTTCGTACATTGCTGGCTTACAAACGACCTTTGGTCTTTCAATCCTGGGAGATTCGATTCATCATCCGATTTGGATGGGATCTTACATACATCCCTCAGACTATATGCTTTTGTCCTTGATGGAAAGTGTTATTTGATCATCGGGGCGACAATACCTTTATCACACGATAAAAGATAGTTGCATCTTCCGGCGATCGATGCTTTTGAATGTTTAAACATCCTTCAGTGTGAGACTTTGTTGTCTCAAATAAATAGGGGTGTATAAATATTCTCGACGTCAGACTCTTCTGTCTTGCGCGATATCGGATATAACCATGCTCAATTCCAGACTCTTCTGTCTTGCGTGATATCAGATATAACCATGCTCAATGCCAGACTCTGTCATCTTGGCATAATAAGGAGGCATACATATCCTCAACGTCAGACTCCGCCATCTTACACGATGTTGGATATGAATATGCTGGCTGCCAGACTTGGCATAATAATAGTAATATCCTCAATGTTAGACTCCACCATCTCACGCGATATCGGATATAAATATGTTGAATGCCAAACTTGGCATGATAATTATAATGAAGCAAATACATCCTCAAGGTCAGACTCTACCATCTCAGGCAATATCGGATATAAACATGTTGAATGCCAGACTTGGCATAATAAATGGTAATATCCTCAATGTTAGACTCCACCGTCTCACGGGATATTGGATATAAATATGTTGAATGCCAGGCATAATAAATGATAATATCCTCAACCTTAGACTCCACCGTCTCACGTGATATTGGATATAAATATGCTCTTGGGTCGATCCCGCGCAACCAGTGCGACTTAAGGATGCCTCTGAATGTCATCCTCCTTGAAACCGACCGGTAGAGGGATATAATATTCGCAGCAAATGTATATCTGTGGTATTTGATGATGATGGTCCTCACTATATGGTCCTCTTGACATGGTCCTCTTGACATGCAAATATGACATGGTCTTCTTGACATGGTCCTCTCGACATGCAATATATGACATGGTCCTCTTGATATGGTCCTCTTGACTTGCAAAATATGACATGGTCCTCTTGACATGGTCCTCTTGACATGAAAATATGATAATGATGTGGATGATCATGCAATGGTATGTGTAGCAGTCGCAGAAAACTCACCTTTGGTTTTTATGTTGTCTTGTTGACTCTTTTGTGTGTAGTTGTGCTCAAGGTAAATAATTAGTAGACATAACGTCGCTCTTACTAGAGACCACAATCAACTTGAAAATCTTTAAAGATGATGTTTATGAAGCTAAACTAAACAACTTTCATTTCAAATGTGAATGAGATGGTCGTGCCTATTTCTGGGGACAATCGCAAGTACCATTTTCGAACATCATTTGTTCGTGGTGATTTTGACCTACTGGAGATTGGCGGAGAATGTCGCTGATCTCTCATTTGGTGTTCCAATTAAAGTTGACCCAAAATGTCTTGGTCTGCTTGGGGACTCAAGGATGCTGTCAATCTCTCTTTATCCAGTAGTTCCTGTGAACTACAAGATAATTTGTCCGTTCAAGGAGCTTTTGCCTCTTTCGGCTCTTTTCGTTGTTTTGGATTTTCTCGCCAAATTTTGTGGCATCTGGTTTCATTGCATTTCTTTGAACGCGTTGGATAACAAGGGATTTTTCCTGATTTCTAACACACTTTTAGGATGAACTACATCCATAGAAAAATTATTAGTTTTTTTGGGCAAAATTGATCTGTGTTTACCTCCTTCGATCTTCTGCTCCTCTCCTTGTCTCCTTTGGGTGCTTTCTACTTTTAGGCACTTTTCACTCTCGACTCTTTCCAGGTCATGGTAAACATAAGGCAAAGTCTCATTATAAAGAGTTAAACTAGTCTTTTGAAAAGATTTTTCGAGCAAGTACTTTGGAAAACAAAGATTTTGAAAAAAGAATAGTTTGGAAAGGTCTCTGCCCGTCATGTCATGTGCTAGCTCAATGAATGTCCTTTACTGGAGGCCTTGATATTTTTGACATACTATTGGCATAATCTGGAGATCCTTTGTCGTCCTAGCTGGGGAGTTCAGAAATATTTTCCGAGAAATCTATCACAGTTGGGGATCCATCCACCTCAGACTTGGGATTTTGAAGTAGACTCTGATCTCTTGGTGCTGGGGAACTTTCAGAATTTAATTCTGAACTTTTGAATAAAGCTTGGTGGAAATTTTGAGGTCTTCCTCAAAATTTCTAGCCTAGTTAAAAGTTTTGCGATGAATCTCACTTCATTAGCAATGGCTTGAGACTTTGTGGGGATTACGAGATTTTTTCTCGATATTTGTTTTAGTTGCTCTTCGGCACATTCTGTATTTTGACTTGTCTGGTGGACGATCTTTGCCTTATGAATTTTCGAGATTCTTTCTCAAATATTCTACCCTAGTTTCCATTTCCAAGGTGATATGACTGAACCATTGTGGCACCTACATATCCCGTTGAGATAGGAATCAGGTCAAATATAGTTCCCGTACTCGTAGTGGGAGAAGATTAGAAATAGATAAAGGGATGACCAAGGCCGACAAAGGCCACCTACATGTCTCATTCTTGAGAATTCAGGTCGAACGTAGTTCAAGATAAGAAGGGGAAAGATAGATTTTCCTAAAAGGTTGACCGAAGCCGACACAGGCTGCCTATATATCTCATTCTTGAGAATTCAGGTCAAATGTAATTCGTACATAGAGGATAGGGGAATTTTAAGGTTTTACTAAGTGCAAAATGATTACAATCAGAAAATGCGATTACAGGGAAAGAAATAGAAGGAAAAGAAATTGTCTTCAGGCGTAGTATCTCTTCGCAGCATCGGAGTTGCTAAAGGCTTGGGCCATACTTGATCATCCATCTCGGACAAAATCAAAGTTCCTCCAGATAGCACTTTTTCGATGATGTATAGTCTTTGCCAATTTGGTGCAAACTTTCCTTTGTCTCGTGGGAGGGAATGATCAACTGTCCATTCCCTGGATTGAATTCTGGATTAATCAATAAATTTTGAGTGATGATGTTTGTGCTCATTCTAATCCTATTATTGTAGGACCAGTCAAAGATGTCGATCTATGACTTGAGCATACTGATAAGTTCTTTCTTTTGTGCTTTTGACAAATGAACACCGACACTAATTTCTTTAACTTGACCGTTGCCTCCCAGATTGACTGCCTTAAACTCTTTTAAGTGGGTCCTTCTCCGGTCTTCAAAGCTCTTAGACGTCTTGGTTGTTCGTTCTAGGACCATGATGTCTTCAACATTCTTTTTGGCTCCAATATCGTATACTCTGACTGGTTCATTGAGCTCTTGGCATGACATGACATTAGCAGGGTTTAAGTTATTATAACTAAAACCATAAACAAAATAAGTTAGATGGTACCAAGCAGATAAGATAAACAACAAAGACTTTCAGAATACGGGAGGCTTTCATTGAAATCTGGAAATATTTGCAAACTATTGTTATAACCCGCATGAATGTGGGTCTGTGCCTTTTGGAAAGTAGTAAACAATATGGGGAATATTAAAACATAAAGGGTGGATCGTGGATCCTCATATGGACCGTCACCAATTTTCATAAAATAGAGTCTTTGTCTACCCAGCCGAGTGGAGGGTCACGAGGGGAGTTGCGACCCAATTCTGCAGCTTTTTTTCGGGCTTGGCATCCCTTATCATGGCTGTTTTGGGGATTTAATCTGTTACAACATCGCACTCTTCGAACAACCTTCCGATACCATCCTCTAACCCATCACTTGGGGGACCAATGTGCACCGGGAATGACTGATATAAGTTATGGGCGGTTTTGGGAGTCCTGACTGCTTCTCCTCTTTGGCTTTTGCCTTATCTTTTCAGGCTACGTACCCTAAGCCATGCCTGGTCAGCTATCCGGGGATGCTCAAAGGTTCAATCATACCGTCAGAATTCTTTCCCAACATGAAGCTTGGTTCATATCCACTCCTCAGCATCGTAGTCGCAAGCATTTTATAGATATGTTGTATGGGAATCTGAGGAGCAAGATCCTCTCCGGTGGCATTGAAAATCTCTATGGGGTAGAAATTGCTTCCTCTTGGGACTTCATTAATCATAGGGACACAACTATTAGGGCGGCTCAGGTGACTCCCTTCACCGTGAATCACCACCTCATGCTCCTCCCAAATAAACTTTACCATTTGATGCAAAGTTGACGGCACGGATCCAACTCTGTGGATCCATGGTCTCCCCAAAATCAAGTTGTAGATGGTGGTAATATCTATGACTTGGAACTCTGTACGAAACTCGGCATGTCCCATTTAGATGTATAGGCTGACTTCCTCGATAGTGTCTCCTTGACCGTCGTCAAAGGCTCTCACATTGACCCTGCTTTGGGGAACCTTTCCCGGATCATAGTCTAGCTGAGTGAGTGTGGATAATTGGCAAATATTCAGACCTGAACCATCATCAATAAAACTCCATTTATAATCTCCTCTTGACATTTGACAATGACGTGCAACGCCTTGTTGCGCATTAACCCTTTAAAGGTTAGTTCAGCAATACTCAAACTAGCTATAGTTTTTTCCGGCATTTCCTGCCTTTTAGGGCTAACCGACACTATTGACTTGCTCACAACCCATTCTTCATTGACCTCTATCATGTTAACAGTGGCTCCTCCGTGATTCGAGAGTGGGTTGTTATTAACATTGGCCAGTGCTGTTTGTAGTGTGACCATTCTTTGATCAATCGAATCCTGAATTTTATGCCTCAGGTTAATGCAATCTTCGGTGTCATGTCCAACTCCTTCGGAATGATAAGCACAATGTCGATCAGCCCTAAAGCAACGAGAGTCAGGATTGCCTGGTTTAGGTTGTATGGGCTGAATAAATCTGGCAGCCTTCAATCTCTCATATAGCTGAGTTCTGGTTTCAGCTAACTGGGTGAAAGTCCGAGGAGCTTCTTTTCCAAATTTGGACGAGGGAGATTTGCATTGGCGGGAGGGGGAACCTGGTGATTGTTCTGGTTCTTGGGAGCCTTCTGATACACTTGGAAGTTTAGAGGAGGTTCTTGGTAAGTGGGTTACATATTTGCTTTTGGAGCTTGGTATATAGGATGAAAGTTTGGTTGTAGAGCTTGGTAAATAGGCTGAGTATAGAAAACTGGTTGAGGATTTTATGGAGCTGGGGGAGGGGTCGTTGGAACAAGTGAATTTTTGTAGTTGGATTTGAAGGGCTTCTTCAGTTTTATGCTAGGACTAGAGGACACTGAAGATGCCTCTTCCCTTTTTTTATTGGGAAATCTTATCGATCCCGAGGATGTCGAGGCTTTGGTAATCTTGCCGCTACGAAGACCCTCTTTGACAATTTCACCAATGTTAACTAGGTCGGCGAATTTTGCTTTACCTGCTGATATTATTTTGTCATAGAACTCCGACTCTTGAGAGCACATAAATACTGTGCTTATCTCTTCTTCAGTCATATGAGGCCAAACTCTTGCCGCCTCCTTTCTCCACCGATAGGCGTAATCTTGAAAGTCCTCATTCAATTTCTGCCTGATACGCCCTAAAGAATATCGATCCAGGATAACTTCCATATTGTATGCAAACCTTTGAGTGAAGTCTCTGGCCAAATCACTCAACCTAGACCAATTCTTCTGTTCCTGAGAGGTGAACCATTCTAAAGCCTCTCCACTGAAACTTCGGCTGAACAGTCTCATTAACAGAGAATCATTTTTTTGGGCACCGACCATTTGGTCGCAATAGCTTCTCAAATGATCCTCAGGATTCCCAGCAGCATTGAAGGTTTTGAACTTGGGAATCTTGAATTCGTCGGGCAGGTCCATCTCCGGATGGATACAGAGGTCATCATAGTCATAGCCCTTTTCATAAGACGAGCCTCGAAACTCCTTGATCGTGGCTATCTCCTCTTTCATCTGCGTCATGTCATAATCATGCTTCTTATCTGTAGCCTTCAACTCTTTCTCCTTCTCCTCATAGTGGTCAAGTTTGGGGCTTTTCGGGTGGGCGGTATATGGCTCTGCTATAGCATGGAAGGTAGGAGGTGGCCTATTCTGGATAGGTAGAGGCTGGACATATGGAACGGTATTTGGGTATGTGGGGGTATAGTTATGCGAGTTAGTGATATTAGGATGGTTATTGTGGGAGTTATAGGTGTTTGGTGGTGTATTTTGGTAATTTGGAGGGAGGTTCTGTGGATTGTAGGCATTTGGGTTGTTGTTTCGATTAGTATGATGGATAGGAAGAGTACGAGTTTGGTACAAGGACCTGATATGACCAGGGTTGTTGGAAGTAGGTTCGTTGGAAGGCCTGGGAATGGAGGAGGAAGGGATATCTCTTGGTTGGTTCTCAGTCAATGGAGAATTGAGTGGAGGAATCTAGAGAGGGGGTTGAGAGTTGCCCAGAGCTGGAGTGGTGGCAGCAATAGCCAGGCTAGCTATATCCCTGGATTTCTATACCTCTTCTTGCATCTTCTCTAGTTTCCTTGCCAGTTCGGCAATCATTTCACTCTGTTCAGCGATAACATTAACCCTCATAGCCAAGGCGTTCTCTTCTTCGCTGTCAGTCATTTTTCCCTTGGAGAAGCGATTGCTAGAGGAGGAATCTATTTGTGCCTTTGAATGGGTGAAGTAGGGATGTTTGGCCAGTTTTATCAACACAAATCAGTTTCTATTACCTGTTGAAGTAAAACAACTCAAAGGCCGATATGTTAGATTCTGTTAGTGATAAACAATACAAGATATCTGACTGAAGATAAACACGTAAGAATTGCATTAAACACATAAAGTTGCTTTTTGTCAAGGAAAATTGATCCACGGGGTTATTGACTCGAAGGTTCGATGGATAGGAATTTGTTTATCGATTTTGGGTAGGTAGACTTTATCAGGGGATTTGACTTGTCGAGTCTTCAGCACTTGATGTATCTTCTGAATTCTTCGGCATCTTTTGTCGAAGTGGGGAAATGAAAATTTCTTAAGAATAGGGGACGGGCCCTGAAGGGATGTAGTTTGGATAGAGCAAGTTTGTTTTTCGAACAAGACTTAAAAGTGTTCTGGATTTTTCTAGGAAAATTTGAAGAACTCCAAGAGCGATTTTGGTCAGATTTTGCGGTGGGCTTTTATCTAGCCTGTGGGTTCTAAAATATTTGAATATGAGTGGATCGATTCACTTTTGATTTGAGCAACGCACATAAGCACGTAGTACAATTATATCAGATAACAGTTCATAACACGTCCTATACGAATATGTGACCCTTTTATGCCAACGGTAGGCCTAACGAATTGAATAATGTATATGTCATTTGTAAACATTCCATTTCCCCAAAATATATTTATACATATTGATTAAATGAAATACGGGTACAAAATTGCGGGAAAAAGAAATGTACATGAAAATCAGTCCCACGCAGGGGTACAATCCTAGACTAATTCATTGTGAAAGGTCCTTCATTCTCAAACTTCTTGGACTTCTTGCAAATTCCGAATGCCTTTCGAATGACAATCTTCAAAATAAAAGACTATCTAAATATATTCCAATACCGAGGAACAACGGTTTGTACCCTCAACATCACATCCTTCAATTGAACACATAATGGATGATTGTTCTTTCAGGTCGTGGGCCCTTTCGAACACAAGGTGGTCTTACTAATGGAGTTAATATCCCTTGGATATGAAGACATCTTAGGTCAATGCCTATTGCGGATTTGGTTTTGCTCTATCCTGGATTTCTAGAATAGGTTTTGAAATTGACTGGGAACCCGGGCGGACAACTAGGGCTAAAACAACAAGTGACCGTTAACCGGCGGTGGGTCAACTACTTCACTGGTTTCTTTTGAAAAATTGTGTTTTTTGTTAAGAACGATTGCAAATACTTGCATAATCACTTTTTTACCCCTAATGCATTCTAATGCTTTGCCAAGAGAGGCAAAAAACTCCATGAACAATTTATATTTTGCAGAAAAATAAACAAAATAAGAAAAGCAATAAAGTTACTAATTATTACAATCCGAATAGTTAGTCAAATAAGTTAGTTTCAAACAATAAGGTTATAACCTAATTGAATTATCCCCAGCAGAGTCGCCATTTTTGTTTTTGAGAAAATGACTTTTATGTTTATTTCGACTCTTTGAAAATTCGTTTCGAAAACCTAAGTTAAAGTTTCAAAACTTTTTCAAATAAAAGTAAGAGTCGCCACTTAGTTTTATAAAAGAAAAACCAAGAAAAACTTATAATATCTTTAGAGTCAAAAACAGATATAACTTTAAAAATTTAAGAGATTAAGGATAAGGGGGGGTTCAAATTATATCCCGAGAAGGTGTTAAGGAACTCGAGATATCCGCTAACTTGCGGTTATCCGAACTTGTTTGAAAATAACTTATTTGACTAACTTTAAAAAGATCTTATATTATGATAAAACATCTTATTTTTAACTTGATTTAGGAGAAAAAAAAGTAAGTGAGACTTGATTAAAGGAAGATGGCACTTATTTTATTTTTTTAGAAATGAAAATATATATAAAGAGTTTGTTTTGAAAAAGGGAAAGAGGAAAAGCATGCTTGTTTTTTTGGACAATTTAAATCATATTATTTCTAAATGTTTACACGAAGAAACAGTGAATGATTAAAAATAAGCTAAACAAGTAATGTTTACTTGTTTGGGATAATTCAACTAAGTTATGAGTGTTAATCCAAATTAATACAAGAAATACTAATCTAAACTATGCAAATAAAGAGTTAAGGGAAAGGAAATAATTAAGCCTTTTGGCTTAAGCTACTTGGACTTTTAGTCTGAACCCCTGTCCTAAATCTAATTTGTGGGCCCTCTTTAGGACCACCACCATTCTGGTCTAATTTCCACATCTTTTAACCTATTTGGGCTATTACTGCCGAACTTCATGGGCTTTGACCCATTTTTCTCTTTGAATTCTGGCCCATTTTGGGCGCTGCTACTGCTGTCTTGTTTGCTATGGGCTATAGCCCATTTTAGCCTTTTGTTTCCACCTGTATACTAGCTGCCCGGAGATTTGTTTGTTTCCCTTGCACACTGTTTGTCGGAACAGAGTCGACTATTGGGCTTAGCTCCCAAAGAAATTCAAGAGATATGGCTTCGAGTCCATTGGACTCGATGGTTTATGCATAAGAAATAAAAGGGAAAGGATTAGAACCAGTTTTTAGCACTTTAACTAAAAACTTATAAAACACAAAGATAAGAACTGTCTACTCAAGTGATCATTCGACAGATTTATTTATTCAAGATAAATAAAGAGATAGAAAATTCAAAGTTTCATGGGCAGAACTACACAAAAAAATGGATTTCACTACGGGACCTTAAAAGAACCAATGTCGAGAATTTCTAAATCCTATTGGAGACACAAATGATGTTCCAGACAGCATTAAATGGGGAAGGTAAACACACATGATCACCAAGACATGCTACTTATTAGGCTATTCATGACTTGTTCTAAGTAGGAAGGACCTAGATACTTGGTATGAATGCTTGCTAAGACAAAAGGGAGAGCAACCAGGTTTTAAAGAAAAGATCCAAACATACCCATACCAACAAAACAGGATTGATGAATATAGATAGACATGATGTAACCTATTTGCTTATCCTCATAGATATACATGATGTACCCTATTTGCTTATCCTAAAATAGAGAATCTTGCGAAATAAAATTCAAGACATCTTTAAATTTGGGAGAACAATGTAAATGCTGCAATAATCCAACATATTCATTTGTTTTTTAAAGAAATGTCAGACGGAAGAATATTAGAGAGATATAAACGAAGACACATGATATGCCAGGACTAGGTTTAAATCAACAGAGAATCACATAACACATTAGGGGAAACAAAGTTGAATTATCCAGATTTGTTCTTGAAAAGAAAACAGCCTGCTTTACACACAATGAACAATTTATCAACCAAACTATGCCGAACCAAACATCTTACCTAGAATGATAATGAAACTATCAACACCTAAGAGAAACACATACGAAAGAGCATAAAGATGACTAACTAGTTAATCCCTAATTGCTACAATGTACACTGCTGTGAAAAAAAGCTTTCATGAAAAGAAACAACTAGCTACGACAGCTAAGGAATCCTAAAGATCACAAATTGATTGAGAGGCATAATAAATACAAATTAAGAAGCAAATAATATGGTTAACCGGTATCAAAGCTCAAGTTGTTACACGTTCCACTTAATGACTCATACGATCAAAACAAAGAAATCACAAAAGACATGTTTTTGGTATATTTTAAAGTACACACAACATTTTTCAGGGATATAAGGGACAGAGAAAAGAGAAACAAATGAGGATTCTAGGTTTTTAAGACGGAATAACAACTTCATATAAACAGACCCTTAACTTTCGACCATAATTTCTTTATACCAAATCAAACAAGACCAGTGAAAACCATCCTAGAACTTTCGAAAATTATAATCCTACATAATGCTAAAAGAAGAAACATAAGTGAGTGAGGTGCTTACCTTCTTTGGAGCAGCGTCTGGGACTACGGGCCTCGTCAAAATTTCTCTTCCACCGCCTGAGTTCACAGCGACTTTGTCGGAGTTTGAATTTTAGTGTATATTTCTCTAAAACCTTTACTCTGTTTTGAGATTTAGAAAATGGTTCTCCATAAACCTCAGGAAATCAAAAGCCAGTCTCTCACAATGAAGAGGAAGGGGCTATTTATAGAGATCTTAGGTCTGAAAATGGGTGGAAAACAAGAAGGGTTTTTGGGGAAATTTGAAATCCCTAACGGGATAAGCTTTGAGGGCAAGAAATTGTACGAAATCATACTAATTTCTTGCTGATTTTGCAAATTTGAAGCCTCCTGGAGCTGTTTCTAGACCCTTCATGGTTTTCAGCTCGTCATCTTGATGGAGGGTGAATGGTATTTGTGAATTTTAACAGAGTGAAGACATTGTTTGAGCTTTGTTGTCGTTATTGGAGCTGTTAGAGCTGGGGACGTTAGGGTTTACTGGGTATGTTGTACGAAGAGAGAAGAAGGTATTCATTTGGTTATGTTGAGAGAGAAAAGGAAAGAATAGTATATGGGTGAGGGTGTTGGTATAAGGGTGTGTAGAGGTGGGCCGGGTCAGGCGGTTTTAGGAGAAATTAAGAGTGGGCTAGCGGGTTAGAAGGGAAATAAGGGTGTGGAGGCCCAAAAACTGGCTGATATAAGGGAATGTTGAGGGTTGTTTAAATGATGGCCACATTTTGGCCATTTCGAATTTTATGAGATAGCCAAATTAAAAGGGATTTAGGACAATTCGGCCAGAACTTAAATGATTTTAAAGAATCGGGCTAGAATTGGAATAGAGATGAATTAATTATAATTAATTCTTGAGCTTTATTAATTTAAACAAATTGAAATAACACATGATCACCTCACTTTTAAGAATTAAGAAATTAATTATTCAATTAGCTTCCAATTTTAATCAATTTGGAGGAAATTCAAGTATTTAATTTTTTAAAAAGATTTTCTTATGAATTTAGACTTTAAAATAGTTCTTTAAGTAAACTTATATAAATTTAACATAATTAAATATAAAAAAATATAAATTCTTACTCAAACTATTATAAAGCTGATTTGGAAAATACTTTATCCCTTTTTAATAAACAATTATTTCGAAAATTATTTAAAACTTAAAAAGACTCAAGATTAATTCATGATGTGGAGGGTAAAAATTATGTGTCAACAATGAGCATGGTAATGGTTCAATGGAAGCATCGTCCGATTGAGGAAACTACTTAGGAAACTGAGAAGGACATGCCTGACAAGTACCCTCACCTATTTGAGGATACAGGTACTACTCCTTTCGCTCTTTACTTTCGTATTTTTTGGTTTGATCATTCGGGGATGAACGATGGGTAAATTATTATCTATTGTAATGACAGGGTCTGTCGTTATGGGTAAACCATTCGTGCCAATTTTTAGAGTTAGAAAAATTTGGGTTTAAGAGTTTGAAATTCTACGCTAGGCTAGTCTCGGCTTGTTTTGGAGCGAGGTATGGTCTAGGGTAATCTAGATAAGGATTGGGTTAGATGTCTTGATTTGAGCTAGTTTTCCTTTTAGCTAAGACATAAAGGAGTCCGGGGGACTTTTCAGAATCGAATTTGAGTAAGTAGAACTCCTGAAATCGAGGTCGACGTAAAGGGGTTATTCCAGGACGTTGGGAAAATAACTGTGTTGTAAAATGGACCAGTTTTGGAGATTTTACGACTTTCTATCCCGTGTCAATCGCCATAGTGGTTGACACTCCGCCATAGCAACCTCCGCCATAGCAGAGAAAATATTGTTACCGCGGAAGTCAACGTCAGTCAGCCTCTACCATAGCGGATGACTCCGCTACGACGGTACTGATATAGTGGAGAGGACCTCTATAGTGGATCGTGATGGTATTTAATGCAAAAACTTCCCCAAAACAGTTCAGTTTTTCTACAACTCATTTTGGGAGAAGAAACGGGTGATTTTAGACAATTTCAACCAGTTTTTCACTGTTTTTCGTCCTAAAGGTAAGGATTCTACTCCCCAAACTCCGTGATATCTTTCCTACTCTATAGAATTGCTAGGGGTGGGCTTGGGGAAAGGGTTGGGATAACCTAGTATTGTAGAATTCGGGGAAAAAGAGGGATTCTAGGGTGCTAGAGTTCTTGGGTGTTGTTTATAGTTAATGGGTACTGATCACCAAGCTTTAATTCTCTAAATGTATCAGTATAAATGATAATCTTAGGTGAATTAATAGCAGGAAAGCCCGTGAAGGGTTGGAATGATCATGGTTGGGCCTGGGGATTAGGATTTTTGTATAATCTGGGTAATTTAGGCGAGTTAATTAACTATAGGGTTTATGTGTTTGTTTCTAGACCAAGAACAAGCAAGGGATCCTAAAAAAGGGAAATCTCCAGCACTGTAGAGCTTGATTATTCGAGGTAGGTGATGGTTATTGATTCCTGTATGCATTGTGTGTTTATGTACTCATGTCTAAGTAATTGTGTGGTATGCATTGCTTAGGGAATGGTTAAGAATGTCCAAAATCATGTTTTTCAGATTGGTGAAATGAACTAGGTGTTTTTCTTGTTGGTTTACAAGTGTTGATTATTCATTGTTGTGACAGTGAATTTATGTGACATTCAGTTGGCTCGGGTACCATGCCTGGTATGGAATATACTAATGGTTGGCTCGGTACCATGCCTGGTATAGGATATATGAATGGTTGGCTCGGGTACCATGCCTGGTATGTGATATACTAACGGTTGGCTCGGGTACCATGCCTGGTACGGGATATACTAATGGTTGGCTCGAGTACCATGCCTGGTACGGGTTTACTTTATTGTATTGTTGTATCTTTACTAATGGTTCCCTGAGAGGACCGAGTTATGTTTATGATTTATGGTTGTGCATTTTGGTCCTTGAGAGGCCGGGTTGTTACATTGATCTATGAGTTTGGTCTTGGTGTAGACCGGGTTATATGTTTGACACTTAGGTGTTGCCTAGAGGGTATCCAGGGTGGGTCTAGGATATGTAACGCGGTATAATTGTTGTTATTGTGAATTGTTGATCATGGTTGTGAAAGTGATTTACATGTGAGGACAAGTTAGGGAGAGACTTATAGTCTAGAAATATCCGTTGACTTGTTTACATGTTTCTGTACTCTTACTTGACTTCGATGCTATTCATACACTATTTATTTGGAACGGGTTGAGGATCCTACCAGTATACGGTGGTTGTGTACTGATACTGGACTTGCTTATCTTTTGTGGTTACAGGAAATCTTCCGACGGTTGACGCACGACCTCACTTGTAGGCCTTACACTTCGAGATATCAAGGGTAAGTTATTCGACCAAGCTGCCATGATATTTATCCATTGAGTTGTAGCCCACTTGTTTCGGGCTTAGACTATTTCTTCATTTGGGGTTGCATTCCCATACTCTAGTTTTGGTAGATGTTTTTGGTACGATGACTTTCAGATTCTAGGGAGGGATTTTCCGCAGGTTATATTTTAATAAAGTTGATTTATTTATGTTGTTTGCTAGTTTACTTTTTGCACACTAGTTTTAGTCTGTTAGGCTATGCTAAGGATTGAGTTCTACTGGTTCGCTCATCCGGGGGTTGGGTGGGTGCCACTCACGATGGTCTGGGTCGTGACACTTATCCACAAAATCGATAATGTTCTTCTTCATATTGTTCCACCTATAGAATTATTTCAAGTCATGATACATTTTTGTAGAACTTGGGTAAATAGATGTAACAACCCTCATGGTTGTTTTTCGTACAGAGATGGGTATCACAGTTCTCGAGGTGATTGGTTGAGAATTATGCATATTTTTTATTTTGGAAGGTTGAAAAGTTGATATGGTTAACTTTAATCAATATCCATAGAAGTTGAACTCATATCAAAATTTTGCCAGTGCCATAAGCTTTGCAAGATGATTTTTGAGTGAGTTGGACTATTGGTTTGGGTCCCAAGGTATTCCGATGTGTTTTGGATGAGTTTTTGAGTTTTGAAAGTTGAAAACTTAAGAGAGTTGATCAAAGTCAACATTTGAGGTTAGAAAGGTCATTTTTGAGTTTTCATGATTTCATTAAGTCCGAAGAGTGATTTTTGGTCTAGTTGAAGGTTTGGTTCAATTGTTGGGGCTTTTGGATGAGTTTTGAGTTATTATTTGAAAATTTGGAAATTTCTAAGTTAAGAGATGCATTCGGTCAACATACAATCAAAATGACCTTGTTTGGGTATTTTGATGATTTCATCAGGTCGAGAATGTGTTTTATAAGCAGTTTTCCCTATTAGTTTATGTTCGGAAGGTCTTAAATGAGTTTTGGGTACTTGTTTAGAGTTTGGAGTTCTATGTCATTGAGCTTTAATAGTACCACCTTAAGAAAATGAGCTCTATTTGGTGTTTGGATGGAGCCATTAGATCCGTATCAAATTTTTTTAGCTAATTCAAAAAGAATCATCACATTTTGATTTCGTATAGGGAAGTTATGTTCTTTTTACCATGTTGAGTTGTTCTAGTGTAACGACCGGGTCCGTCAATACGGGTAGTCCAATCGTGCCAAGTTTTAGAGTTAGAAAACTCTGATTTTAGGGGTTTGAAATTCTGGGCTAGGCTAGTCTCAATAGGTTTTAGGGCGAGGTGGAGTCTAGGAAAATCCGGGTAAGGATTGGGTTGAATGTCTTGTGTTGAGCTAGTTTTCCTCGTAGCTAACACATAGAAGAGTCCGGAGGAGTTTTCAGAATCGAATTAGGGTAAGTAGAACTCCCAAAATCGTGATTAACGTGAAGAGGTTATTTCTGATCGTCGCGGGAAGCAAGTGTGTTGTAAAATGGGAAAATTTTGGAGATTTTAGAACATTCTGTCTGTGATGAGCACAATGGCTCCGCCATAGCGACCTCCACTATAGCGAAGAAATTACCGCTACAGCGGAAGTCAATATCGGTCAGCTTCCGCCATAGCGGACGACTCCGCTACGACGGTTCCGCTATAGCAGAGCGGACCCCTATAGTGGAGTGTGATGGGATTTAATGCAGAAACTTCCCCAAAATAGTTCAGTTTTTCTTGAAACATTTTGGGAGAAGAAGTGGGCGATTTTGGGTGATTTCTACCAGTTTTCCACTATTTTTCGACCTAAAGGTAAGAATTCTACTCCCCAATCTTCGTACTACTTTTACTATGCGGTAGAATTGCTTGGAGGAAACTTGGGGAAAGGTTGGAATAACCTAGGAATGGTAGAATCCGGGGAAGAAGGGGGATTCTAGGCATGAAAGTTCTTGGGTATTGTTAAAGGTAAGGTTTTATGATCTTTTTTTTTAATTCAAAGGTTGGGCGCAGAGGCCCATTTATTAGAAATAATTATGTACAAACCGGGCCCAAAAGTGACCAGGTCCAAGGAAAACACAAAAGAAGAAATCTTTGTCTGCACAAACAACAAATGATGAATTAGACAAAAGGAGATTAGGAAAGTGTCCTTTTCGCTTCTTCGACTTCTACTGTTAACCCAGAGTGCATCCAAGCAAGCTTGAGGAAATCCACCATCTAAGTGACTGGTATTACAACAAACTCCTTGGCTCAAAATTTCTGATGAGATAAGTTTTCCTTATAGCTAAGAGCTATTGGTTTTGGGATTTCTTGATGCAACTCAAAACACCACACACCTACCTCTCTGTGTTCTTGAAAGCTGTTCGGACGTCGTTGTCGTTGTTCAGCAATAAGTTCTCTTTAGATCCACGTCTTCCTCAAAGTGATTAGGTAAGTAACTATGTTTAGCTTCTAGAATCTTAATTCTTACCTCCATTTACTTCAATCGATGGGCTGAATCTTTCAAAGATTAATACCACCATCAAATTTATAGAAATCGGAGGTTGGAACTAAAATCATAGGAGCTTATATTCTCCATGAACTTGAGGCAGGTAACTGAGGCCAAGACCTGGAAGCAACATAGAATCCATTCGAAGTTTAGCGGTCCTGATTTGGTACTAGATTACACTCAAAGCTCTCACCAAGTGCGGGTACGCAAATCAACTGAAATGCTTCGACCTTCTGAACAGGTTTTATGATCACATATTGCTAAATTCTCTATTTTTATCCATTAAAATGATAGAACTAGGGAAATTAATGGCGGAAAGCCTGGGAAAAAGGGTAGGATGATCATGGTTGGCCTGGGGGTCTGGGATTTTGTGTAATCCGGGTAATGTGCAGGCCTTGTTTGTTAATTTGAGTACTTGTATATTCTTTTAGACCAAGAACGATAGAGGAATTCGGAACACATGAAAGCTCGGGTTGAGTAGAGCTTGGATCATTTTGAGGTAGGTGATGGCTTATGATTTCTATGAATGTTGTATGTTCTTGTACTCTTATCTAAGTGTTTGTATGAATTACATTGCTTAGGGGAATTGTTTAGAATATCTAAGGGTCCTTGTTACAGTTTGTGGATTGAACGGTGTGTTGCTGCTTGGTTTTACAAGATATTTGTTTATTATTTTGACTGTGGATTGTTGACATTCGGTTGGCTCGGGTATCACGCCTAGTACGAAGTACTAACAGTTGGCTCGGGTACCACGCCTGGTACGGGTATAACAAATAGTTCGCTCGGGTACCACGCCTGGTATGAATTACTAATGGTTGGCTTGGGTACCACGTCTGGTACGAGTTTATTTTACTGCATCATTACATTGATATTGTTGCATTACATTGACTGTTATTGGTTCCATGAGTGGACCGAGCTATTTTATTGAACTGTGATATTCGTTGGTGGTCCTTGAGTGACCGGGAATCCTGTTATATCTGTGTAGTTGGTCTTGGATTAGGCCGGGTTATCTTCTTAACACTTAGGTATTGTTTAGAAGGGATCCCAGGGTGGGTTCGGGCTAGGCAAAAAGGATGATTTATTGAGTTCTATGATTGTGGCTTAGAGTTGTATGTGGTGGAGTTCAGGTGGGAACAAGTTAGGTAGAGACTTGTAGTCTAGGGGAGCCTATTGACTTGTTGCATGTTTTTCGTACTTATAATTGATTCGTTGTACTGTTTATACACTGTTTATTTGGAACTGACTGATGATCCTACCAGTACATAGTGGTGGTGTACTGATACTGCACTTGCTTTTCTTCTTGTGAGTACAAGCAATCTTCCAGCGGATGAGACGCGACCTCATCTGTAGTACCAGCGTTTCCAGACTTCAAGGGTTAGCTGCTTCGATCGAGCTGCCTTGAACCTATCATAAGAGTTGTAGCCCATTTGTTTCGGGCTTAGACCATTTCTGTTCTTTTGGGGTTGCATCCCCGTACTCTAGGTATTGATAGAATTGTTTGGTACTGCTACTTTTAGATTCTAGGGGTAATTTCCGCAGGTTAAGTTAATGAAGTTTTATTATTATTATCATTGGATTGGTAGTTACTCTGATGAACTGGTTTTGAGCTGTTAGAACAATTAAGTTCGGGGAAGTGATGGTTCACTCACCCGTGGGTTGGGTGAGTGCCACTCACGGTGGTCTAGGTCGTGACAAAGATAGTATCAGATCCCTAGGTTCATTGATCTCATCGTACCAAACAGTTCTAGTAGAGTCTTGTGGAACGGTGCAGAGATGTCCGTATTTTTCTTCGAGTGGCTATGGGGCTTTAGGAAAACTATCTCTTTCTTCTTTCCTTCGTGCTATAACTCGATTCCAATTGGTATCTGGTGATAAAAATTAGTATCTAATCTCATTCAATCTTTTGTCCGCAGATGGTTAACACAAGGAGCAACAAAACTAGAGCAGCGGTCCCAACAGCGGTCCCGGCTATCTGTGGTAGAGGCAGGGGAAGGGGCAAAGGACGAGGTAGAACCACACCCGCCAGGGATGGGCCTCGAGCTGCTGCTGATGCACGTGAGTCAACCCCTGCCACACCTCAGAAACATATTGCTAAAGATGTAGAAGTTGTGGCGGAAGATGGTGAGGCGCAGGAGGAGGCGGCATCGGTTGGGGGTGCAGGCCTTCTTACTATGACACAAGAAGCCTTTCAACAGGCTTGGAATATTTTGAGTGGTTTGGTTGGTACTGGAGCCATACCCGTGGCTTTTCCAAACCAGGCCTTGGATACTCAACCAGGGGCTACTACAACGCCTAGGATGGATGCAGCCTCAGGCACGAATGACTTCTTTAGGCCAATGCTAGGCCCAGTGATGACAGGGAATGAGCATGAGATGCTGACCAAGTTTCTCAAGCTGAAACGTCCTACATTTCAGGGTACTGATAGGGAGGATGCATATGATTTCATCTTGGATTGCTATGAGAGGTTGCACAAGTTTGGTATTGTATGTCAGCATGGGGTTGAGTTTGTCACATTTCAGTTACAAGGTAAGGCCAAGCAGTGGTGGAGGTCTCACGTGGAGTGCCAGTCTTCTTTTCTACCCCCACTGACTTGGGAATAGTTCCACACTTTGTTCTTAGAGAAGTATGTACCCCGTACTTTGAGGGACCAGAAGAAAGATGAGTTCTTGAACTTGGAGTAGGGCAGCATGTCAGTCTCTGCTTACGAGGTAAAATTCCATGCCTTGTCTCATTTTGCCACACAACTGTTGGGTTCCGAGGAGGAACGAGTCTGGTTGTTTGTGAAAGGTTTGAACACTGAGTTACAGGTATTTTCAGTGTATATGACCTCTTCAGGAAATATCTTTAATGATGTGGTGGATTATGTGAAGCAACTTGAGGGAGTCAGGCAGACGGGGTAGGCTAAGGCATTGGCCAAGAAGCCTCAAAATGAGGGAAATTATGGTGGCTCACATTCCAGGGGTCATAATCAGCAGGTATACTCAACCCGTCCTACCCAGTCAGCTTTGCCAGCTGCTACAAGTGGTCTTCAGGGAGCTTATAATCAGTCTTCAGCTCCTAGAGGCGAGGGAGCATCTTATACATCAACTAGCAGGCCTGCACTTGACCGTGGTTGCTTCCATTATGGTGATCTGGGCCACTTTAAGAGGGAGTGCCCGCTCAGGTAGATATGAAATCAAGGTCAGCAGCAGCCTGAAGTGGTGGTCCCTGCAGGTAGAGGCGGTAATGCTAGAGGTCATCCACAGGGTGGGTGAGGTAACTTTCAGGGAGGTCGGGGTGACAGAGGGAACAACAACGCGAGTAGGGATGCAGCGCAGCCGGTCCAAGAAGTTGCCTAGATTGATGATCGGGCTCATTGCTATGCTTTTCTAGGGAGGACCAAGGTGGAAGCATCAAATGTGGTGATCACAAGTACCATTCTTATCTGCGATAAAATGGCTTCGGTATTATTTGACCCAGGTTCTAGATATTCTTATGTATCTATGAGTTTTGCATTGGGTTTGGAATTGACTTGTGATATCCTTGATTCCCCTATTCATGTTTCCACCCTGATTTGAGAGTCTGTGATTGTGACTCATGTTTATCGTGACTGTTCTGTTGTGTTTGTGGGGTTGCATACTTGGGTAGACTTGGTAATCCTGGATATGGCTGATTTTGATATTATCTTGGGCATGACCTAGTTGTCCCCTTATCATGCTGTGTTAAACTATAACACCAAGACTGTGGCTCTAGAGATTCCGGGTGAGGATAGACTAGAGTGAGAAGGTGTGTATAGGCCTAAGCCAGTTAAGGTCATATTATTCTTCGGGATAGAAAGCTAGCGGGAAGGGGGTGTCTAGCCTTCTTGGCTAATCTCTGGGATGATAGTATGGAGTCCCCATCCATTGAGTCAGTTTCGATGGTTTCTGAGTTTCTAAAGGTGTTTTCAGCGGATTTGCCTGGTATGCCTCCTGATAGGGATGTAGACTTTTGCATTGATTTAGAGCCGGGCACTCATCCTATTTCTATTCCTCCATATCGTATGGCTCCGGCCGAGTTAAGGGAACTTAAGACTCAGCTCCAAGAACTCTTAGATAAGGGATTTATCCGTCCCAGTGCTTTGCCTTGGGGTGCTCCTGTGTTGTTTGTGAAGAAAAAGAATGGCAGTATGCGGATGTGCATAGACTATAGGCAGTTTAACATGGTGACCATCCAGAATAAGTACCCCCTACCCCGCATTGATGATTTGTTTGACCAGCTTCAGGGCGCATCAGTGTTTTTGAAAATTGACTTGAGGTCGGGGTACCATCAGTTGAGGATTAATCCTGAGGACATTCCTAAGACTGCTTGTTGGACTAGGTATGGGCATTACGAGTTCCTGGTAATGTCATTTGGTTTGACCAATGCGCCGATAGAATTCATGAGTTTGATGAATGGCGTATTTAAGTCATACTTGGATTCCTTCGTGATTGTGTTTATCGATGATATTTTGATCTACTCTAAGAGTAGGGAGGAGCATGCTAGTCATCTCCGTCTTTTCAGAGCTATCGCCCCAATAAAAAAAGTGTTGGACATCTTGAGACCTCAAAAGTTTTATGCAAAGTTCTCCAAGTGTGAATTTTGGTTGACTTTAGTTGCATTCTTGGGGCATGTAGTGTTAGAAAAGGGAGTGATGGTAGACCCCCAGAAAATTGAAGCAGTCAAGAGTTGGGTCCGACCTAGCTCTGTGACTGAGGTGAGGAGTTTTGTTGGATTCGCAGGGTACCACCGGAGGTTTGTTAAGGATTTTTTGTCTATTTCTACTCACCTGACCAAGCTGACACGGAAAGATGTACCAGTCGTATGGTTCGACAAGTGCGAGGAGAGCTTCCAAAGCTCAAGACACTTCTGACCACAGCTCCTATATTGTCCTTGTTGGTTTAAGGTAAAGACTTTATGTTTACTGTGATGCTTCACATTCTAGTTTGGGTGCTGTGTTGATGCAGGTTAAGAATGTGATAGCCTATGCATCTAGGCAATTGAAGGTGCATGAGATAAACTACCCGACTCATGACTTGGAGTTGGCAGCAGTGGTTTTTGCACTCAAGATTTGGAGACACTATCTCTATGGCATCAAGTGTGAGCATGTGTTCACTCAGAAGAATTTGAATTTGAGGTAGAGAAGGTGGATGGCATTATTGAAGGACTATGATATGACCTTTTAATATCATCCAGGTAAGGCTAATGTGGTGGCAGACGCATTGAGCCATAAAATAGTTAGCATGGGTAGTTTGGCTTGTTTAGGGGTGTCCAAACGACAACTAGCAAGGGAAATTTGGGCCTTGGAGGCCGAGTTCATGCACTTGGGTGTTTCAGGATAGTGTGGATTGTTGGCCAGCATTGAGGTCAAAGCCACCTTCATAGAGAAAATAAAGGCTAAACAGTTTCAGGATCCGAAACTGAGTAAGCTTCGAGGTAAGGTAATATCCGGGGAATCCAGGGACGTCACGTTAGACTCTGGTGGAGTACTAAATTTTAGAGGGAGGATTTGTGTTCCTCGGGTTGATGATATGATTTATAAAATCTTGGCAGAAGCGCATGGTTTGCGGTACTCAATTCATCTGGGTGTGACTAAAATGTACAGAAACTTGAGGCAGCATTACTGGTGGCCCGAAATGAAAAGGGACATAGTTGATTTTGTGTCCAAGTGTCAGAATTCCCAGCAGGTAAAGTATGAGCACCAAAGACCTACAGGACTACTTCAGAGGATGCCCATTCCAGAGTGGATGTGGGATAGGATAGCCATGAACTTTATGGTGGGTCTTCCTAAGACATTGGGTAAGTATGATTCCATTTGGGTCATTGTTGACAGGCTGACCAAGTCTGCTCATTTCATTCCTGTCAGGGTAGATTACAATTCGTAGCAATTGGCTAAGATCTACGTGAAGGAGATTGTGAGATTGCATGGGGTGCCACGGTCCATCATTTCAGATAGGGGTACGTAGTTCACTTCTAAATTTAGGGGCAAGCTACATGAATAGTTGGGTACACAACTCACTTTTAGCACAACCTTCCACCCTTTGACTGATGGTCAGCCGGAGAGGAGATCCAGGTATTGGAGGACATGCTGAGAGCATGTGTGATGGACTTCGGGGGTCATTGGGACCAATTTCTACCCTTGTGCGAGTTCTCATACAACAATAGCTATCACTCCATCATTGACATGGCACCATTCGAAGCGTTGTATGAGAGGAGTTGCAGATCACCAGTTGGGTGGTTTGAGAAAGGCGATGTGCAACCTTTGGGAGTGGAATTGGTAAAGGAAGCGTAGGATAAGGTAAGGGGCATTCAGGACAAGTTGCTGGCTGCCCAAAAAAGGCAGAAGGAGTATGCAGATCGCAAGGTCCGGTACATGGAATTTCAGGTTGGTGAACATGTATTGTTGAAAGTGTCACCAATAAAGGGAGTTATGCGGTTTGGTAAGAAGGGCAAGCTTAGCCCTCGGTTCATCGGTCCTTTTGAGGTTCTTGAGATAGTGGGGCCAGTGGCTTATAAGTTAGCACTGCCGCCCAGTTTATCGTGTGTCCATCCGGTATTCCATGTATCCATGCTTAAGCTATACCATGGGGATGGAGACTACATCATCAAGTGGGATGAGGTGCTTTTTGATAAGGATCTTCATTATGAAGAGGAACCAGTCTTGATTCATGCTCGGGATATCCGGAGGTTGAGGACAAAGGTAATTGATATGGTAAAGGTTCAGTAGAAGCATCATCCGATTGAAGAAGCCACTTGGCAAACCTAGAAGGACATGCGAGACAAGTACCCTCAATTGTTTGAAAATTTAGGTACTAAACTTTCTTCCTTTTATTTTCCATAATTTTGGGTTTGATCATTCTGGGACAAACGATGGGTAAATTGATATCTGTTGTAACTACCGGGTTCATCGTTATGGGTAGTCCAATTGTGCCAAGTTTTAGAGTTAGAAAACTCTGGTTTTGGGGGTTTGAAATTCAAGGCTAGGCTAGTCTCAGCCGGTTTTGGGGTGAGGTGGAGTCTAGGGAAATCCGGGTAAGGATTAAGTTAGATGTCTTGTATTGAGATAGTTTTCCTTGTATCTAAAACATAGAGGAGTCCGGGAGACTTTTTGGAATCGAATTCAGGTAAGTAGAACTCCCGAAATCGTGATTGACGTGAAGGGGTTATTTTTTATCGTCGGGGGAAGCAAGTGTGTTGTAAAATGGGAAAATTTTGGAGATTTTCGAACATTCTGTCCATGAAGAGTGCAACGGCTCCGCTACAGCGGAAGTCAACGTCGGTCAGCTTCTGCCATAGCGGACGACTCCGCTACGGTGGTATCGCTATAATGGAGTGGACTGCTATAGCTGAGTGTGATGGGATTTAATGCATAAACTTCCCCAAAACAGTTCAATTTTTCTTGAAATGTTTTGGGAGAAGAAGGGGGCAATTTTGGGTGATTTCTACCAGTTTTCCACTATTTTTTGACCTAAAGGTAAGGTTTCTACTCCCCAGTCTTCGTACTACATTTCCTACGCGGTAGAATTGCTAGGAGGGAACTTGGAGAAAGGTTGGAATAACCTAAGGATGGTAGAATCCGGGGAAGAAGGGGGATTCTAGGCATGAAAGTTCTTGGGTATTGTTAAAGGTAAGGTTTTTATGATCACATATTGCTAAATTCTCTATTTTTATCCATGAAAATGATAGAACTAGGGAAATAAATGGCGGGAAGCCCAGGAAAAAGGGTAGGATGATCATGGGTGGCCTGGGGGTCTGGGATTTAGTGTAATCCGGGTAATGTGCAGGACTTGTTTGTTAATTTGAGTACTTGTATATTGTTTTAGATCAAGAACGAGAGAGGAATCTTGAACACGGGAAAGCTCGAGTTGAGTAGAGCTTGGATCATTTCGAGGTAGGTGATGGCTTATGATTCCTGTGAATGTTATATGTTCTTGTACTCTTATCTAAGTGTTTGTATGAATTACATTGCTTAGGGGAATTTTTTAGAATGTCTAAGGGTCCTTGTTACAGTCTGTGAATTGAATGGTGTGTTGTTTGTTGGTTTTACAAGATGTTTGTTCATTATTTTGACTGTGGATTGTTGACATCACCACGCCTGGTACAAAATAATAATGGTTTGCTCGGGTACCACACCTGGTACGGGTATAATAAATGGTTGGCTCGAGTACCACACCTGGTATGAATTACTAACGGTTGGCTCGGGTACCACGCCTGGCACGGGTTTATTTTACTGTATTATTGCATTGATATTAATGCATTGCATTGACTGATATTGGTTCTGTGAGTGGACCGGACTGTTTTATTGAACTGTGATATTCGTTGGTGGTCCTTGAGTGACCGGGAATCCTGTTATATCTGTGTAGTTGGTCTTGGATTAGGCCGGGTTGTCTGCTTAACACTTAGGTGTTGTTTAGAAGGGATCCCAGGGTGGGTCCGGGCTAGGCAAAAATGATGATTTATTGAGTTTTGTGATTATGGCTTAGAGTTGTATATGGTGGAGTTCAGGTGGGAACAAGCTAGGTAAAGACTTGTAGTCTAGGGGAGCCTATTGACTTGTTGCATATTTTTCGTACTTATACTTGATTTGTTGTACTGTTTATACACTGTTTATTTGGAACGGGCTGATGATCCTACCAATACACAGTGGTGTTGTACTTATATTGTACTTGCTTTTTATTCTTGTGAGTACAGGCAATCTTCCAGCGGCTGAGACGCGACCTCATCTGTAGTACCAGCGTTTCCAGACTTTAAGGGTGAGCTGCTTCAATCGAGCTGTCTTGAACCTATCATTAGAGTTGTAACCCATTTGTTTCGGGCTTAGACCATTTCTGTTATTTCGGGGTTGCATCCCCGTAATCTAGGTATTGGTAGAATTGTTTGGTACTGCGACTTTCAGATTCTAGGGCGTAATTTCCGCAGGTTAACTTAATGAAGTTTTATTATTATTATCATTGAATTGCTAGTTTACTTTGATGCATTGGTTTTGAGCTGTTAGAACGATTACGTTCGGGGAAGTGATGGTTCGCTCACCCAGAGGTTGGGTGAGTTCCACTCATGGCGGTCTGGATCGTGATATCTAGTGCAACCGCAATTGCAGACTTTGGACTGCAAATATAGTACCACAATAGTGGACTATAGACCATAACTATGGTGCCACAAAAGTGGACCATGGACTACAATTGAAGTGCCACAGTAGCGGACCATGGACTGCAATTGCAGTGGTGTAAAAGGGACCATAGACCACAATTTTGGTGCCACAAAAGTGGTAGAATGTCCTCAAATGCGGTTAATTATCCACAAATGCGGAAATCTCTGAGTATTAAAGGAGCGAATTTTGAGATTTTAATATTATTGACATTTTAAGAGAGAGGAAGTTCCGACTAAAGTGATTTTTGATGCGTTTTTATTGTATGATCATTGGGTAAGTTTTTTTACCCTCATTTTATTCATTTTCCAAGGATATCCATTTCGTTTTTCTTGATTTTGATTCAAAAAGTTCAGATTTGAAACCCCAAAGCTAAGAAATCAAAAGTTTTTTGTTTGAGGATCAAATTGTGATGGATTTTCATTGATTTTTGGAACTTGAGATCCCTATAGTATAGGTAACATTGATTTACTTATTTGTCAATGAGTTCTTTAATTTTAACCGCTTATAAAGATAGAAAATCTAGGGATTTTGGGTAAAGTTAAAAGATGGTATTTTTGATGATTTGAAAGACGATTTAACTCCATTTTTAATGAAATTTCGTATTTGAGTTCCTTAAGTTTTGAGTAACGTAATTTTTAAATAAAATCTCTATTTTTATCTTATAGGCTTGGAGTTGACTTTTGGGACCCGAAATAGGAGTATAGAAGTATGGTTATTATTGGAATTGTATTTACTGATAGAACTTGTTCTTGATAGATTTGAGGTGAATTGGAATTATTTTGGAAGAGAAGTCATATTGGTGGTAGTTCATGCAACATTTTTTCAGCTTTGAGGTAGGTTATGACTTAATATGGGTTGGATGAATTAGTAATTTATAGTGGAAATGTGATGGTTTATTATTTTGATGCCCGTGTGGGTGCTTATACTGATAATTTGGTTGTGACTTTGAAAGGTTTATCGGTATATTGCATTATTGGTTGTTCCACACATTTATTAGTATATACCAGAGTCTGTAATTATCGTGATCATACGTACTCATTCATACTCACTTTGAAAGTTATGAACTGAGATATTTACTTGGAAATGACCTCTTAAAGGATTTATTTTTTGTATTATAAATTATATCGCTGTGGGAAAAGATCTGACTAACAAGATCGTGGGAAAAGATCTGACTTGTTTTACCATTTATATATCACCGTGGGAAAAGATCCGACTAACAAGACCTTGTGAGTCCCCCATGTGTCCTACCTCACAACATACCACCCTAGAGGGGGTGTATACTTGTAGACATTGGTTATTGCATGCATTATCATTTGGATTATTGTTGTGTTTGAGATAAACCATTTATTGATATTGAACTGATGAGACTTTTCTGCGTGCAAGGTTATTTTAGTATTTTTTGTTTGACATAGTATCTGCTTAAGCACAATCAACCTATGAAGCCTACTAAGTACAAGTGCACCGTACTCACTCCTACTTTTTCTGCATCCTTCTTATATATATCCTGGTAAGAGTGGACCCTGAAGCTAGAGTTTGTGCTTTTCAGTATCTTCAAAGATGTGTTGAGCTCTTGTGTTCGGAGACTGTCCCTGTTTCATCTATCTTTATTTTTGTCTTACTTATTTTCTTAGACAACTTTGTATTTAGGTTTGATATTCTGTATTAGTGTTGCTCTTGTACTTATGGCAACTGAATCTTGGGATTTTGAGTTGTATTGTTCCTTTTCTATTGACAATGACTTTGAGTTATTAATGGTTGTTCAGGTTGTATTATACTTATGACATTCTACTATTGCCTTTACTTTAAATTAGTTGCATTTACCTACATTGGTTGGGTTGGTGTAGGTGCCATCAAAACCATTATAATATTTGGGTCGTGACAATAGAATACCTGGATTTTTTACTTCAGCTATAATCCTCCCTTGGAGTTTATCACCATCCAGAACACATAATCTTCCTTTGTAGTTTAGGATATTATCTCCCCTTTTTTTCAAAAGTCATGGTCATATGCTTGTGGACTATTTCTTTAAGCTGGAGCAAGATGGGGTCGATGTATTGCTCTTCCTTAACTTTTGTCACTAGGGATGATTCATACCTATTCTAAACAACCACAACACCATTGTCGTAGTATAAGAGGCAAACTCCTAGGCTTGTAAGTTGGTGGATATACTTCGTAAGTGTTTTCTTTCATTCCTCAACATGAACTAGACCTCCCATAGACAGTCTACTATGGGCATCAACAATTACATTTTCCTTCCTGGGGTGATAGAAGATGCTCATATCGTAATCCTAGAGTAACTCAAGCCACCTTCTCTACCTGAGGTTAAACTCTTTTTGATTGAAGACATATTATAGACTTTTGTGATTAGTAAAAATATCAACATGGATACTATAGAGATAGTGACGCCAAATCTTATGTAGTACCTCATGTCTTAAATCATGTTTTAAGTCATCCTTTACGTATATTGGAGCTCTAGAACCAAGTTATTTGAACTAATGATTGATTAGAATCAGATCAAAATGAGTTCTAGACATAAAAAAATTTTGGGTAACCACAAGGGCCAGGGCGCCGCCCTGGGAATGCATTGGCAGGCTAGTGTTATGGCCTCTGCTTTGTACTGGAGGGAAAACTTCAAAGACTAAATATTTGTACCTTGGCTGCACCGCCCTGCCCAATTCAGTTCCCTGGGTAGCACGATGTAGACACCTACTATGGCTAGAAATTTTACACTTTGCTCTCTAAAGGGAATTTTTGTCCTACCACTTCAAGACACTCAGTATAAGCATTTTAAAACCCTTATTTGATAGATGAAACACTTAAAATCACTACACGCTTTTCCTCTCCTTTTTTCTTAACTCAAACTATAAGGGTTTCAAGAAAACTATGCTCTAGGGGCAAGAAAAGCAATCTCTCAAGTTACTTCTCCAAGTTCTAGAATTTTTCAAGGTATGTAAGGCTAACCTACATGTGTGGGAACCATGTTCTTCCCCAAAAATATATTCTTATGATTCTAGTTCTTCTATGAATGAGATAGGGTTTTGAGTCTGAATCCACAATTCTTATTTCCTTTATATTTTGATGGAAGTTCCTTGAATCCTCCATGAATGCAGTAGAATTTCATAAAATGAACCTATATCATGTTTATATGCGCTATCTCATGTTTATGGAGTCTATCTCAGGTTTATGAAAATTGTCTCATGTTTCTAAAATCTATTTCATGTTTATGAAACTATCTCATGCATATTTACAAGTTCACCTTATAAATTTTGATATGATTTTAAAAAGGGATGTTTTTGTCTTAAAAATCTAGTCTCATGATTTTCACAAGATTTAGAGTACAAGGCTGGCTAGCAATATCTTCTTATGATTTAAAGCACAAGGATCACTAGCAGTATTTTTGTAAGATTTTGAGCCAAGGCTCCATAACATGTTTCTCAGTTAATCTGAAAATATTATAGTATGAGCATATAGTATATTCTTGGGAGGACTATTATTAACCGAGAAGAGTATGAATTCAGATAACACATACCCCAAAACTACGTGTGCTAGTGTCAGATAAAATTGTGTCATAGGTTTGGGCAACTCCTTTTAAGCCCATGGTAAGGGCTTAGTATGGATCCACCATTCATTTTAGTTATGCCCTATGCCCTAGCAAGGCATAGAATGGCTCTCTAATCGAGCCAGAGATTGGACATCATGTGTTCATATGGTGTTATGTCAATTATGATAAACTCCCTAACAGGAAACGTAGCATTTTCAAGAAATATGATTTTTGGAACAAGGCCACTAGTTTATAAAAATTCTTTATAATGTTTTATATCCAGTTCCTTATTATTTCAGACACTCAACTTACTTTATGATTGAACTACTCAGTTCATTCTATGTTTCAACTATGCAATTTACATCATGACCCAAATATTCTGTTTCACTCTGATCCAGATAATCAATTTATCCTATAATTCAATATTCAGTTACATTATGATTCAAATATTCAGAATGCCTTATGTCTCAGTATTCATTTATTTCATGATCTTGATACATAGGTTTTGTGAACATACGCTTCAGTAGGTTCTATCTCCTTAGCTTTACTTGAGCCTTCTTTACTTCTATAGGGCTTAGTTTGCAAAAAATTTCAGTGGTTCATGTTTGTTAGATAATGGTAGAATGGAGGCCTTGTATCGATAGTCAATATTTAGATGTAGTTTAGAGGCTCATATATAGATAGACAGTCACTCAGTCAGTCATGATATACTTTCAGATTGTATATGAGCTCTTAAGCTACTTTTAAAGGATGTTTATGAATAAAGATTTATTTATTTTTTGATACTCCTCGTGCTTCCGCTTATCTTTTAGTGTATCTTCTAGTAGTATGCTAGACCAAGGATACACTTGGATCAATAATGGTATCGGGTGCTGGTCCTGCCAGGGTGTAGTCTTAGGGCGTGAGAAACTTGGTATCAGAGCACAAGGTTCAAGTGTCCTAGGGAGTCTGTAAAGTTATGTAAATAGAGTCTTATTTATAGTTGTGAGGGCACCACTTCTATAAATGAGGGACTACTGACATTTCTAAAAGTTTCTTATTATTTCATACACTAGATCATGCAATAGAACTGTGCCTTAAGAATTTTATCCAAATTCATGTGTTGGTCTAATTCCACGGAATAGGCCTTATCTCTAAGGTGATAGGAGGAGTAAAGCTCAAATTCTTATCGATGTGGTGGTCTTAGTGTCACGACCCAAAATTGGGTCACGGTGGCGCCTACATAACCCCCTGGTAGGCAAGCCAACCGAAAGATTTTGGAAGTATAATAAAATAGTTTAAATATGGAAGCAGAAAAGAAAATACCAGGGAATATGGGCCAAATGTATATATACATACCATCAGTACAAAATATACAACAATGACCCTAAAGTGACAAAGAAAGACAAACATAAATATACCAATCCCCAGACCTGGTGTCATTGGTACAAGAGCGTCTAAGTACAGAATAAATATACAACAAGTGATGTTTATCAAAATACAATAATATAGATAGATATGTAGATGGACAGTAGTAAACGAGTCTCCAAAATTCTAGGAGCTCACGGTGATCCAAATAGAAGCTGGCCACGAATGACTGGAGGGTCAACAAGGGTGGCTCGTACTAGGAGCTGCATCACAAAAAGATGCAGAGTGTAGTATAAGTACCAAAACAATGGGTAACCAGTAGGCATCATAAGCCGACCGAGCATAGAAAGATGATATATACTATAAGCTACAAGAAAGTAAACTAGTTAAGGGATCCATCTAAATCTAGTGATCAAATGATAAACAGAACTATCTATCTGACATTGAAGGGAATAATGAGAAAATAGGTAAAAGCACTCCAAGTACACATATATAATGCAATGCTAAGCACCGTCAAATGATATGATGCGGAGTATGGCCAATGCAGAAAAGTAAAACCTAGTATCTGGTTGATGTGCCATGAGTTTGCGGCACTTTCGACGCTTAGACGTGAAATTAGAGTAAGTTCTTTAGCAATTTGTAGTACCTTTGATTTGTTTTTGAGTCTTGCAGGAAAACAGGGTGCGGAGACTAAGTGCAGGAAAGATTGATATTTTGGCTAAAACTGACTTTTACAACTCAATCCTACGAGTCGTGAACACTTCCACGAGTTATGAAAGTCAGTCATGGAAAGAGTACTGAAGATCAAGATGGAGCCTGAGTTCTACGGAAGGTTTCCATGAGCCATGGACTTGTTCACGAGTTGTGATTCCTGCTCGTGAAACCTCATTAGAGAAGGGGCAAAAAGTCTGAGATTGATGACTCAAGTCCATGAGCCGTGATTCAAGTCACGAGTCATAGGAAGAACTCGTGGAAGAAAACCCGCAGGATGACAAATACTCTGAGTTTCACGAGTGTTGACGACGACCCGTAGAAACTTTCACAGACCGTAGACTGTGTCCGTGGAAGCTGTCAATTCCAGTTTCCTTGTTTAATTAGGATAGGTTTTTCATTGTATATAAATACCTTTCCAATATTTTATTATACGTTTTACGCTCGTTACTTTGTAGGAAACACATTCGAAATATTGTGATTTTAATTTGTTCTTGGTTTTGAGAGTTGAATACATTCATAGTTCATTGTTCTTGATTTCTATTTTCACCTATTCAAGACTCCGGATTTCTTTATCTCTTATCGTAAGTATAGGATCATGAACACACTAATAACTCCTGATTGTTTACTTATGAACATGAGTAGCTAAATCTACAACTAGGGTTGTGGGAACCATGAAGGATTAATGAAGTAGGCAAATTACTTGGGTACGCTAGGTCAGTGTTTATGCATGTATTGTTCTTCCCTGCGCTTTGATTGCTTTTTAACGGTGCGCAATCTTAGAACTCGCCTTATCCTTAATTGACGGACCAAAGAGGTAATAGATGGGAAAAGGGTTATTTAACAATGGAGATTTGAGGCTACCAACCCTCGTCTAATAGCTTGACCTTTTCCAAGAATAGCTAATTTGGGATCAAGGGTAAGGGTTAGTAAAGCATACACCGCGGTCAGACCAAGGCGTGTGGTAAAATTCATCTATCTGCCGGACGAAGGATTTAGGTGAACCTAACTTACCGATTCTTCATGCTAAGCACCAAACTAGTTTACTAAGTACAATGCCTTACTAAGTTATGATCTCATGGGGAACACTATCCTAGTCATCTCACCCATTGATTACAACTCTTAAAATTGTCACATGTTACTTATTTACATTCTAGTTACAATTACTACTTGTTACTTTAAAACCCCCCTTTCGAGGGAAATAAATGACTAAGAGCGCGAGTAAACATTAATCGACCATAGTCCTACCATATTCCTTGTGGGATCGACCCCAAACTTCATTGGGTTCTATATTTGATCAGCGACCACTTACGCTTCTAAAAGGATGTGTAATTTGGGCGTATCAAATTTGGCGCCATTGCCGGGGAATATGGTTTAGGATTAAGAGAGATTGTGTTTATTTCACTGTTAGTCCTTATTTCTTGATTTTACTTTTTTTGTTGTTTTTGTTTTGTTCTACTGGTTGCACACTTGTGTATGCCCAGTACAAGTAGTCAAGGCAATCCCTTGATCCCATATGATCCTGAGCTCTCCAAAACCTTAAGAAACATGGCTGAAGAGAGAGAGCATGAGACACAGGAGCATATCACAGCTCGGTTGTTGGTAGAAGCTGAGCAGAGGAAAAAGGCAGGGTAAGATGCCCTTGCTGCTAAAGATGCTCAAATTGCAGATGACCTTGCAGCTCGAAAAGCGACAGCTGAGCAAGCAAGGCAAGCATGACAACATATTATCCGAGACGAGACAGCAGCGACAAGCCCTTCGCTACTATGATTAAGATAAGGAGGAAGAAGAGGAGGAATTGGGCATTATTGGACCCATAGTGCTGCCACCACTGACTGAGGGAGTAAAATTTGATATCACCAGCACCACGATCCAGTTGATGAACCATATGGGACTGTATGCTGGAAAACCTACGAAAGATGCAAATCTTCATGTGAAGAATTTTACTCAGATTTGCAATGCGTATAGTCTACCAGGAGTGGGACAAGATGCTATTAGACTGAGGTTATTTCCCTTCTCATTAACCGAAGAGGCGACTGCATGGCTCTCAGAACAGCCTGATAATTCCATATACACATGGCATGAGCTAAAGACTCAAATTTTGAAGCAGTTGTTTCCTCCATCATGGATGTTGCAGCTGAAGTAAGAGGTCTACAATTTCAAGAAGCTACCTACAAAGGCATTATACGAGGCTTGGTTGAGGTTCAATAAGAAGTTAAAGCAAGTTTCGAGACACAGAATTCCTTCAAAGCATCTGATGTAAATCTTCTACAAAACATTGAATGCAAACACAAAAGCAGTAGCTGACAATGTAACTGGAGGATCATTCATTGAATCTTCCGAGATGCTGGATAGAGTCGCCAAAACCAACAGAGCATGGCATACTAGAGAGTCAGAGACCTCAGCAGGTACATATGCAGTTGGTAGGTTTATGGATTTCAATGAACTTCAAGATCTCAAATAGGATATTGTCGAGATGAACACGAGTGTTGGGTTGCTTGTAAAGAAATTCCTAAGTGAGGGAGTAGAGAAGGTGAAAGCCATTGGCTCATAAGGGAAAGCACCAAGGCCAGACGATTACTCATCTGAAGAGGAAGTTAGTTATCTGAATGATCAAGGGGTGGGTTTTCTGGTCCTCTGGCCAAGGAAATCAATGTTGGAATAGAGATAGAGATGACTTCTATAATTGGTCCTATTACAGAGATAGGAGCAGAGCTAGAGACAAGGATGGTGACTGGCATAAAAAGGATAGGTACAAGAATGATAGAAGTGGTCTTTATGTCCCTTCTGGAAATTGCAAAGATAGAACTGAACAACCTACCATGAGGGAGCTGCTCAACAAAGTATTTCAAAAGGTGGATTCTATGGATGCAAGCATGAAAGAGATAAAATTAAACCTTTCAAATATCAGTCAAAGAGTGGATTCCCATTCTGTTTCCATAAAGCATCTTCAGACGCAGATGCATCAGATTTCCACTAGCATGAATTCGCGTCAAAAGGGTACTCTCCCAAGTGACACCATTCAGAACCTGAAGAATGATCGACAGGTTATGGCTGTGACTACCAAAGTGAAAATAAAACCATTGATCCTCCCATTCCTATGGATGTTAATGAGCCAGCCACGATGATACTGAGGTATTGGTTGAGTCTGAAGAAAAAGATAGTGGTGAACGTCCAAGTGAGAGACAGTCTTCGGAGTTGAAAGCAAAGAGAAAAGAGGTTGCACCGGTCTTGAAGCCCATGTCATTGCCTCCGCCACCTTACCCACAGAGATTGAAGAAAGAGGTTGAGGAAGGCAAATTTCACAAGTTCATCTCCATACTGAAACAACTTTCAGTCAACATTCCTTTAATTGAAGCATTGGAGCAGATGCCTGGATATGCTAAATTCATGAAGGATCTGGTGACTAGGAAGAGGATGGTAAGCTTTGAGCCAGCTGATAATTTACACCACTATAGTGCAATAGCTTCTCGTTCTTTGGTGCAGAAGAAAGAAGATCCGAGAGCTTTTACTATTCCTTGCATGATTGGAGTGTTCTACTTTGCTAAGGCATTGTGTACTCTGGGTGTGAGTATTAATCTGAAGCCATTAGCATTGTTCAAACAGCTGGGTTTAGGAGCCCCTAAACTAACTACAATATGGCTTATTATGGCAGATTGCACCATGAAAAGGCCTGTAGAGATTCTCTATGATGTTCTTGTGAAATTTGATACCTTCATCTTCCCTGTATATTTTATGATTCTTGACTCTGAGGTGGATTTTGAAGTCCCTATCATCTTGGGGCAACCATTCTTTACTACTAGACGCGCGCTTGTTAATTTAGAGACTGGGCAGATGAAGTTCAGATTGAATGATGAGGTAGTTACTTTTAATATCTTCCAGTTATGAAGCATCATGAAGACATGTGAATGGTTTCAGTTATTGATGTGGTTGATGAAGATCACTTATTTATGTCAGTTGAGAAGAGACTCGGTGTTGAGGCACTTGCGGCTGTGATTATGAATTTTGAAGGAGATGATATTGATGAGTATGACTAGATGGTTCAAGCACTAGCATGTATGAGGTCTTACAGCTATGCTCCAAAGAAGCTTGACTTGGACTTGAAAAATAGACCGACACTGCCTACCAGACCATCTATTGAGGAACTGCAAGTCTTGGAGCTCAAAGTTCTTTCAGCCCATCTTTGGTACGTGTTTCTTGGAGAAAATGAGACCTTATCGAGTATTATTGCTGCAGATTTAGTTAAATTGCAGGTTGAGGCTCTGGTTTCTGTGTAGAAAAATTTTAAGAGGGCCATTGGTTGGACCATTGCAGACATCATTGGGATTCTGCCTGGAATCTGTACACATAAAATTTAGCTTGCGCCAGATACTATTTAGAGTATTAAGCATCAGCGTAAGTTGAATCAGCATATGTAAGAGTTCGTCAAGAAGGAGATTATTAAGTGGCTTGATGCAGGTGTGGTTTACCCTATTGCGGATAGCAAGTGGGTGAGTCCGGTTTAGTGTGTACCAAAGAAGGGTGGGATTATTGTAGTCCCAAATGTAAAGAATGAGTTGATTCCAATAAGGCCAGTCATAGGCTACTGCATATGCATGGATTATAGGAAGCTGAATGATTGGACTGAAAAGGACCATTTTCCAATGCCATTCATGGATCAGATGTTAGACCGTCTTGCAAGTAGATGATGGCATTGTTTTCTTGATGGTTATTCGGGGTACAATCAGATTTCGATTGCTCCTGAAGACCAAGAGAAGACCATTTTCACCTGCCCATATGGGACATTCTCTTTCAAGAGGATGCCTTTCAATTTATGCAATGCACCAGTGACATTTCAGCGTTGCATGATATCTATCTTCTCAGACATGGTGGAGGACACTATTAAGGTACTTATGGATGACTTTTCTATAGTGGGTGACTCTTTTGAAGATTGTTTTGATCATTTGAGTAGCGTACTGAAATGATGTGAAGAGTGTAATCTGCAACTGAACTGGGAAAAGTGTCACTTTATGGTGAAAGAGGTTATAGTGTTTGGTCATCGGATCTCCAAGAAGGGTATATAGGTTGACAAAGAAAAGATTGAGGTGATTGAAAAATTACCTTCACCAGTTTCTCTAAAGGGGATTCGAAGCTTTTTGAGGCATACCGGATTCTATAGGAGGTTTATCAAGGACTTCTCCAAAATTGCTAATCCATTGTGCAAGTTATTGGAGAAGGAGGTAAAGTTTGTGTTTGATGATGCATGTTTGAAGGCATTCGAGTGCCTTAAAAAAAAGTTGGTCTCAGCTCCTATCATTATTTCTCTTGATTGATCTCAACCTTATGAGGTTATGTGTGATGCTAGTAGGGTGGCACTAGGAGCAGTCCTAGATCAAAGGTGCGAAAATATTATTCATCCTATATACTACGCGAACAAAGCACTTAACCCGGCTCAAAAGAACTATACTGTCACTGAATAAGAGCTACTTGTTGTGGTCTTTGCTTTCGAGAAATTCATATCTTACTTGATTGGCACCAAGGTGGTGGTGCATACTGACCATGCAACTCTTCGTTATCTCATGGAGAAAAAGGATGCTAAGCCAAGGCTAATTAGATGGGTGTTGCTACTACAAGAGTTTGATTTTAAAGTCAATGACCAGAAGGGTACAGAGAATCAGGTAGCAGACCACTTGTCTAGACTAGAAGAAGAAGCAATGTTGAAGCTGAATGATGAGCAGGAGATAGATGATTGGTTTCCTGATGAATAAGTGTTGGCTGCTTCTCAAGATTTGATTCCATGGTTTGCTGGCATTGCCAACTATTTGGAAAGTGATTTGGTGCCTAATGATATGTTTGTCCACCAAAGAAGAAAGTTCATGTCCGATGTCAAGAAATACTTTTAGGAAGAGCCATTCTTGTTCTGTGTGTGTGCTGATAGTATGATCTAGAGATGTGTGCCTGAAGATGAAATGATGGAGATATTAGAGGCTTACCATTCATCCCCTGTTGGAGGTCATCAAAGTGGTATCCGGACTGCGCATAAGATTTTACAATGCGGCTACTATAAGCCAACTATTCACAAAGATGCCCATGAGTTTGCTAAGGCTTGCAACAGATGTCAAAGGGAAGGAGGTATATCAAGGAGGCATGAGCTTCCTCTTAATCCCATCATTATGATTGAGTTGTTTGACGTTTGGGGCATAGACTTCATGGGCCTGCTTATGTCATCTAATGGAAATTGGTACATATTGGTGGTTGTTGACTATGTATCAAAATGGGTGAAGGCGGGTGTGCTTCCAGTAATGAAGGCAAGTGTGTCACAGTGTTCTTGAAAAAGAACATCTTCTCCAGGTTTGGTACTCCAAGGGCAATAATTAGCGATGGAGGCTCTTACTTCTGCAACAGGTTGTTTCATGCTTTGCTTGAGAAACATGGAGTAAAACACAGAGTTAAAACCCCTTATCATCCTCAGACGAGTGGCAAGTGGAGGTTTCCAATAGAGAAATAAAATCAATCCTGTCCAAGACGGTCAATGCCAATAGAAAGGATTGGTCACGAAAGTTAGATGATGTGTTGTAGGCATACTGGACTGCATTCAAGACCCCAATAGGTATGTCACCATACCAGCTCTTGTTTGGTAAGGCATGCCATCTTCCGGTTGAGTTAGAGTATAAGGCCATGTGCGCATTGAAGAAGCTGAACTTGGATTGGTCTGAGGCATCGTTGCAGCGGCTTGGGCAGTTAAATGAGTTGGATGAGTTCCTCCTGAATGCATATGAGAGTTCAACATTATATAAGGAGAGGATGAAATTGTACCATGACCATAAGATAGAAAAGAGAAACTTCCAGCCGGGTGACTTGGTCCTTCTCTTCAATTCTAGACTCCGCTTGTTTCCGGGAAAGCTAAAGTCCAAGTGGATTGGACCATTCAAGGTGGTGCAAGTATTTCCTCATGGGGCGGTTGAACTTGAAAACCATGAAGGAAAATGTTCAAGGAAAATGGGCAGCGGATTAAAGCATATTTTGGTACAGCAGAGGAGCTCAAAACAGTTAAAGCCTGGAGCCTGGATGAATTTGTCCCACCCAAGGATCTTGATGAAGTCTGAGTAGTCAAGCAACCTGCGTCGTGCCGCGACGTTAAATCAGGCGCTGCATGGGAGGCAACCCATGGATATTTTCTTTTTATCTTGCTATATTTTCTTTTGTAGAAGTGTTTTGGCGAAGTCTGAGTAGTTAAAACACTCGCATCATGTCGCGATGTTAAATCAGGCGCTGCTTGTGAGGCAACCCAAGGCTAATGTTTGCTATGTGTGCAAGAATGAGTGGAGGAAGAGTGCTGGAGAAGATTGACATTTTGGCTGAAACTGACTTCTATGACCCAATACTACAAGTCGTGAACACTTCCACGAGTCGTGGAAGTCAGTCGTGGAAAGAGTATTGAAGATCAAGCTACAGCCTGAGTTCTACGAAAGGTTTCCATGAGCCGTGGACTTGTTCACGAGTCATGATTCCTGCTCGTGGAACCTGATCAGAGAATGGGCAAAAAGTCTGAGATTGACAACTCAAGTCCACGAGCCGTGATTCAAGTCACGAGTCATAGGAAGAACTCATGGAGGAGAACCCGCAGGATAACAAATACTCTGGGTTTCATGAGTGCTGACGATGACCCGTAGAAATTTCCACTGACCTTACACTGTGTCCGTGGAAGCTGCCGATTCCAGTTTCCTTGTTTAATAAGGATAGGTTTTTCGTTGTCTATAAATACCTTTCTATGTTTTATTTTACATTGTATGCTCGTTACTTTGTAGGAAACACATTCGAAATATTGTGATTTTAATTTGTTCTTGGTTTTGAGAGTTGAATACATTCATAGTTCATTGTTCTTGATTTCAATCTTTATCTATTCAAGACTCCGGATTTCTTTATCTCTTATCGTAAGTATAGGATCATGAACACACTAATAACTCTTGATTGTTTACTTATGAACATGAGTAGCTAAATCCACAACTAGGGTTGTTGGAACCATTAAGGATTAACAAAGTAGGCAAAGTACTTGGGTACCCTAGGGTGGTGTTTATGCATGTATTGTTCTTCCCTTCGGTTTGATTGCTTTTTAATAATGCGCAATGTTAGAACTCACCTTATCCTTACCTGCCGGACCAAGGAGGTAACAGATAGGTAAAGGGCTGTTTAACAATGGAGTTTTGAGGCTACTAACCCTCATCTAATAGCTTGACCTTGTCCGAGAATAGCTAATCTGAGATCAAGGGTAAGGGTTAGTAAAGTATACACCTGCGGTCGGATCAAGGCGTGTGATGAAATTCATCTATCTGTCGGACCAAGGATATATGTGAACCTAACTTACCGATTCTTCATGCCAAGCACCAAACTAGTTTACTAAGTACAATGCCTTATTAAGTAATGATCTTATGGGGAACACTACCCTAGTCATCTCACCCATTGATTACAACTCTTAAAATTGTCATGTGTTACTTATTTACATTCTAGTTACAATTACTACTTGTTACATTAAAAAAAACCTTTCGAGGGAAATAAATGACTAAGAGCGCGAGTAAATATTAATCGACCATAGTCCTACCATATTCCCTGTGGGATCGACCCCAACCTTCGTTGGGTTCTATATTTGATCAGCGACCGCTTACACTTCTAAAAGGAGGTGTAATTTGGGCGTATCAAATTTTGCGTAAGTCAGGTTCCACGAGCAAGGTTCACGAACCGTGGATAAATCCACGAGTCGTAGACTCAACTCGTGGAACTCAGGTTATATTGGCCAAGTGCAGAACAACATCTATGAACCAGTTCCACAAGTCATGATTAAAATATGGGTCGTGGTTACAGGTTGTAGAAATTAGAGGATTATGGCCATTTGTAGAACTTAATCCATGAACCAGTTCCACGAGCCGTGATCACAATCACGAATCGTGGTTTCAGGTCATGGAAATCAGACAAAATATGGGTGGCAAGACTTGTTCCACGTGACTATTCTATGAGCCGTGTTTAAGTCCACGACTCGTGAACAGAACCCGTGGAACTCAGGTAAGTTTTCAATATATGTTTTGTTGTTCACCTGCCTCACCCGACCCAACCCGCGACCCTTGTCGTTTAACTTACCAAAAAAATAAAATATTTCCCCCATTTTTTTCCACCATAACCGACCCTTACACTCTTCTCATCACACTCAAACACTAAAATCCCTTCTAATCCTCCATCAAATCCGCTAATCTTCTCAAAACACTCCCCACATTCCCCAAAATCGATTGTGTCACCGTGTTCCTCCCCACAAGTGCTGAAAACTAGCATACCAGTTCACTTGAAGTCGTGGGTCATGGTCTTTGGCGCACAATCACTAGTATTCACTCTATTTCTTTCATAAATTCGAAGGTATGAACTCAGATTCTAACCTTGTTTGAATTTTTGGAGAACCTGACTTGACCCAGGGTAATTCTTTGTGAATAAATTGTGTAAACACCCTACGGGATGAAGGTGTGGAGTGAATACTGAATGTTTGTATGAAATTATGTGTATATATGTTGCAAAGTGGGTTGAATGATTAAAGGAATTTGAAAAACATTGGTTTTCTGTTGCACAATGATCACGAGTGCACTCTACGGGTCGTGGTTCATTCCATGAGTCATGGAATGCACTCGTAGAAAGTAGAATAGAAACCTGTTCTCAGGTCTGATTTTCACGAAGGACATCCACGAGTCGTGGTTTATTCCATGAGTCATGGATGTCACTAGTGAATCTCAGACCTGCAAACAGTCAAAGAAGTCTAATTTCCATGAGAGGCATCTATGAGTCATGATTTTAATCACGAGTCATAGGTGCAACTCATAGAACTCAGACCTGCAACCATCTTATTCTACCCAGAAATCACGAGGGTCTTTCACGAGTCGTAGTTCATTCCACGAGTCATGGAACCCACTCATGGACCCAAAGTTCAGTGAAAGTTTAATAGTTTTTCTGGGTTTTTCTTGGCTTAGTTGTACTGATATTTTTCTCCGCAGGTACAATGAGATTGAAAAACACTTCGCAAAAGGGTACAGCCCGCACAGTTAAAGAGGTGAGACAAGGGGCTCTTCTGTTTAAGTCCAGACTCACGGATGAGCCAAATGAGCCAACAGAACCAGAATCACGCTGATCATAGGTAATTTATGAGGTTCAGCCCGACCCAGATATGGAGCGTCAGACCACAAGACATGGGGAACAGACTCAGGCAACTGAAAAGGCAGCACTATAGATGGCACTCATACTTACTCCGCCAGTAACGACCACTGCTCCCTAGTTTGAAGAGGAGAGGGGTCGTCCGAGAAGGTGATAACAATAATGAGGGGAGTGACACAAGGGTTGGTACTGACAAAGAAAATAAGTGTGATGATGTGGAGTCAGCATCCGGTGGTAAGAGCTCCTCTGATCCTGCAATTCTGGCAGCTGCACCTCAGACACAGGCAGAGGCTGATAGATCCCAGAGACTGGCGGCTCATGATAATCGGAGATGATGTGTCCTAACCATGAGGGATAAATATATGCAGGGGATTTATTAGTCTGATAGAGGTCTGCCCAAAAGGGGCATATTTGAGGAACCAAGGATCCGGACCGAGGGCTTAGCATCTGCACTAGACATTCAGGCCACTTTCAATCATTACCGGTGTTGTTGGATGGCTGATCCCCCGAGAAGCTATTGTCCTGAGATCATAAGAGAGTTTTATGCCTCATATACAGCCACGGGCAGTTAGCTCCCTTGACTGAGACAGCAATCTCAAGACCTACTTCCACTCACCAGTACTTTGGTGTGACACGCACCTGTTGATATTTCTGAGCAGACTATTTAGCGGTTCTTGTTTAGGCCAGAATATGTGTTACAAATCAACACGGCCGAGTTTGATTGCAAGATGAAGATTGTCTGAGATAAGGTAAGGATGAGGGACCCGGTTCAGCGAGCGGACTTATTGAAATAGGCTGCGGGTTATATCGTGGAAAATGGAGGAGATGCATAATGGGTTCACGGCGATGACATAAAGAAGGCAACATTAAATTTTGCCGGTAAGTTTTGGTGGGCCATTGTTTGATCCCGCATCTATCTGACTCAGGCATACAATTCTCTGATGCTTGGTCGTGCAGTACTAGTGGCCAGCATTATGGCCGGATATGAGATAAGTGTTCCACGCAACATATTAGAGGAGATCCATGAGAGGGCTTTCAGACCGCACAGTAGTATTCCTTTCCCATGCTTAATCCATCGCCTGTGCGTGGAATCACCTATGCCATGGGTTTCGGATATTGACCACACATTGGAGGTGACTAGGATCAGGATACTGGGTTGATTAGAGATGTGGCTAACCCGGTTGCACACTGTTGAGTGTCATCTTTCATTTCTACTAGTACTATAAGGGTTGAGGGGTCTTTCACATCACAAGACCCAATAGACTTGCATGATACGAAGTTTATTGTAGCCGTAGAAGGTTCCACAGCCACAGCTTCAGCTTCAGCGCCTTCAACCCCTCCGCCACCAGTAGGCATCCCTACCATGCCTTTGCGCAGCTTATTCGGGTAGGATTATTAATGATGCTGAGTTTTCAAGATTTTGGTTACCCGACAAGTCGATACTCAGAAATAGGTAAATGATTTGTTAGACTAGCTCCAACCTTGGGTGAGTTCGACTGTAGTGGTCGTGGATGAGAGGATGAAAGTTGAGATCGACTGGGTTGCAGGAGAGATGTTCGCATGGGTTGATTCTTTTGAGTGCTAAGTGAGTACTCGATTAAAGTCCATACAGATCCTAGACTTGGGACATATTCAGAATGAGCTGGCACGACTTCGAGAGGATATTAGATCTATCTACACCAGCCAGACCCGCTCATGCCCTCCATCGATATTAAGGTCCTAGTGCCCACACGCCGAGTTATTGACTTATTTGCTGGGATGGAGCCTGTGCCTTCGGGTGATAGACTGAAAAGAGTGTGCACTAATAGAACTTATGATATTGAGATGGATCCAATGAGGTTGCGACAGGATACCACTACTGCGATACGATAATCTCTTGATGATATGCGCCTCCTTGAGGAGGAGAAGCGGCAAAGGCATCATGGTGCATCCTCTAGTTTGGCCCCTGTGGGTGGAGGGGCCACATCTTCAGTTCTTGGGACTCCAGAGGTGGTTGCTACTGAGAGGGCATCCACTGATGTCACTCCTATTTTTGAGCGATTGAGTGCGATGACCACCGCCACCACCACTGACACTGTTGCGGGTGCTACATCATCAGCCCCGCCTACTTCATTGTACGTCGGTGCCTAGGCGCCTCAGGTATGTTCTTTCCCCCATATGCCTTTATTGTTTTAGTGCATTGAGAGCAATGCACATCACTTTTTGGTGGGGTGGGGGAAGCAGTTGGTCCGCATTTTGATGGGTCTCTTGGCAAAGTCTTAATAGCCAAAAGACTTGCATCATGCCGCGACATTAAATCAAGCATTACATGGGAGGCAACCCATGAGGGTACCCACAAGGTACCCGAGTCCTTGGGGTTTTCTTGCCTGTGTTCTTTCCCCAAGGATTTTTAATTTCTGCTGAATTGGCACATTTAGTATAGGTTGTGTGTAGTAAAAGAAGAAAAGGAACTTAGTGCAGTCTATGGTATGACTCTGAATTGGGTTTTGATTGAAAAAGAATTGAGACCCCTCCAAAAAATTTGTGTGACATGAAAATTTCTATTTTTGATAGACCATTATGGATCTGTGCATGACATTAGGTTAATCTATCTGATAAATGGCTTAAGCTAGAGTATGAACCTGATAGTTAGCATGTGATTGTTATACTCTGTACCATGTATGTGTGAGCGATATTTGTATTGTTCTTGCATTGTGTGCCATTCTAGAACTTGCCCGGTTAGTCTTGCCTAGGGTGTAGGATGGTTGGTAAGGAAAGGATCATAGGTTGTTTTTGAAATAGTCCACTTTAGCCTAAATGACCATCCAAATGATGTGAATACCCTTTGATCCCTGATTTTGAGCATAAATTGACCCTTTTTATTGTTTAGCCTAATCGCCTTCCCTATTTTCTATGAACTTTCAGTTTGGCCCTAGTCCCTCCTTGGACATTATGCACCTCAACTCAGGCAAATCGCCTAAGTTGAGGGTGGCTACTGTGAAGGTGAGTGTGAAATATGGGGTATTAAAAGAAAAGGTTAGTGATAAAGAGGGAAATAACGGGTGTGGCGGATTTACTAGAGAAAAAAAAGAAAGAAAAAGAAAAATAAAAATAAAGAAAAAAATGTGAGAAAATAAGTTGAGTCTGAAACAAAAGCCGCACCGGTCACTTGATGAAAAAGAAAGAATTAAAAGGGAGAAAAAAGAGAAAAAAAGAGAAAAAAAGAAAAAAAAAAGAAATAAAAATAGAGTTGGTCCGGAAAAGTGGAAGAAGCATAGCGTAGTGCCAAGGAGGGCTTAGTCACTATTTCCCACATCTTCCATACCCATCCCTGAGCCTACGTTACAAGCCGAACAAAGTTCTATAGTGATCCTAACCCAACTGTTCAAAAGCCGAGGCATAGAAAATAAGGGCAAGCCTATTGTATTGTGCACGCATTGCTTGAATATCTTTGTAAGTGTTAGTGTTCTAGTTCAGTCCCTGAAATCTTGACTGTATCATTGTGCGATTGGGACTTCTTTGTGGTGAGGGAACTAGAGTAACATTGACTATTAACTGTTAAGGTAAGACTTATATGTGTATGCTATGTTGTCTGTTGATATCGTAATGTCATCCATGGATCCTTTTGTGTTGTCTTGATAGGCGAAATTTGTGCACTTGTTTGTATTGAAAAGGAGGGGATACTTGTTGCAAATTGAATTGCTAAATCATATGACTACCGTAGTTCCTAGTTTTCTTTTGCCCAAGCGTAGTTCTAGGATTGTTTTGTTTTGTCGCTTGAGGACAAGCAACAATTTTAAGTTGAGGGTGTTGATGTGTCATGAGTTTGTGGAACTTTCGACGCTTAAAACTTGGAATTGGAGTATGATCTTTAGTAATTTGTAGTACCTTTGATTTGTTTTTGAGTCTTGTGCAGGAAAACAGAAAGCGGAGACTAAGTGCAAGAAAAGATTGACATTTTGGCTGAAACTGACTTCTACGACTCAATACTACGAGTCGTGAACACTTCCACGAGTCGTGGAAGTAAGTCGTGGAAAGATTACTGAAGATCAAGCTGGATCCTGAGTACTACGGAAGGTTTCCATGAGCCATGGACTTGTTCACGAGTCATGATTCCTGCTCGTTGAACCTGATCAGAGAAGGGGCAAAAAGTCTGAGATTGACAACTCAAGTCCATGAGCCGTGATTCAAGTCACGGGTCGTAGGAAGAAATCGTGGAAGAGAACCCCCAGGATGACAAATACTCTGAGTTTCACGAGTGCTGACGATGACCCGTAGAAACTTTCACAGACCGTAGACTGTGTCCTTGGAAGCTGCCGATTCACGTTTCCTTGTTTAATTAGGATAGGTTTTTCATTGTCTATAAATACCTTTCCTATGTTTTATTTTATGTTTTATGCTCGTTACTTTGTAGGAAAAACATTCAAAATATTGTGATTTTAGTTTGTTCTTGGTTTTGAGAGTTGAATATATTCATTGTTCATTGTTCTTGATTTCCATCTTCATCTATTCAAGACTCCAGATTTCTTTATCTCTTATCGTAAGTATAGGATCATGAACACACTAATAACTCTTGATTGTTTACTTATGAACATGATTAGCTAAATCCACAACTAGGGTTGTGGGAACCATGAAGGATTAATGAAGTAGGCAAAGTACTTGGGTACACTAGGGTGGTATTTATGCATGTATTGTTCTTCCCTTCGCTTTGATTTCTTTTTAACGGTGCGCAACGTTAGAACTCGCCTTTTCCTTACTTACCGGACCAAGGAGTTAATGGATGGTAAAAGGGTTGTTTAACAATGGAGATTTGAGGCTACCAACCCTCATCTAATAGCTTGACTTTGTCCGGGAATAGCTAATCTTGGATCAAGGGTAAGGGTTAGTAAAGCATACACCCGCGGTCGGACCAAGGCATGTGGTGAAATTTATCTATCTGCCAGACCAAGGATTTAGGTGAACCTAACTTACCGATTCTGCATGCTAAGCACCAAACTAGTTTACTAAGTACAACACCTTACTAAGTTATGATCTCATGGGGAACACCACCCTAGTCATCTCACCCATTGATTACAACTCTTAAGATTGTCACGTGTTTTTACATTCTAGTTACAATTACTACTTGTTACTTTAAAACCCCCCTTTCGAGGAAAATAAATGACTAAGAGCGAGAGTAAACATTAATCGACCATAGTCCTACCATATTCCCTGTGGGATCGACCCCAAGCTTTGTTAGGTTCTATATTTGATCAGCAACCTCCTACACTTCTAAAAGAAGGTGTAATTTAGGCGTATCACTGGTACCCCCGAGCACCCAGAAGGAACTTCGAGCTCATCAACATATGCATAAAGGGAAAACCCAGGTATGTGCTCCTCAGGCCACCCGGAATTGTGCCTCGTACTCATTAACAGGGAAGCAAAAAAAGATAAAGGGTCCAGAAACATCCCTCAGACCGGCATAACAATGGTGCTTTCCTTGCGCTTTGAAAACCAGTGGTTAAGTAAGATCCCGAATTTTAAAAAAAATCTCGTATTCCTTTCATTTTCAAAGCCAATAGCCATGCAATGCAGTAATGAGATATGATGCCATGTTCAGAGAATATCAGTCAATAAAGGTAAAGCACCCTTCAAACAAGATAACTGACCTGACACTCCGCCCGGTCCATGTTATAGCCTTGGGCCCATATAAACACCAATACAGGAATAAAAGGGCAAAAATGGAGATAAAATAAGAAAACAAGTAAAAGCACCTACTCTACCTCTACAGCCTCCCTAACTCATTCTAAGGATTTTAGGTTAGCCACAACAAACTTTGGGATCCTAAACTAAGGATAAACATGATAATATTATTCTACCATCTCAAAAATGGCCAAAATAAATAAGAAACAATATTTAAGCCTAATTATAACCTAAACCTAGCCTAACCTTCATGTAACACATAACATATAAAATTTAACTAAGCCAAGTCTTAAAAAGAAAACTGTAACCTACCTCGGGGACAAATTGCAAGCACGAATCGTCACTCACGTGCCTTCCCCTTCTGAATAACCTCGGAATACTTCCACGCTATCAAGAACATAATCCATGTGTCAAGATGAGAAGAATGACACCCATATTACTTATATGAAATTTGGGCCAAAAATTGGGTCGAAAAATGACCCTCGAGGCCCGCACGATGAAACAGAAAACAAATTTCACAATTATTTTCCCAACGGGTTTAGAAACCCATGATTAAAAGTTGAGCGCGAATGAGACTCGTTTCGGGTCCCAAAACAGCCCCATAGTCCTCTTTGGTCAAGAATCTTGCATGTAAAAAGGTCGAATTTTCGGAAGGAACGCAAGAAAAATGTTAGGATGATGACTAGAACAAAGATAGGAAGAGAATTACCTCAATTGGAAACGAAATCGACGAGAATGGATGATTTCTGTTACTAACCGAGTTTTAACAATGGAGGAAAATGTTGTTGGAATGAAATGAAATAAAGGAGAAGAATTCATTTAACTACTAGAGATCGACGCACCTGCGGTCAAAAATTACGCAAGTGCGGCATCGCTACTATGCCAAGACCACCGCAGCAGCGGTGGTTAACCAAACCCCCAACCCTTGTAGGTGTGGTGAACACGCTGCAGGGGCAGCACCACAGGCGCGACAATAAAGAGCGCAGGGGTGCCCCCTGCCGACATCACCCAAGGCTGCAGGAGTGGCTGGTGACTGTAGGGGAGGCATCGCAAGTGCACCCCCAGGCCCACAGGCGCGCAATACCACATATCAGCAGCACCAGCTGCAACAACACACAACTAAAACTCGGACCTACCCTTGGGATTCATTCGGGACCCCGTAAGACAAACCAGACATAATACACTACCAAAAATGGAATTCTGGACTTAATAGAATTGATGAAACTCCCAACGGAGATTGTTTCAAGGAGAAATGGGCCCTACACCCAAAACTAACTTTAACCAAAATGTAACCTGATAGCCCAAAACAAGTCCAAAAGCATCGAGACCCAAACCAAAGGTCCCTCTAGACCAAAGTCGACATTCTAGAGATAATAACACTAACAGAATTTTCATCTGAGACTGTCTTCTCCAAAGGTTGACCAAAGTCAACTCTACCATCCTTAAGAGTTGCAAAACAGGGAAATGAGCTTAAAATACAAATGAACTGCCCGGAAACCAAATCGTCAGTTTTGAAAAGTCATAAATAAACTGTAGCTACTGTGGGAAAGCTTAAAATGCGAAAAAAGCACAAAAATTAAGGAAATGATCTAGAGGGCCATTATAACATCCACTACTAAAAGAACTTTCATCCTTGAAAGTTAAGGAAAAAAAGATACCTGAAGGCTCGAGAAAGTGAGGATAGCGGGTCCGTATGTCGGTCTTGATCTCCCAAATAGCCTCCTAGATAGGATGAGTGTCACCACTAAATCTTAACTGATGGAATCTTCTTAGACCTCAACTTCCTAACCTGTCTGTCTAAGATAGCAACAGGCTCCTCCTCAAAAGCCAGAGACTCATCCAACTGAAAAAAATCCCACTGAAGCACATGAGACTCATCCGGAATGTACCACCACAACATAGAAACATGGAAAACTAGATGCATACCAAAAAGATCAAGAGGCAGGTCCAACTAATAAAAAACCTCCCCAACGCAAAGAAGGATCTCAAATAACCCAATGAACCTAGGACTGAGCTTACCCTTCCTCCCAAACCTCATCACGCCTTTTATGGGCAACACCTGAAGGAATACATAGTCACCAACCATAAAATCTATGTCTCGAACCCTTCGGTCAGCATAACTCTTTTGCCTACTCTAGGAAGTGTAAAGTCTCTCCTAATTTACTCAAACTCTATCCATAGAATCACAAAGCAAGTCGGTACCCCGTGACCTAACCTCAAATGCATCAAACCAACCCACCGGAGATCTGCACCGTATACCATATAAAGCCTCGAACGAAGCCATCTAAATACTAGACTAGTAACAATTATCATATGTGAACTCTTCCAAGGCTATGAAATGGTCCCACTGACCCCTAAAATAAATAACACAGGCTCGCAACATATCCTCAAGAACCTGAATAGTACGCTCTAACTGACCATCAGTCTGCAGATGAAAATCAGTGCTAAGCTCAACTCTAGTACCATACTCTCTTTGAATAGACCTCCAAAAGCATGAAGTAAACTGAGTACCATGGTTAGAAATGATAAAATCTGACACCTTATGCAAACGGACAATCTCGCGGATGTAAATCTGAGCTAACCTCTCAGAACTATAGGAAGTCTGAATCGATAGAAAGTGAGCAAACTTTGTCAACCTATCCACGATTACCCAAATAGCATCAAATCTCTGCAAAGTACATGGAAAACTAACTACAAAGTCCATAGCTATCTGCTCCCATTTCCACTCCAGAATGGGTAGCCTCTGAGTCAAACCACCTGGCCTCTGGTGCTCAAACTTCACCTGCTAACAGTTCAAGCACCTAAACACAAAATCTGAGATATCTCTGTTCATCCCATACAACCATTAGTGCTGCTTCAATTCACGATATATCTTACCCTTCCTGAGATGAATGGAATACCTAGAACAATGAGCTTTCTCCAAGATCAACTTGAACAGGTCACTAACTTTAAGAATGCAGATATGACCCTCAATCCTCAGAATGCCCTCCGGATATAAGGTCACCTTCCTAGACTCACCGCTCAACATATTTTCATGAATGATCCTCAACCTTGCATCATCAAATTGCTATGTCTGAATCTGCTCCAACAAGGAAGATTTATCCTCAACACAAGCAAGAATACGACCCGACTCAATAATATCAAGTTTAACCAACCTGTTAGCCAAGGACTGGATGTCCAAAGCTAAAGGTCGCTCCTCCATTGCTAAGAAATCCAAGCTACCCATACTCACTGCCTTTCGGCTCAAGGCATCTGCTACCATGTTTACCTTGACTAGATGACAAAGAATAGAGATACCATAGTCCTTCAGTAACTTTAGCCACCTATGTTGCCTCAACTTTAGATCCTTCTAGCTGAAAATGTAGTGAAAACTATAATGGCTAGTGAAGATCTCACAATGAACACCATACAAATAATGCCTTTAAATATTCAACCCAAAGATTACCGCTGCTAACTCTAAGACATGAGTGGGGTAGTTCCTCTCGTGAACCTTCAGCTATCTGGAAGCATAAGCAATAACTTGGCCCTGCTATATCAATACACAACCCAAACCAACACTGGAAGCATAACAATACACTGTAGACCCTTGGCCCTCGACTGGAAGAGTAAGAATTGGAGCTGAAGTCAATAAGTCCTTGAGATTCATAAAGCTTGCCTCATACTCATCGACCCACTACAAGGGAACATTCTTCTGTGTCAATCTAGTCAATGGAGCTGCTATAGAAGAAAACTCCTCCATAAACCGTCTGTAGTAACTCACCAACCCAATAAAATTGTGAACCTTGGTAGGAGAAGTAGGCCTAGCCCAATCACTAATTGTCGCAATCTTTACTGGATCCACCATAATCCCATCCTTGGACACCACATGCCCTATGAATGCCACAGACTCAAGCCAAAACTCACACTTAATGAATTTAGCATATAACTGATGGTCTCGCAAGGTCTAAAGCATAACTCTCAGATGCTGCTCATGCTCCCCTCTACTCCTTGAATATACCAGAATGTCGTTGATGAACACAACCATAAAGGAATCTAGGCAGGCTTTAAACACACGGTTCATCAACTCCATTAAATCTTCTAGGGCATTATTCAACCCAAAAGACATGACTAGGAACTCATAATGGTTGTATCGAGTCCTAAATGCAGTTTATGGGATATTCGCAGCCCTAATCCTCAATTATTAATATGTGGACCTCAAGTATATCTTAGAAAATACTATTGCACCCTATAGCTGGTCAAATAGATCATCAATATGCAGCATCAGATACCTGTTCTTAACTATCACCTTATTCAACTGCCTATAGTCGATACATATACGCATGGACATGTCCTTATTTTTTACAATGACTTATTTGGAGGCACATATGGGTTCAAACTCTGGTGATTGTATCTATCACCATCCTTGTCACGGTCCCTCTAATTTCCATCTTGTTCTTTTTCCCTAGTCCAACCTTGATTCTCCTCCCTCAGGAGATAATACCCCAGACAAGAACCTACCGACAAATAGCAAAGTTTACCATCCACAATGGTCATTAGCTCATCATCACTAGACTTGATCTCCGGTATACTTACAACGTTCATGGTCTTAGCACTACATGCCACCATCATATGCTTGTAAAGAAAGTCTATTTGCATCATCATTTTTGCCATGGTCTCATACCTCTCTTCATACTTCCTCCGAATCTCATTTGTTAAGATGGGTGTGGTCACTCCTAAGGTTGGAATATCTGCCTCTCTTGTGTTCCAAGCTTGGTTAGTCTTGGTCATTCTCTCAAAAAGGCCTGAATCAACAGGAAATTATAGATCCATGAAGTTAACGCCATCAAGATTGTTGGACACGGACTTATTCATCGAGTTCAAGGATCTAAACAAGCTTTGTAGCAATACATAGCCCGGCAAACCATGGTTAGGACACAATACGAGCTTCTTCTTAAATCGCAACCATGCCTCGTGTAGAGGCTGATTGGGAAGTTGGTAGAAGTTAGTAATTTCATCCCTTAGCAGCATCATCCATGATGGAGGGAATAATCTAGTTGTGAATGCATCTAACAACTCAGTCCAAGAGGTGATTGACCCATCTAGCAATTCCTCCAACCAAATTGTGGCTTCTCCCATTAGAGAGAAGAGGAATAGGCAAAGTCGGATGGATTCTTGGGAGATATTTTAGAATATGAACAGTTGGCATATCTCCAAAAAATTGTGGATGTGCCTGTTGGCATCTACATGGGCTGCTCCTCCAAACATACCCTTCATTTGTATCAAATGGAGTATTGTGCTAGTAACATGGAATACTGCATTTCCCACCGTGGGGAGTAGGAGGATTGCACCTTCTCCCATTTGAGGCACAAGTTCATTGGTTGCATCCATGAACCCCTAAATACTCTGGTTATCACCTACCTCACTCATGGGCTACTTGTGCAATGGACAAAAACAACAAACCAAATAAAAAGTACACAAACACTCTACAATGTGATTTCAATTCAACAATCAAAAAGGCTAATCAACTTCATTCCCCAGCAATGGCGCCATTTTTGATAACGCTCAAGTGTACTCTTCTAGTTGGAGGTATCGACGATCGTTAAGAAAAAAAAATTTATATTACCTGACAGATGTCAGGGTCAATCCCACAGGAAATTAGAGCTTAGCCTAAGTGATTGTAGAATAGACTTCACAACGAGAGTAGATTTCTCAAACAACAAATAATGTAAAAAAGGGGGGAATTGGGAATATGTCACAATTCAAATTATAAACAAAGAAATAAGTAAAAGTGCAAGGTCTAAACAATAGAATGAGGATGACTAGGGATGTGCTTCTGATGGGACTTGAATACAGGTCAAGGTACTTGGTCAATTGCGTAAATTCCTACTAAATGACATAGGTAGCATTGGTTTTAGGCATGCTTGTTAATCTCTCGATCAAACAATCATATATCCAATGGTTTTTATTCAAACACCATTGTTTAGGCAATAACCAACCAATATATGCTTGGGGAGGTCACACTATTTCTAGCTTAGACCCTTAAATGGGTGATTCCGTCGATTTGAGCTATTTCTAGTCTCAATCTAAGTGTAATCCCAAGTACCCACTAGCAATTTGACATCCGAAATTGTGAACCTCTTTCTCAAGTAAGAACACAACCAAGTATGATAAATCAATATTTGCAACCACCAATTTTAGAGTTAAAATATGGTGAAATCACTAGACCCATATCTTATTAGCAATTATAAACACAAATAAGCAATACCTATACCCTTTTATCAAGTACCCATCATCTAAACATCCCTAGAAAAGGAAACTTAACCACTCATGCTAAAGGAAAAAGAAAGTATACCCATAGGAAAATTCAAATTCCTTCTCATTAATTGTAGCAACAATCCAATATCCAAGCTCAAATTTACAAGCCCAAGGTTGAAGATTGAGAGAATGGATTGAAACCCTATTTCTTGACTTGGGAGAGAAACTTGCTTCCAAAGTGAAAACTATTCAAAAACTATCTAAAATTGTGCCTGAATTGGGTTTAAAAATCATACAAAATTGGATAAAAATGTCCTCCGAGGGCTGTGCGACACGATGTGTAGTTCACACGTCATGAGGTGTGCATCGCACAGCACTCTTCAGTGGTCCAGTGACTTAGGCTGATTTGGAAGCTTCATGCAAAGTGGGGTGCAGTTTGCACCAGATAGTGTGCGCAACGCACAATGAATGCACCCCTTAACAGATCCTTAGTTAACTCCATGCTTCATGTGGTCTTAGGTGTGGTCCGCACCAAGAAAAGTGCATGTCACACAAGATCCGCATCTCTCAGCAGGATCTTTGTCTTGTTTGCTCACTTCACACTTCAACTCTTTTTAGGCTCTTTTTGGGTCCATTTCCTTGTTTTTCATATTTGATCATAAGTACCTGCATATATATCATTCAAGGCTATAAGAACCTCTAAATATTATCAAAATATAGCAATAATTCATGAGTAAAGGCTCAATAAGTTGGTAGATTACCGACTTATCATCGAGCAGGATTGGGTTGAGTTTATTTCATTTCAGTTACAAGGGGATGCCAAAATATGGTGGAGATCTTATGTGGAATGCAGGCCTACTAGGGAACTTCCTATGACTTGGAGCTAGTTTTACAAAGTATTTCTTGAAAAATATGTTTTGCAGACTTTGAGGGACAGAAAGAGAGATGAATTTGCAAACATTGAGCAAGGAACTTCTTCAATGGTAGCTTATGAGGCACGCTTTCATTCCTTGGCCCTTTACTCATTGCATTTGATCACTACAGAAAAAGAGTGGATCAGCTATTTTGTAAAAGGTTTGAACATAGTGGCTACAGGTTTCAACCTTACAGGTAGTATCTTCTGGCAGGTCCTTTTAGGAGGTGGTTGAGTCTGTTAAGAATTTTGAAGCGGTGAAGCTAGAGAGTCAAGCAAGGATGGCTTCAAAGAGTCCCTGGGACCAGGATTCACAGGGGTTACCTTATGCACCCCATTATATCATCAGTACAAGTTTCTACTTGGGGTCCATTAGGAACCAGTCAACCTTCTTTTGATTTTAGTAGGTATCTCAGTTCTTCTTGCCCGATGCAATGACCTATCAATGACCATGCATGTTATTAGTGTGGTCATATGGGATACTTGAGAAGAAATTATCCTCTCATCTATCAGGCAGTCTAGCATCATGCTCCTAGAGCTCCAGTTCCAGTACGCAAAGGAAATGGTTTTGACAGAGTGTTTGCAGGATGGGTAGGGTAGTCACACAGCTGGAAAGATGACACCTAGCCCAATCGGGGTGGTGGAATCGGTAGAGGAGGTAATCAGCCCAATAGGGGCAGTGCACAAGTAGGTGGTAAGAACCACTTTTATGCTTTCTCGAGCAGACTAGAGGCAGAAGCATCAGACCCGATTATCATAGGTACTATTTTTGTTTGTGACCGCACGACTTCTATTTTGTTTGACCCTGGTTCTACGTATTCATATATGTCTGCTGGATGTACTAAGAGTTTTGATATGATATGTTAATTCCTTGACTTTCCTATTACTGTATCTACTCTAACGGGGAATTCTTTAGTTATGGATAGAGTCTTCCATGCTTGCCCTATTATATTTGTGGGGAGAAAGACCTTATAAGATTCAATGATTCTTGACATGGTGGATTTCAACATCATCTTGGGGATGAGTTGGTTGTCTCCTCACTATGCTATTCTAGATTGTCATGCTAAGACAGTGATTGTGGCTATGCTTGAGTTGGATAGACTATAGTAGGAGGGTAATTATAGTCCTATCCCTATGAAGTTTGTGTCTTTTCTTCATGCTCAGAGTTTGATATGAAGGGGATGTTTGGCCTTCCTAGATCATCTTTGGGATGCTAGTTCAGAGGTCCCAGCTATTAAGTTAGTTCATGTGGTATGTGAGTTCCATGAAGTTTTCCCTATAGATTTTCCAGGCATCCCACCCAATTGAGATATTGACTTATGCATTGATTTAGAGCCAAATACGCATCCTATCTCTATTCCTCCTTATAGGATGGCACCAGCTGAGTTGAGGGAGCTCAAGACTTAGTTATAGTAGTTACTAAGTAAAGGATTTATTCGTCTGAGTGCATCCCTTTGGGGTGCTGCAGTTTTGTTCGTTAAAAAGAAAGATGGTAGTTTACATATATGCATAGACTACCAGTAGCTGAATAAGGTTACTATCCATAACCAGTACCCTCTCTCTTGCATCGATGATCTTTTTGACCAGTAACATGGGGCTTCAGTATTCTCTTAGAGTAATTTAAGGTCTGGTTACCATCAGTTTAAAATCCGGCCTGTGGACATCCCTAAGACCGCATTTTGGACCTGGTATGGTCACTACGAGTTTCTTGTGATGTTATTTAGCCTGACTAATGGCCCAGCTACTTTTATGTGATTGATGGATGGTATTCAAGCCTTATCTTGACTCATTCTTCATAGTATTCATTGATGATATCCTGGTATACTTTAAGAGTGATGAGGAGCACGAAAATCATCTTAGAATTATGTTGGGATTATTGAAGGAAAAGGAATTGTATGTAAAGTTTTACAAATGTGAATTATGGTTGTCTTCTGTGTCCTTCTTGGGGCATGTGGTTTCGAAAGAAGGGGTGATTGTAGACCTGCAGAAAAGAGAGGTAGTTAAGAACTAGGTCAGACCTACTTTGGTGACCGAGGTTTATAGTTTTGTGAGGTTGGCTAGTTACTACCATAGGTTCGTTAGAGATTTTTCATCCATTGCTACTCATCTGAATCGCCGAACTTATAAGGAAGTACCATTTGTTTTGTTAGATAAATGCGAGGAGAGATTTCAAAAGCTCAAGACTTTGTTGACCACAACTCCTATTCTTTCCATGCCAGTTGAAGGTAATGATTTTATTATGTATTATAATGCCTCATGGTCAGGTTTAGGTGTTGTATTGATGCAATATCGAAATTTCATTATTTATGCTTCAAGGAAACTCAAGGTGCATGAGAAGAACTATCCTACTCATGACTTAGAGTTGGCTTCCGTGGTATTTTCTCTCAATATTTGGAGACACTATTTATATGGGGTGCATTGTGAAGTGTTCATAGACCACCGTAGCTTGCAACATGTCTTCACTTAGAAAGACTTGAACTTGAGGCAGCAGAAGTGGATGGAGTTACTCAAGGATTATGACATCACCATCTTATACCATCCGGGTAAAGCTAATATGCTAGCGGATGCACTGAGAAGAAAGACCCATAGTATGGGTAGCTTGGCCTACCTAAAAACTACTAGACGTTCATTGACTAGAGACATTCAGGCTCTAGCTAACAGCTTCATGAGGTTGGAAGTATCTGAAAGGGGCAGATTATTAGCATGTGTGGAGGCAAGTTCATCTTTTATTAATTAGATTAAAGGCAAACAGTTTGATGATGTGAAATTGAGCAAGATTCACGATAAAATGTTGCGGGGCCAGTCCAAAAAGGCTATTATTAATGATGAAGGTGCTCTGTGGAATAAAGAACGATTTTGTGTGCCCTGTGTTGAGGAGTTGATTCCCATAATTTTAGCTGAAGCTCACTATTCCAGATATTCTATACATCCTAGTGTGACCAAGATTTACCAAGATTTGAAGCAACATTATTGGTAGGGAGGAATGAAGAATTATATAGTTGATTTTGTAGCCAAGTGCAAAAACTGTCAGCAAGTACAAGCACTAGAATCCTGGTAGTACAGTTAAGAGGATACCTATTCCTGAATAGAAGTGGCAGAGAATAGCCATGGATTTCATGGTTGGCCTTCCCAAGACTTTGGAAAAGTATGATTTGATATGGATAATTATTGATAGATTAAGGAAGTCTGCACACTTTATCCCAGTTCATGTGACTTATATTGAGGCTAAGTTAGCAAAGATATATCTGAAGGAAATTGTTCGGTTTCATGGGGTGCCTATCTCCATTAATTCTAATAGCGGCACCCAATTTACCTCTAACTTTTTTGAAAAAGTTACATGAAGAGTTGGGTACTAGGTTGGACCTGAGTATAGCTTTTTATCCTCAGATTGATGGACAGTCTAAGCGCATGATTCATGTATTAGATGACATGCTTCATGCATGTGTGATGGATTTTAGAGGTCATTAGGACTAGTATATGTTGTTGGACAGATTTGCTTACAACAACAATTATCACTTGAGTATAGACATGGCTCTGTTTGAAGCATTATATGGAAGAAGGTGTAGATCTCATATTGGTTGGTTTGACTCCATCAAAGTAAGGCCATGGGGTACAGACCTTCTGTGAGACTCTATAGAAAGGATGAAGTTTATTATGTATTTCATGTATCCATGCTTAAGAAGTACCACAGAGTTGGTGACTCTATTATTCACTAGGATTCAGTCTTGTTAGATGAAAACCTCTTTTCTGAAGAAGAGGTTATTGCTATTCTTGATCGAGACATCCAAAATTGAGTACTAAAGAGATTGCATATGTAAAGGTCCAGTGGAAGAACCATTATTAAGGAGACCACTTGGGAGACAGAGGTAGACATGCGTAACAATTATGCTCACTTGTTCACTGATTTAGGTACTTCTTGTTCCCTCCTATTTTCTTTTGTTGTCATTTGGGGATAAACAATTATTTAATTGGTATATAATGTAATGAACTGTCTTGTTGTTATAGTAAAGTAAGGGCATAAGTACCCGGCTAGAAAAGTCCCTAGGATGAGAGTTGTTAAAATCTCATGCTAGGGTGAGCTTTGACAAAAATAGAGTATTCTATGCCTTAGATATAGTTGGAGTCTCGTGATTCATGGAATGATAGTGGGAAGTTCTTTTATGGATAGTTGACTATCGTAGAATCCCAGAGGAAGTTTTGGGATTGAATTCGGGTTCATACAACTCCGGTTACAGGTGTTGCCGCATTGGGATTAATCTGTGATATCCATAAAATAAAGTGTGTTATGAAATGAATGGTTCGGGCAATAAAACAATGTTCTGTAAATTGAAATTCTCCACCATAATGGGGCATCTCATCGTGATGGTCCATCATAATAGGCGATCCTCGTCGCGATGGCTCATCGCAATGAGAATCCATCCATCGCGACAAGGAAATGGGACAATATACATGTGCAATTTTAGCTTTTCTGAGTTATTTTCCATAAACTCTTACTTTGTTCTAATTCTCTAAGAAGCGGTTCTTCAAAGAAAACTAGAGCATTCTTCATCGTTTGAGGTAAGTAATTTTTAAACCTCTTCGTTCATTGACTATTAATCTTTGTGAGACCTTTAAGGTAAGCATAAGTTTTGGATTTGGGTTTGTTAATTTTCCCACCAGGGGTTATTATGGGTACCACTCATGTCCCAGTTGTGTCGTGACACCTTGTCATACCCATCATCTACGCAAAGCACAAGAAGACCTTAGACTCAACAACTCCAGAAAGAATGAAGTACAATTATCTAAACTCGACCATACTCAACAAGGATCCCTGTCTACTTAATAACCTGCAAGCGTGAATGTAGCACCACTAGGCAATAGGGATGTAAGTTCGAAATAACATACCAAATATGCAAGGCAACAAAATAATAGAAACAGCAAAACCCAAATCTGAAACCGCACTACCTGCGTAGTTTGCACCCACTTCCCCTGTTCTTGACTCAAACCACACAAATAACAAGTAGTTCAACAATCAAAAAACAACCTACCTAGGATCCCATAATCTTGGAAGGTACCAACCACAATCATATTATAATGAATGCAATGCAATCAGAATAGAACAAATGACAACCTCAAGCAATCTCTCCTTCCCCTACCTCAGATGCCCCAATCGTAGTAATACAATACGAGCAGCCTACTGGAGAGAACTTGCAACCAACCTACGTACCCCTGACTCATCTTCCATCACCATGGTACCAACAACATACCAAGACTCATGGTTTTGTGCTTAGTTGTACACAATAACTCAAGCCATAATACACAATAACATAAAATGCAATGCAATATGGTGTAGGTGAACACCCCAATCCATAGCCTCAAAGTGTAATAAACCTCATAATAATTTTTGGTCTTTGGTGATGTTTTAACCATTTTACCCCTCTGTGTAGTTGTATTATGGTATTTGTGGTATGCAGGAGTAGGTGTCATGGTTTCCAAGTTGGTTAGTTGAGCAATATGCATGTTTTTTTATTTGGGAAGGTTGAAAAGTTGATATGCTTGACTTTAGTCAACATTCATAGAAGTTGATCTCTTATTATGTTGTGATTGTATAACTTTGTTATCTTGATCATGTATATTCATCCATCTCATCGACCACTGATTTGTACCATAGGAAACACTGATTTTGAAAAAAAATGGAAATTTTTTTATATAAAACTCGATCTGATGCGATATTCTTGATGGATATTCACCTTTGTATACCCGATCTGATGCGACATTTCACATGGAAATTCACTTTAATAAACACAATTCGATGAGACATTTCAAATACAGTATTGCTATTGATTGTGTCTGAGGCAGAATTCAAGGTAGAGTATATGGACCTCGCGAGTCTTTCATGGGTCCTATCCTGGAGAGATATATGCTCAGAAGGTGTATACCGATGGGTATGATCATTGCATTTCATTCTATATGATTGCATTACATTATCGTTTGGATCGGCATTGTGATTTAGATGAACTGTACTATTCATTGATGTTGAACTGCTAGGACTTTTTTGCGTGCAGGGTTACTAGTATTCTTTTTTTGATATAGTTTTCTGCTTGAGCTTAGTCGGGCTATGATGCCTACTGAGTTTAAGTGGACTATACTCACTCCTACTTTCCTATAAACTTTTGATGTAAATCCAGGTATAAGTGGACCCCACGGCTAGAGTTCATGCTCTTTGGTATCTTCAAAGTTATGGTGAGCTCCTGTACTTGAAGACTGCCCTAGCTTCCTCTACTACTTTTCTTTGTTTTCTTTACTTTCTCAGAAAGTTTTGTAGTATTCCATTATTACATTATGTACTTAGAGTCGCCCTTATATTCGTGACAGCTAAGTCTTGGGATGTTTTTTTGGAGTCTATCATTTGGTTATCTTTTGATTATCATTGATTAGAATTATTATTGGATATTCGTTATGTTATTCCACTATCTGCCTTATTTTAAGTTACTTGCATTTGTTGAGTTGGGATTACCTACCATAATTGGGTTGGGGTAGGTGCCATCACAACCCTTGTGAATTTTGGGTAGTGACACAAAGGCAAAAGTAGTAACTATGCAAGTAGTGTAGGCAGACATCACGCTCCCAGCCTCAAGGCATGAATGCATGTGGTGTAGGGGTACACCTCAATTATAGCATCAAGGTCATGATTGCATGTGGTGTAGGGGTACACCCTGATCCCAGCCTCAAGGGAATGAATGTATATGTTTAGGCGTACATCCTGATCATATCCTCAAGGGCATGAATGCATGTGGTATAGAGTACACCCCGATCCCAGCCCCGAGGGCATGAAATGCATATGCACCATAGTATATATGTGAGAAACAACACGACTATCAAGTCACAACAACAATCTCATCTAATTCAGCAGTTTATGACAAGATTAGGTAAATCACTATACGGGCTAACATGACCATCATTATATCTAAAAGCATGTAAATTATATGCAGATTGACAAAAACACGATGATATCCAAAAGAATATAAGTCGCTATGCGAGCCAACAAAATTACCATGATATGTAAAAGAATGTAAGTCGCTATATGGGCCGACAAGGCCACCATGATATCTAAAAGCATGTAAGTCGCTATGAAGGTAGACAAGGCCACCATGATATCTAAAGGCATGTAAAATTGGAACACGTATGTATACAAAGTAAAAACACCACAAGTAATTTGTATGTAATCGTATCCCTTTTGTACCATAATTATAACAATACTATTATCCCGATAATCACAAGAATACATACAACCACCTCCTATCCCCATTTGACACGGGACTGACAACACTCGAATATGAGTTTTTGACAAAAAGTAATACCAATACCAATTTAGAGATTTACAAATGACTCTTTAAAACAAGCTAGACCCAGAAATCGCAAAACTCAAGGAATCATGCCAAAAAGGAGAAATAGCCTTGAATTCTAGCTCGAATAACTTCAGATAGATAATCAATTTTCTTTTAGTGATCGGACAAATTATAAAAATGGTTTTCACACAAAATTACTCCTCAACATCTAATTTTTCTACCATTACGTATGTACTCAGGTATTACGTAGGTTTATTATAAAAATATATAAAACTTTTTAAATATATTATAATTAATAAAAAATTATTTCGAATAAAGATTACCTCTTATAATAATAATTTTTTCACATAACTAGACTTACTAACTTCGTAAAATATTTAAAAATAATAAATCTTTTATAAAATAAGTACATACACAAATATATCATAACTAAAAAAAATTATAAATATTTAAGATATTTTAGGAAGGCAATAAAAGAAATTTAATTAAATTTTAATTTAAATCTGATGTTCGCGAACATACACAGTGTTATAGGAAAACTCTTTAAATTTAAGCTCATTAGTATTCCACACGGGATGCATGACAATCCTTAAACATTTGGGGTGTTGCATCCTTTTCCCCTTAGAAACAAATGTGAAATAGAATGCATGAGTATGGCTAGAAATTTCTCAAAATTCTGATAAAACCTCTCCTATATACTGTACTATACCATACCTGCTAAACCACCCAGAAATATACCACATGCCACGCAAGGCCACTGCAGCTAACAATAACTCATCGGGCCACTCAAGGCCGACGATGACACAAATTCATAACAAAAGCTAAAACATACCATAACATAACCAACTCTAACCCTTGGAATGGCTATGATGCCTAGAATCATAATCAACCTCTCCACAAGGTCTGCTAAAGTTTGATGATCACGAATCTCTATCGCACGATTTTGATAACTCAACTCTTAGTACTCAGCTCTACAGCACAATCTGAACATGAAAGAATGGTAACTAATCATAAATTCCCTATAGCCTCTTGGTTATAAGTGTTGTGCATAGCACACCCATAAGTAAAACTCTACTCGAAATGTCACGACCCAAATAATGGTAGGTCATGCGGGCACCTACTCAATTCTAACTCGATAGAAGAAATCCTTACCACCCTAAAACCATCATTTATTGAAAGTCTTTTAAGAAGTTCCGCATACTAATAATCAAGAGGAGACTCATAAATATAATTATCATTAAGCTCACACAAGTATTTTTTAAAACAATAAGCACAACCTTTCCCCAGACCTAGTAAAGAATATGACAAGATAATATACAAAACATAACTTTCGCCTGCGGAATAGAACATGGAAGTTGCTAATGGAGACTCTTCAATCCAAGCAATAAAACTTTAGTCAACCTATCACACATCTACACCCAAGAGGATGTAGCAGGAGTAGTATCAGTACACCACACGTATTGGTAGGTATCATCGGCCGACTAAGATTAGATCAAACAATACACATATAAAAATCAATATGTAACAGATAATCTTAATATTGTAACTTAAGCAAGAACTCCAATTAAGCACATGCACAATGCGACACCTCACTCTTCCTTCTATTTGTTTCCCACCTCATACATACTCAACTATGAATCACAAGTTCGGGTTAACATCCTAAGTTCTGATTTGACCTTAGCAGTTATTTTCTAGACCTCTCATTATAATCACAGTGTTCCTAGTATTACATATATTCTCCAAAAGTCATTTATATCATTAGTTATTCATTTACATTCAATCACTTACCATTATTACATTTTCTCTCCCATATCCCAAGTTCACCCAGAAATCATCATAGTCCTATAATTAAACTTCATTATAGACATATCAAGTATTACCAACAAACATATCACGTATTACCAACCGACATATCAAGGGTAAATTTAGGGACATAACTGTCACCCAATAGACATTTAAGGCATAACAGCCATAAAAATAGACATATCAAGTCACACAAAATCTACAATATATGCAATCGTAATACAACATGGATCTCATGTCCATACAATCTCTCAGACTTATAGTCTCTATATCTCATCCCTCAATGTACCATATTGAGGCTCTCTCAAACCATTGATCACTAACTCAGTAACCTCAGTCTCATTCTAAAGTTACTTTTCTACTTATGGTATCAACAAAAGTAAATATAAGGGTGTACACACACGCTAAAGGGACTTAGTTATGACCAACTAGTCATGACATGCAGGGGACGCACCAGGGTCCATGTACAATACTACCTCATGGTACCTGATCCATAGCAATAAAGTCAACATCAATCTTTTTACTAGTTCATGGTATCCGATCCTTAACATAATAACCATATTCGTACTGGCGTGGTACCCGATCTCTAATACAATGTGAAAATATGGTTCTAAGTCTCTATCTCTCAGGATATAACACAGTGCACTAATCACACGTACACGATATCATTTCAAATTCATTAATAACTTTATATATATATATAAGCACAACTTATTCATTCAAGCATTTACATGATCACAATCATCAACTCAAGCATGTTTCAAGACCAATCACAAGTCATTTAGCTCAACCACATACAAGGACTAAATTAAGTCTCAACTCCAATTAAGGCTACAATCAACTCACATTAAATAATTATCTAGTTATCCCAATAGGTACCTTTCAACTACCATTCTTTAGGTACTAACGTCTATCATTTATATAGTTCTCATAAATCTTGATTACCATATCGTTAGCTATCTATTAATGATCCATTCATATTCTAGACACACAAATAGCTCTTTAGTTTATTTACCTCTAGATATATTCATATTTAGTCGCTAGACATAGTCCCTTCTTAGCTCAATTCACGCGAGGACATTGCTTGACACCACTATGAAAGACCACCAAATACTACACATAATTCGACTACCACAAGCGGTCCACACAATCAGACACTCATTCAAAAGTTTATCATTTGTAACTTCTTTTTAGCCCTTAACCTTAAGGTTTTATCTTCCTCGACAACATGAACACATTATTTATTGCACATTTTTCACATCAATCCTACCCTATTCACAATCACTTTAAGATACATAAAACATAGGCATAATAATATGCAAGATTTAAGTTTCAATATTTATTCTAGCAGTCTTTATCTTGACTCTGTGTCTGAAGGCCTAAACATGTTGTTGCCATCAACTTCTACACAGTATCACAATCATAAAAATAAAAGTCTTCACTATAATTCAACCATAACCTAAGTTGACACCGAGCTGCTGCTACAACTGCATGTAACCTTGCTCCTTGCTCTTGTTCCATGAATCCAGGGGGAGGAGCCGCGAGGAAGAGGAGGAACCACATGGTTTTTTAGAGATTTTTCTCTCTGTTCTTGGTGTTCTATAAATAGAATAGCCGTGGGATACTTTTAAGAGAAAGTCTCTTTTTTGAAAAAGACCTGCAAGCTGAAACAATAATTTCTATGTTCTACCTCATGATCTTCACTGCAGCAGAAGTTTCCTCGATGTGGCGAGCTTGCCATGATGAGAACATGACTGCTATGATGGAACCCCACTAGTCGGTCCCGTGATGACTTTATTTATATCCATGTCTTATTGAACATGGCCACAATCACTTCCACACAAAATTCATAGCACTAAAATCTTATAGTTATTTATTTTATTGTGAATTTTTAATAACGACGGATGGGTCATTACAAGAAATGGCTTAAAGACTCTCTAGGATACGACATTGCTCTGATACCAAGTTTATCATACTCCAGACCCAAGAAGGCACGACAAGCACTTGGTGCTTACTTGATCTAGCAAACTTATAGAAGCCCAACAAAATAACATAATCTGCAACAAATCAGAGCCAACAAGGTCCGAACAATACCAAGCATTTATAATATAAAAGCAAAGAACAACATAGTACAATGATGAGGTCGCTTTGAATAATAACTTTATGGAAGCTAGCCTAACACACAAAATATGTACACTAGGTCATCAGCGCAACTGTCTGATAATCATAACCAATAACATGGCCAATAAGTCCATAACTGATGAAAAAACCCACAATAAAGTCTACAAGCCTCTAAGATGAAAAGATACTAATACCTAGTTGGGTCAGGTCCCCAACATACCCATCATCCACACAAAGAAAAAAAGATTCCAGACTCAACAACTCTAGAATGAATAGAGCGTACGAACCATCAACTAAACCCGACCACACACAACAAAGATCTATATCTACTTGATAACCTCCAAGAATAAATGCAGCACCCCCATATAATGGGCGCATTAGTATGAATTAATGTACCAAGTATGCAAGGTGATAGAATAATAGAAACAGCACAACCAAAAATTGAAACCACAATAATTGCATAGTTCACACCCATTTTCCCCGTTCCTAACTCAAATCAGACAAATAACAAGCAGTTCAACCATCAAATAACAACTTACTAGGGCCTCTTTAAGCTCGGTAGGTATCAACCACAATCAAATGATAATGAATGCAAAGCAATCAGAATAGGACAAATGATAGTCTCAAACAATCTTACCTTCTCCTACCTTAGATCCCTAAATGTAGAATTACAATACGAATAACCTACTATCGATAACTCATAGCCAACCTACCTATTTCTAACCCGTCTATGTCACCACAGTACCAATAACATATCAAGCCTCGAAGGTTCCATACTCATCTTACCATAACAACTAAAGGCATAGTACACAGTAATATGCAATGCAATGTAATACAATGTGGTATAGCTAAACACCCCAATCTGTAGCCTCAAAGGCAAAAGCAATAAATATACATGAGGTAAAGGTGAACCCCAATCCCATCCTTAAGGGTATGAATGCATATGGTGTAGGCGTATACCCCAATTCTAGCCTTAAGGGCATGAATTCATGTGGTTTAGGCAATGTCATTGCCCCGAGGCTACCCCCTGGACGCAACATAGTGCTTAGTGTCACAAGTGACCCTAAGCCAACCCATGGAATGGCATATCTATATGAGTTCAAATTTGAAAACATGTACTGTGCGGAAGCTAAAGACCATTTAACAACTGAAATGGGGAAGAACCCAAATAATTGAATACTTGAACTAAATATAAATAGTATAGGGCCGACTGAAAACAACACTAACAACTGCTGAAATCTAGTCTATGTCTGAAAGCCTCTAACTGATATGAGTTGTTGGGATATGCCCCCAGCTAAGTCCAATGAGACTAAAAACTGAAAGATAAAGACTAAAAGTAAAGCATGTCTATCGTCATTGAACTAGGAGGACTCACCAATCAAGATGATGAGTACGGACGGGAAGTCAACTAAGCACGGTCTGGATGCTGAGCGCCTGAACCTACATCATAAAATGATGTAGCATAAAAGTATGTGTCAGTACTATAAATTTATTGAGCATGCAGGATATGTACTAATCTGGGTAGTAAAGAACTAAACATAGAAATAGGTACGCTGAAATATAACTAAAAACTGAACTGAATACAATGACCACATACAAATCATGAATATAACATGCTGAACTGAATACTATAATAAATACTAAGTACATGGTTAATGCAACATGAATCTGACTGTGGGAGATACTATTAACCGACATACCCCAAGTTGAGCTAACTATGAGGCCAACCTGTAACCCTGGATGGGAGGGTGTCCATACCTTGCCAAGGGTGTGAACAAATCTGATGTGGATCCACTAAATGATGTCCATAAAGGACAAGGGTGTCAAGCCTAATCTGATGGGTGACCCCTTTAGAACCTACGGTGGCGCCGTAGTTCTGGAACTCATGGATTACTACTAAAGGTCTCATCCTAAAACTGACGGGTGAGCCTTCATCCCTTAGTTCACTCGATGCTAAGTCTACTCCTAACTAAACGTACACTAACATTCAACTGTAACACTGGATAGCTCAAAATACTGATAAAATCTGAGAATACATATAAACATATTGAAGGTTATGGCATTGAAATTCTAAAGCATGATTATCTGATTGACCTGCCTAACAAGCATAATTTATGAAGTACTGGACATTTCATAAAGTAGGGTTCTAATTCTATACATGAACTGTAACTGTTCTCCAAGAAACATGAACTAAGCATCATATAAATTATAACATCTGAATAGTAAAGAGAACTCTAAGGTTTATGAACCCTAGGTCTAAGCAATCATGGAGAACTGAAAGAACTAGTTGAATTATAGGGACCTAGTGGGTGGAAGGAACCTACTAGTGAAATACCACATACCTGGTGAAGAAAATCCCTGCAAGAAACTGAAGTTGAAGTTTGGAGGAGAGAACCCTAGGCCTAGGACTTTGGAGAAGACGCTTCTTTTCTGTTTTAGAATTTAACTTAGAGAATCTAACTTGTTTTGGGGGATTAGACTTACTAAAATAAGCCTAAGGCTATTTATAGTCAGAGCTAAAATAGAAAGGAAAGTTCTAAAATACTCCTAAGAAATTAACTTAAATACTACTGGAAAATCCGCGTCTCAGGTTCCACGAATGGGTCCTATAGATCGTGGAAAGTTCCACGGCTCGTGGAACCCTATCGTGATTCCTGGATGCCCTTCTTGGCTGTGGGTCTGATAACCACGAGCCAAGTTCACGGCTTGTGGAACCACCCATGACTCTTGGAACTTGCTCGTGGTTCCTGAGGGATTTGATAACCCTCAGGTCTGAGTTCTACGGATGGATCCCACGACTCGTGAAAACTTCCATGGCTCGTGGAACCAGTCTGTGGTTATCAGAGGGGATGTCAGCCCTCTGATCTGATTCCACGGGTATAGTACACGACTCGTGGAACCTTCCATGACTCATAGGACTAACTCATGGTTTCTGACAGTTGAAATTTTTGGATTGTTTCAGGCTTTTTGAGCTAAGTCTGGGCTTGGAAGTTCTGGGGTGTTACAATATCTCCCCCTTGGGATCATTCGTCCTCGAATGATTGTTAACTAGGCTGAATTTGGAGGGAAGGAGCTGCAATCCCTACCAACTGAGTACTAGAAACTGATGTATGATTTAACTGAGTTCCATGAACATACCAATGTGCTGAAATGCAAGGATAACTGAAGGAACAAGGTACTAAGACTTATTTACACAAGAGTAAACTGAGAGACTGGAGAGGAATTATTACCTCAAGCTGAAACTGAAGCAGAAGGAAAGAGGTGAGGGTACTTGGACATCATGGCTGCTTCTGCTTCCCAAGTAGATCCCTCTACGGACTGATTCCTACATAAAACTTTTACTGAGGAAACTTTTTTATTTCTCAACCTACGAACCTGACGGTCAAGAATCTCAACTGGAACCTCCTCATAGGTGAGGCTCTCCTTCATCGCCAAACTCTCAAGAGGTACTATTGATAATGGATCACCCACATACTTCTTTAATAAGGAAATATGAAAGACTGGTGAACCGCTGCTAGCTCAGCTGGCAACTGTAACTCATAAGCCACATTACCAACCCTTTTCAAGATTCTGTAAGGACCTACATTCCTGGGACTAAGATTCCCCTTCTTGCCGAATCTCATCACCCCCTTTATGGGTGATACTTTTAGGAAAACCTAATCATCAACCTCAAACTCTAAGTCTTTTCTCCACACATCTGTATAAGACTTCTGATGACTCTGAGCTATTTTCAATCTCTCCCTAATGAGGTGAACTTTCTCCATAGCCTCATGAATCGAATCTGGCCCAATCAAGGTTGCTTCACCTACTTCGAACCAACCAACTAGTTATCTGCATCTATGCCCATAAAGTGCCTTATACGGGGCCATCTGAATACTAGAGTGAAAGCTGTTATTGTAGGTGAATTCTATGAAAGGTAGGTGATCATTCCAACTACCCTTGAAATCAATCGCACACACCCTCAACATATCCTCTAAGGTCTAAATGGTACGCTCTGCCTGACCATCCATCTGCGGATGAAATATCGTACTGAGATTCACTTGAGTACCAAGACCTCCCCTTCTAAAAAGACTTCCAGAATTGAGATGTAAGCTGATGACCTCTATCTGAGATGATAAACAGGGGAACCCCATGCAACCTGACTATCTCGCTGATGTAGATTTTGGCATAATCCTCCGTTGAATCGGTAGTCTTGACTGCCAAGAAATAAGTTGACTTAGTGACTCTGTCCACTATCACCCAAATGGAGTCATGCTGTCTGTGAGTACGAGGCAATCCTATAATAAAATCCATGTTAACCACTTCCCACTTCCAAGTAGGAATACTAATCTCCTGAGTCACACCTTCTGGTTTTTGATGTTCTACTTTAACCTGCTGATAGTTGTGACACTTAGCCACAAAATCTGCAATTTCCCTCTTCATGTCATTCCACCAATATACTTCTCGTAGATCACGGTACATCTTAGTGGCACCTGGATGAATGGAATATCTAGAATTATGGGCTTATATAAGGATCTGCGGCCTCAACTCACCCACCTTAGGAATACATAAACGACCCTGATAATGAAGCACACCATCTCCCCCTTGGGAGAAAACCTCAACTCTCTATTGATAAACTGCACCCTTCAGCTGAAGCAATATGGGATCACTATCCTTCTTCTCTTTAACCTCCACTACCAATGAAGATTCTGATCTATTCTGGACTATCACACCACCCTCTGACGTGTCCATAAGGCAAACTTCTAAGAGAGCAAGTTGATGAACATCTCTGGCTAATTCTTTCTTCTCTTCTTCAACATGTGACACACTACTACCCATGGACAGTCTGCTGAGGGCTTCAACCACTACATTGGACTTACCTAGATGGTAGAGCACATTCTTATCATAATACTTGAGGAACTCAAGCCATCTCCTCATACGAAGATTCAACTCTTTCTGGGTGAACACATACTGGAGGCTCTTATGATCTGTCAATACATCAACATGAACACAATACAAGTAATGTCTCCAGATCTTTAAGGCAAACACAACAGCTACAAGCTCAAGTTCATGAGTCGGGTAGTTCTTCTCATGGGCCTTAAGCTATCTGGAAGCATACGCTATGACCTTACCCTGCTGCATCAGAACACATCTCAGGCTAATCCTGGATGCGTCGCAATAAACCACATAACCATCTGAACCCTCTGGTAGAGTTAAGACAGGTATTGTAGTCAACCTAGTCTTCATTTCCAAGAAACTCTTCTCACACTCGTCTGACCACTGAAACTTGACCTTCTTCTGAGTCAACTTGGTCAATGGGGCAGCTATAGATGAAAATCCTTCTACGAACTCCTGTAATAACCAGCCAAACCCAAAAAACTTCTAATGTCTATCATAGAGGTGGGTCTGGGCCAGTCCTTTACTACCTCAATCTTCTGAGAGTCAACTCGGATGCCATCACTAGATACCACATGACCAATAAAAGCAACTAATATCATCCAAAACTCACACTTACTGAACTTGGTGAATAACTGGCGGTCCTTGAGAGTTTGCATAATGACCCTCAGATGATTCGCATGCTCCACTTCATTTCGAGAATAAACAAGGATATCATCAATGAAGACAATTATGAACAAGTCTAAATACTGCTTGAATACCCTGTTCATTAAGTCCATGAAAGTTGCACGAGCATTGGTTAGCCTAAAAGATATTACTACAAATTTATAGTGACCATACCGAGTCCTGAAGGCTATCTTCAGGATGTCACTACCTCTGACTCTAAGCTGATGATAGTCGGATCTGAGGTCTATCTTTCAAAAACAACTAGCACCCTGAAGTTGGTAGAACAAGTCATCAATCCTTGGGATAGGATATTTGTTCTTGATTGTGACTTTGTTTAACTAATGGTAGTCAATACACATCCTGAGAGAACCATCCTTCTTACGCACGAACAACACTGGAGCACCCTATGGAGAGATGCTGGGTCTAATGAAGCCCTTGTCTAGAAGGTCTTTCAACTTCTCTTTCAATTCCTTTAGCTCAGCTGGAGCCATTCTGTAAGGAGGAATGAAAATAGGCTAGGTATCTTGAAGGAGATCTATTCCAAAGTCGATTTCCCTTTCGGGAGAAACTCCGGGATGATCTTCTGGGAACACTTCTAGAAACTCGGTTACTACCAGAACTGACTCAAGAGTTGGGGTTTTGGATTTTAAATCCTTAACCTGAATGAGATGGTAGATATACCCTTTGGAAATCATCTTTCTGGCCTTAAGGTAGGAGATGAAATGACCTACAGGCACTGAGTTATTACCGTTCCATTCTAAGACTGGGTCGTTAGGAAACTGAAACTGAACGATCCGGGTTCTACAATAGACTGAGGTATAACAGGAATGTAACCAATCCATGCCTAGAATGATATCAAAATCTACCATTTTTAACTCTACAAGATCTGCTAAGGTAATTTTTTGGGAAACTGTGACAGGGAAACTTCTGTATACCCGTCTAGCTATAACTGGGTCACCAACTGAAGTAGAGACTGAGAAGGGTTCTGGGAGGATTTCTGCACTGACACCAAAATTTACTGCTATATATGGAGTTATAAAGGAAAGTGTATCCCCTGGATCTAACAATGCATAGACATCAGTATTAAAGACTCGCAATGTACCCGTGACTACATCAGGAGAATCGTACAGGTCCTGTCGAGCCTGGAGAGCATACAACCTATTCTGCCGCTGACCACCACTTGTTCTAAATGAGGCACCCTGCTGAGTAGGGCGACCTACTGGAGCTGCTGTAGAACTAGTCTAAGTCTGTGAACGAGCATCCCTGCCTTTCTGAGAATTTTTAGGGCACTCCTTCATCCTGTGGCCTGGCTTACCACACCTAAAGCAATTTCCACTACCTGCCATGCACTCACCTTAGTGGTTTCTACCACACTTCTTACACACTAGATTAGTGCACCCACTAGTAACCGTACCTTGGGACTTAGAGTCAGACGCTCTATCCAGTCAAACTTTCTTGAACTTAGGCACTAGGGCACTAGCAGAAGATGGAGATGGAGCTGAATTATTCTGATGGAACTAAGAGCGGTTACCACCCTCCAACCTCTGCTGAGAGTAGATAAAGTCACCTGTCCTAGCTCTCTTAGTATCTCCTCCCCTTTCCTTGATCTTCTCCTCTTCAATCTGTTGGGCATAAGTAACCAACCTGGACAAGTCCATCTCTTTAATCAGCATGGCAGTCTTGCACTCCTTTACTACATCATCTGACACACCAGATACAAACTTGCTCATACGAGCTCTACAGTCAGCTACTATCGCTTGAGCATACTTGATAGCTGAATGAACTTGAGTGCATAGTCCTTCACTCTCATGTCATCTTGCTTCAGATTTATAAATTCCTGAACCTTGGCTTTCCTGAGCTCTAGTGGGAAGAACCGATCCAGAAAAGTTGTCTTGAAGAGATTCTATGTCATTGGCCCTGCATTGGCACAACGGGATTCCTTCCATTGCTGGTAGCAGGTGTAGGCCACTCCCTTCAACTGATAGGTGGCCAGATATGCACCCTCGACTGGAGTGACACCCATAATGTATGTCACCTTCTGAATATCATCTAAAAACTCTTAGGGATCCTCTTCTAACTTGGACCCATGAAACTCTGGAGGGTTCATCCATGTGAAATCCTGGATACTGGCTGCAGTAGTGTTAACCTGAGGCAGAGATGGTGCCACAGCCTGCTGATTGACCTGGGCGGTCATGTCCTTGGCAAGCACCTGGAAAAAAGCCCTGAATTTGGCATGTGTGACTTGCTCATTCAGGGGATCCGCTAGAGCTGCCGGGGCTGGATGATTCCTAGCATTAGCTCTTCTGGGAGGCATTTTTTTTTAAATGCAAAGAGCATGATTTAGAACAGAAGGAAATTTAAATAGTGTTTATACTCTATCGCACGAACTGGAAAATAAATAAAGGGAAGTTGTTCCTAATAACATCTTATAGCTCCTCCCCCATAAGTATGGTGCGTTTCACACTCATGAAGAAGGCTCTACTTGACACGACTTTCAGACACCCTAGGACTCTTAAACTTGATGCTATGATACCAAGTTTGTCACGCCGTGAGGCTACCCCCTGGAAGCAACACGGTGCTTAGTTTCACAAGTGACCCCAAGCCAACCCATGATATGACATATCTATATGAGTTCAAAATTGAAAACAGGTACTGTGCGGAAGCTAAAGACCATTTAACGACTGAAATGGGGAATATTCCAAATATCTGAATACTTGTATTAAATATAAATAGTATAGTGCCGACTGAAAATAACACTAACAATTGTTGAAATCTAGTCTATGTCTAAAAGCCTTTAACTGATATGAGTTGCTGGGACATGCCCCCAGCTAACTCTAATGAGACTGAAAACTGAAAGATAAAGACTGAAAGTAAAGCATGTCTATCATCCTTGAACTATGAGGACTCACCAATCAAGTTGTTGAGTACGGACTGGAAGTCAACTAATCATGGTGTGGATGTTGAGCGCCTAAACCTACATCATGAAATGATGTAGAACAAAAGTATGCGTCAGTACTTTGAATGTACTTAGCATGCAGGATATGTACTAAGATGGGCAGTAAAGAACTAAACATAGAAATAGGTACACTGAAATATAACTAAAAACTGAACTAAATATAATGACTACGTACAAATCATGAATATAACATGTTGAACTGAATACTATAATAAATACTAAGTACATGGTCAATGCAACATGAATCTGACTGTGGGAGATACTATTAACCGACATACCCCAAGTTGAGCTACCTATGGGGGACCCTGGATAGGAGGGTGTCCATACCTTGCCAAGGATGCGAACAAATCTGACATGGATACACTAAATGATGTCCACAAGGGACAAGGGTGTCAAGCCTAATCTAACGGGTGACCCCTTTAGAACCTACGGTGGCGCGGTAGTTCTGGAACTCAGGGATTGCTACTAAAGGTCTAAGCCTAAAGTTGATGGGTGAGCCTTCATCCCTTAGTTCGCTCAGTGCTAAGTCTACTCCCAACTGAATGTACACTAACATGCAACTGTAACACTGCATAGCTCAAAATACTGATAAAATCTGAGAATGCACATAAACATACTGAAGGTTATGGCATTGAAATTCTGAAGCATGATTATCTGACTGCCATGCCTAACAAGCATAATTTATGAAGTACTGAACATTTCATAGACTAGGGTTCTGAATTCTATACATGAACTATAACTATTCTTCAAGAAACATGAACTAAGCATCATATAAATTATAACATATGAATAGTATAGAGAACTCTAAGGTTTATGAACCCTAGGTCTAATAAATCATGGAGAACTGAAAGAACTGGTTGAATTCTAGGGACCTAGTGGGTGGAAGGAACCCACTAGTGAAATCCCACATACTTGGTGAAGAAAATCCCTGCAAGAAACTTAAATTGAAGCTTGGAAGAGAGAACCCTAGGCCTGGAACTTTGGAGAAGACGCTTTTTTCTGTTTTAGAATTTAACTTAAAGAATATGACTTGTGTTGGGGGATTAGACTTAATAAAATAAGCCTAAGGCTATTTATAGTCGGAGCTAAAATATAAAGTAAAGGTCTAAAATAAACCTAAGAAATTAACTTAAAAACTTCTAGAAAATTCATGTCTCAGGTTCCACGGATGGGTCCTAAGGATCGTGGAAAGTTCCACGGCTCGTGGAACCCTATCATTTTTCCTGGAAGCTCTTCTTAGTTTCGGATCTGATAACCATGAGCCAAGTTCACGGCTCGTGGAACCACCTACGGTTTATGGAATCTGCTCATGGTTCCTGAGGGATTTGATGACCCTCAGGTCTGAGTTCCACGGATGGATCCCACAGCTCATGGAAACTTCCACGGCTCATGGAACCAGTCTGTGGTTCTCAGAGGGAATGTCAGCCCTCTGATATGATTCCACGGGTACAGTCCACGACTCGTAGGACTGATTCGTGGTTTCTAACAGTTGAAATTTTTGGATTATTTCAAGCTTTCTGAGCTAAGTCTGGGCTTGGAAGTTCTGGGGTATTACAAGCATATACCCATATCCCAGCATTAAGAGCATGAATGCATGTGGTGTGGCATACACCTCGATTCTAGACTCAAGGACATAAAATGCTATGTATATATACCATGTGTATGTATATAGGTAAATAATACGAACATCGACCCATATAAATAATCTCAGCTAATCTAGCAGTTCATGGTAGGAATAGATAAATCGCTATGCGGACTGGCAAAACCACCATGATATCTTAAAGTATGTACGTCTCTATGCATGTTGACAAGGACAACATGATATCTAAGAGCATGTAGAGATGGAACACGTATATATACAAAATAGAAATCCCACAAGTAAGTCATATGTAATCATATCTCTTACGTACAACAATCATAACAATACTATCAATCATATCATCAGTAAAACTCGATAATTACAATAATACATACAACACCTCCTATCCCCAACACAACACAGGACTGACATCACTCAAATATGAGTTTTTGACAAAATGTAATACCAATACCAATTTAGAGATTTATAAATGACTCATCAAAACAAGCTAGACCCGAAAATCGCAAAACTCAAGGAATCATGCCAAAAAGGAAAGGAATGACCTTCACATGCCTTTAATTTGATCTCGAACAACTTTAGATAGATAATCAATTTTTTTTGTGATCAAATAAATTATAAAAAATAGTTTTTGCGTAAAATTACTCCTCAATGTAATATATATATATATATATGTACATATACCACATAAGCTAAATATATATATATGATAAGAGTTTGTTTTGCTTAAATTTGTCGCAATGTAAAGAAAGTACTTTTTTTGCTTTTTGAAATGAAAAATTGAATGAAAGGCTACATGTATATAATGATAAAGGATTGTTGGAAAATAAATGTAAGGATTAGTGGCATCAAACATTATATTCTTCTACCTACACCACTTCCATGTGAAAGTGGTGCTGCCAACACCATCCAATTTTTCTCCCATTATATATGTACTTGGGTATTGCCTAGGTTCATGGTAAAATACATATAACATTTTGGAATATTACAATTAAATAGAAATTATTTTGAATAAAGGCTACCTCTTATAATAATAATCTTTTGACATAACTAAACTTACTATCTTTGTTAAGATATTAAAAAAAATACAAAACTCTTATAAAATTAGTACATACACAAATATATCATAACTAAAGAGTTTTTCATAAATATTTAAGACATTTTAAGAAGGCAATAAAAATATATTTTTAATTTAAATTTGATGTTCCTAAATACACACCGTGTTATAATAAAACTCTCAAATTTAACTCGTAAGGATTTGACACGGGACAAAAGACTATCTTTAAACACTCGGGTGTTACGTCTCTTTTCCTTTGAGAACATTCATCCTCGAATGTGAAATAGAACGCATGAGTAGGGCTAGAAACTTCTTGAACTTCCGATAGAACTTCTTCTATACACCAGATTATACCACACCTGTAAAATTTCCCAGAAATATGTCACATGCCCAGCAAAGCCACTGCAACTAACAATTACTCATCGAGCCCCTCACAGACATCAATGACAGACTCATAACAGGAGCTGAAATATACCTTAGCACAAGCAACTACATTTTTGGAAATTCTATAAACCCTCAAATTAGAATCGAACTCTCTCCAAGGTCTGCTGAGATCTTGTCACGATCTAAAACTGGGCCATGATGGCGCCTATGCATAGAATATGTTCAAAGTAAAACCTGGAATAAAGCATTTGGTGGAAAAAATTTAACCTCGGACTCATCAACATATGCTTGTAGAGTAAAACTCGGAATGACACATCGGGGCACCAGGAATCGATCATCAAACTCATCAATAAAAAAGTAAACGGAGAAAAGGTCCAGAAACGTCCCTCAGACTGGCATAAAAGTAGTATTTTTCCTTTCCCAAACCAGTAGTATAACCCAAGATAATTCCTTAAAATCCGAAAATCATGGTAAATCTCAAGTTTGGAACCAAAAACCTCGAAAATCTTTCTTTTTGTACCGATAGACATGATAATGCAGTATGAGCATGTAAATTTCCACGTTCAGAGAGAAAAGCACACAATAAGGCAAAACAGGGCAAAATACTCTCCAACTAAGAGAACTGACCTAGAAACTCTGTCAAAATCCAAGCTATGGCCTCGGGCCCACAGTTGCACATAAAACTGATAATAAGGCAAAAATAATGAAACATAACTATGAAAACAACTACAAGCTTCTACTCTACCTCTAAAATGTCCTAAAAGCATAGTAAGGATTCTATGCTAGCCATAACAATAATACGAGCACCGAAACTAAAGATAACAGTAATAGTTCTAATCTATGACCCAAAATGGCCAATTAATACAAGCCACACAATTTAAGCCTATTTCTATCTATCAACCAACCTAACATTCCGGTAACACATATAATATAAAATCTAACTAGGTCAGTCTAGGAGAGTAAACCCGTAACCTACCTCGGGGCCAAACCGCAAACATGAACCATCACTCGTGTGCCTTCCCCTTCCGAACAGCCTCAAAAAGATTCCATGCTATCTTAAACACATTTCAGGTTTCAAGACGAAAAGAATGACACCCAATTACTATATGGAAATTCGCGCCAGGAATTGGGTTGAAAAAAGACCCTCGGGGCCCACCCAATAAAATAAAAAACAAAATTCACAATTATGTCCGCAACGAGTCAAGGAACCTATGCTCAAAAGTTGAGCACGGACAGGAATCATTTCGGGGACCAAAACAGCCCCGAAGTCCTACTAGTTCAAGAGAATTACCAAAGGAAATCCAACGGAAAAATAATGGAAATAAGGAGAATTATACAACGGAAAAGAGAAGAGGGATCAGAGAGGACTTACCAGACCAAGAGAAATGAGTAACTAGCTTTGGAATCACAGCTTAGGAGCTTATCAATGGAGAAAGTTCATAATTGTGGAGGAGAAAATGAAGTTGGAAGCTTAATTAGCTGCCAAGAGTCCTTCATCGCGATCGCGAGAGACCCCACGCGATCGTAAAAAAGCGCTAGCCAGACAATCGCGATCGCGATAGTCCAGCCACACGATCGCATAGAACAAGTTGGATCGGGTCCCAGCCTGCTTCATCGCGGTCGCGAGGAGCAACCCACGTGATCGCGATGGCCAGGAAGCTAGACCATCATGAACGCGATGGCCGCCTTGCGGTCGTGATGACCAAACTAGTCTGTAACACACAACAGCAACCAGCAATTTTCCAAGGCTAAAAAGTCACCCTACGGACCCTCGAGATTCATTCGGAACTCCGTGAATACAAACTAACCATGCTACCCTACCAGAAATAGCATTCCGAACTCAACAGAATTGACAAAACTCGCAATAGAGTTCGTTTTAATGAAAAGTGGGCCCCATGCCTAAAAACCAACTCAGAACTCAATAACCCAAAACAAGTCAAGAAGCCTCGGGACCGAACCAAAGGTCCCTCTAGCCTAAAGTCAACATTCTAGAGCTAACAGCACTAACGGAATTTCCATCCGACATCGTCTTCTCCAAATATTGACCAAAGTCAACCCTACAATCCTAACTAGCCTTAAAACAAAGAAACCAAGACAAAACCAGACCGAAAACTCCCAAACCCCAACTAAGGATCCCAGTAGGCTAAAATCCCTATGCTGGAGCTAACGAAACTGTTAGAATTTGATTCTGAGCATGTTTACCAAGAAAGGTGACCGAAGTCAAAGATTTTTCTATGTTCAAGTTCTGAAACAGGGAAATGGCCATAAAAACCTAACAAACAGCCCGAGCACCGAACCATCAATCCCGACAAGTCATAAATAATGTGTTGTCACTACAGGAAAGCTCAAAACACAGAAAAAGCACAAAAAAATAAAAAATAACCTGGAGGGTCATTACAACATCCACTACTAAAAGGACTTTTATCCTCAAAAGTTAGAGAAAGGATAGTACTTGAAGACTCAAAAAGGCAAAGATAGAGGATCCGCATATCGGTCTCAATCTCCCAAGAAGCCACCTCGTTAGGACGATACTGCTACTGGACCTTAACTGATGAAATCTCCTTGGACCTCAACTTCCTAACCGGCCTGTCTAATATAACAATAGGCTCCTTCTCAAAGTCTAAGGACTCATCCAACTGAACCGAATTCCATTGAAGCACGTGAGACTCATCCAGAATATACTGACGTAGCATAGAGACATGAAAAACTGGGTGAACACTGGAAAGAACAAGAGGCAAGGCCAACTCATAAGCAACCTCCCCAATACGATGAAGGATCTTAAATGGCCCCATAAACCTAGGACTAAGATTACCCTTCCTCCTGAACCTCATCACACCCTTCATGGGCGAAAACTGAAGGAACACACGATCACCAACCACGAACTCTAGATCTCAAACTCTCCAGTCATCATAACTCTTCTACCTACTCTAGACAGTGCAAAGTCTCTCCTGAATGACCCAAACTCTATCCATAGAATCATGAAGCAAGTCGGTACCCCACTGCCTAACCTCAAAAGCATTAAACCAACCCACTGTAGATCTGCACCGCCTACCATACAAAGCCTCGAACAGAGCCATCTGAATGCTAAAATGATAATTATTATTATATGCAAACTCTGTCAAAGGTAAGCACTGGTCTTACTGACCCCCGAAATCAATAATACGGGCTCGCAACATATCCTCCAGAACCTAAATACTGCACTCTGACTTACCATCTATCTGCGGATGAAAAGTGGTGATCAGCTCAAATCTAGTACCCAACTCTCTCTTAATAGACCTCCAAAAATGCAAAGTGAACTGAGTACCACAGTTGGAAATGATAGAAACTGGCACACCATGCAAATGGACAATCTCATGAATGTAGATCTGAGCTAACCTATCAGAATTGTAGGAAGTTTGAACCAACAGAAAGTGAGCGTACTTTATCAACCTGTCCACAATGACCCAAATTACATCAAATCTCCACAAGGTACGTGGAAAACCAACTACAAAGTCCATAACTATCCGCTCCCATTTCCACTCCAGAATGGGTAGCCTTTGAGTCAAACCACCTGGCCTCAGGTGCTCAAACTTCACCTGCTGACAGTTCAAGCACCTAAACATGAAAACTAAAATATCCCTCTTCATCCCACACCACTAGTAGTGCTGCCTCAAGTCATGATACATATTAGATGCCCCAAGATGAATGGAATATCTAGAATAATGAGCCTCCTCCAAAATTAAGCTAACCAGGTCACCAATTCTAGGAACGAAAATATGACCCTCTATCCTCAGAACACACTCTGAATTTAAGGTTGCCTTTCTAGCCTCACCGCTCAACACCTTGTCATGAATGATCCTCAACCTTGCATTATCAAACTGATGTGCCCAAATCTGCTCCAACAAGGAAGATCTAGGCTCAACACAAGCAAGAATATGGTCCGGCTCATAAATATCAATTCTAACTAACATGTTAGCCAAGGACTGGATGTCCAAAGCTAAAGGTCACTCCTCTGTCACTTAGAAGGCCAAGATACCCATACTCACTGCCTTTCGGCTCAAGGTATCTACTATGATATTCTCCTTGCTCGGATGATAAAGAATCAAGATGGCATAGTCTTTCAGTAACTACAACCACCTACACTGCCTCAAATTTAGATCCGTCTGGCTGAAAATATACTGAATACTACGATGGTCAGTGAAGATCTCACAATGCATGCTATACAGATAATGCCTCCAAATCTTTAATATGAAGACTACCGGTGCCAACTCTAAGTCATGTGTAAGGTAGCTCCTCTCATGAACCTTCAACTGTCTGGAAGCATAAGCAATAATTAAGCCCTACTGCATCAACACACAAACCAAACCAATACCTGAAGCATCACAATACATGGTAAACCCCTGACCCTTGAGTGGAAGAGTATGAATTAGAGTTGAAGTCAATAAGGCCTTGAGCTTCAGGAAGCTCACCTCGCACTCATCTTACCACTTCAAGGGAATATTCTTCAGAGTCAATCTAGTCAATGAAGTTGTTATAGAAGAAATCCCCTCTACAAACCGTCAGTAGTAACCAGCCAACCTGACAAAACTGTGAACCTCGGTAGGAGAAGTACGCCTAGCCCAATCACAAACTGTTGCAATCTTTTTCGGATCTACCATGATCCCATCCTTGGACACTACGTTTCCTAGGAATGCCATAGACTCAAGCCAAAACTCAGATTTAGTGAATTTGGCATATAATTGATGGTCTCGTAAGGTCTGAAGTACAACTCTAAGATATTGCTCATGCTCCTCTCTACTTCTCAAATATATCATAATGTCATCAATAAACACAATCACAAAGGAGTCAAGGTAGGCACTGAACACATGGTTCATCAACTCCATAAATGTTGTTGGGGCATTAGTCAATACAAAAGACATGACTAGGAACTCATAATGGTTGTATCGATTCTCAACTAGTGATAACCAGACCTCAAGTCAATCTTAGAGAACATCGTTGCACCCTGTAGTTGGTCAAATAATTCATCAATATGCGGCATTGGATATCTATTATTAATTGTCACCTTATTCAGCTACCTGTAGTCAATACATATACGCATGGACCCATCCTTCTTCACAAATAGAACTAAAGCACCCCATCGAGACACACTAGGCCTGATGAACCCCCTACTCAAAAGATCTTGGAGCTGATCCTTAAGCTCCCTCAACTCAGCTGGTGCCATCTGATATGGCAGAACTGAAATGGGTCGAGTGTACGGCTTGATATCAATACCAAAGTCAATGTCACGATCAGGAGGAAGGCCTAGCAGATCAGAAGGAAACATATATGAATACTCACAAACCACAGGAATTGACTCAAGTGAAGGTGTGGTGGCACTAGTTTCATGGACGTAGGCAAGATAGGCTAAGCACCCCTTCCCAACCAACCGTTGGGCACTCAGGAAAGATATAACTCCCCTCGGTATGTGGCTATCAGTGCCCTTCTATACTATAGGAGAGATACCAGGTATCTGTACAGTAACGATCTTGGCGAAGCAATCCAAGACCGCGTGATAAGGAGACAGCCAATCATTCCTAAGATCACGTCAAAATCAATCATATCTAGCACGATCAAGTCTACCCGAGTGTCATACTCAAGGATAGTCACCACACAAGCCTGATACACCTGATCCACTACTAAAGAATCTCCTACTATGATAGATACATGCAACGGCATAGGAAATGACTCACAATCAGACTCCAAACAAGTAGAACAATAAGAAAATACATAGGAGAATGTATACCCCGGATCAAATAAAGCAGAAGTAGACTGATGACAAATTGAAATCATACCTGTGATGATAGACTCTAAAGCCTCGGCCTCTGTTCAGCCCAGAACTACATACATGTGGCACCGACACCATTACCACCAGATCTACTAGTCTGAGGACCACCTCTAGCACCCTGGAGACCACCCCTACTACCCTGTGCACCGCCTCTAGCTAGTAGTGCAGGAGCCCTGGGAGCCTGAACCATCTGATCATGTCTCCTCTGGTGCAGTACTGATGGGATTCTCTAGCAAAGTGGCCTGTCTTGCCACACTTATAACAACTTCGGCCAAACGTTCCCCACTATGAAGACCCGGCTGAATCAGAATAACTTTTATGACTTGCGGACCCTGAATGAGCACCTCATAGACACAACTGATACTATGGTTACTCTTCCCCTCAGCAATCTGTAATGCCACCTGAACAGGCTGGCTCGGCTGGAACTGCTGGTAGTGCTGACCTCTACCAAAGTAGCCTCTACCACAAGCCTGTGAACCACTGAAACTGCCTGATGGCGGGGCCTCTTATCGTTGCCCTCTTAAGCCTCATAAAGTATGCCCTCAATAGTGCGGGCATGATCTACTACTCCGGACAGGACTGGCCTAATGCTACCATACCCTCTATATCTAAGTGAAGCTGCAAAGTCAAACCTCAGACAAAGCGACGTACTCTCTCATGCTCAGTGGGCATAATCATAGTGGCATGCCAAGATAACTAATGGAAGCAAACCTCATGCTTCGAAATATACATGGAGCCCTGCTCAAACTCGGAGAACTAATCCATCAACCGCTCTCTCAAGCTATGTGGTACATATTTCTCCAGAAAAGTTGTGGAGAATTGGGCCCAAATGAGTGAAGGTTACCGAGCTGTCCTGCAAGCTGCATATGACCTCCACCATTATTTTGCTGGGCCATCCAGCTGAAACGCAGTGTTATCTGCTCCATGCAACTCAACTAACCCCAAATTATGCAATCTCTCTTGTTAGTTGGTCAAAAACTCTGGCGCATCCTCCCTAGAAGCACCCGAATTGTAGAAGTCTGAACTTTCATAGGCCTTTAGTCAAAACTCATCCATCTTATTCATTTTTACAAGCCTCTGGCAAGAGGCGTGACCCCAATTCAAATTTAGCTTCTTAAGTTCCCATATTTCTTTGTGCTCAAGCTCCACCGACAGATGACATGACTTTCTATACACAACCTGATAGGGAGACATACCTATAGGGGTCTTAAAAGTCTTTTGGTACGCCCACAAAGCATCATCTAACTTCCAAGACCAATATGTTCTATTTGCATTCATAGTCTTTGCAAGGATTATCTTTATCTCTCGGTTGGAAACCTCAACTTGCCTACTAGATTGCAGATGATAAGGCATTTCCACATTATTCTTCACTCTATACTTCTCAAGTAGAGCCCAAAATAACTTGTTGCAAAAATGAGAGCCTCCATCACTAATGATTGCCCGTGGTGTACCAAACCTAGAAAAGATATTCCGCTTTAAGAACATTGTGGTACTCTTGCCTTCAGTATAAGGAAGCGCAACCATCTCCATGCACTTGGACACATAGTTAACAGCTACAAGTGTATATTTCATCCCATTCGATCTCACAAATAGGCCCATAAAGTCAATGCTCCAGACATCAAATAGTTCAACCACCAAGATGGGAGTGAGAGAAATCTCATGTTATTCATGATATGCCCCCTTTTTTGACATGGATCACAAGCCTTTGCATAATCATGAGCATCTTGATAGAGAAAGTTTTCCAATAGTATCCACATTGTAAAATCTTATGAGTTGTACAAATACTACTATGATGCCCTCCAACATGGGATGAATAAAATACCTCCAATATGTTCATCATCTCTACCACAAGCACACATCTATGAATCATCCCATCTGTACAAAGATGGAACAAGTATGGATCTTCCTAGAAAAACTTCCAAACAACGGACATAGACTTCATCTACTAATGGAAGGACAAATTAGAAGGCACTACATCACTAAACAAATAATTAGCAAAGTCTGCAAATCAAGGAATCAAGTCATGTGATGCAACCAATACTTGCTTATCTGGGAAGGTATTATCAATCTCAATCTCATTCTTCAGTTTCAGCATTGCCTCTTCTTCTAGTCTTGACAAGTGCTCAGCGACCTGGTTCTCAGTCCTTTTCTACTCCCTGACCTTAAATTCAAATTCTTGCAACAGAAGTGCCCATCCCTCTTCTTCTAGTCACCATCTCTATCTCTGCTTCTGCTCCTGTTTTTGTATCTAGATGGGTTGTAGTTATTGTTATTATTGTATTTCTGACCTTGATTCCCTTGACTTTGGCGCCAAGTGTCTTGATTAGACCCTTGGGCATTGGCCCAGAAACCCGCCACCTGATCATTCAAATAGTTCACCTCCTCATCAGAATTAGATTTCTTATGTCCCAATGATTACCTTGTGAACTGACTACATTTACCTTTTCAACCTTAGCCCTTATGACATTGTCACACCCCGAGGCAACTCCCTGAGCATAAAATGGGACTTGGGACCACAAGTGCCCCAAGCTAACCCTTGGTCATAGCATAACTCAGGTATAACAATTAAACATAGCAGAAGCATAATACGAATTAGATAACTCAATCCATAAGACAAAATCAAAAGAACATGATTCGAAGAAGACCCAAATAGCATCTATGTCTGAGAAGCCTCTATACATGACACAAGGAGTTGCTAGGACAAGACCCTAGAAACTCAAAGTATGAAAATAAGTAGTCAAAACAAACTAGAGTCATAACTAGGAATAATGAGGACTCACCAACACTGACTGGATATCTAGTTTCGTCTAGCCACGAGCCTGATGGGAAACACCTGAATCTGCATCATCAAGAGGATGTAGCACAAAATATGCGTTAGTACTATAGGATGTACCGAGTATGTGAGATACGCATGATCATGATAAAAACATACTTAAAAAATTCTTAAGGTGAACCTTTTCATAAAGAAATAACATAAGAGGATTATCAAGATATAAGACATAAAACATGAAGTACGGTTAAAATTCAAAGTATGATATCAGATAACTTCATAGCTTTAAAATAATCATGTGGGAGTTTCTCCTAACCGATATAAACAATGCTTAGCTACATGGAGTCCAGTGTCATGCACCCACACTGAAAAAGATTGTCCTAACCGGCACAGGTTAGAACCATGTTCATAAGGATCCTGTCATAAGCCACAGAGGGAAACTTATGGTGGCAACGTAGTTTTGGACTTGGGTTATCTATAACCTTCATCACTCGGTGCTAAATACTACTCCCAAAACATATAACATAAGGCTCACATTCATGTGACATATCTAGATGTCAAGCTTGTTCATAAACATGTTCATACCCCGGATCTTCATACTACTCATGAATCTTGGTTTAGAAAATGATTCATGAGCATTGATGGCACATCGGGTGCCTTGCATTGCATAATAATTCATAACTTGAAAACTTTCATGGCCTTAGTTTAATTTAATAATAACATATACTTTCATAAAACATAGGAACTAGGCATGCACTTGCTTGAAATTCATGAAATCATGCTATCATTTTCTCCAATTTCCTTAAATCACTTTATGCATGTAGAATTTACCATAATTAGTCTTCAATTCATGAAATAGGAGTTCATATGTAAAAACTCATGCAATTTAATAGACTTTCATAATAAAATCATGAGAAGACAATTTATAGTAAAACTCATAATAATTGGGTAAGAACCCTAATTTGAAAGTTCATGAAATCAAAATAGAAATTTTGGTTTTTGGACACAAGGGTGAAAGAAACCCATTGTTGAATACCCACATACCTTGATTGGAGTTAACCCACTTGAAATTAAAAAGATTAGGAGACTTGGAGCTTGAGACCTTGAGCTTGAGAGAGTTCTTTTCCTTTATGGGAGATGAATGAGGTAATGAGGAAGGACTTAGGCTAATAGGGTTAGAAATCATGCTAAAAATGATTAAAATGACCTCATTTAGGAGTTAAAAGGATGGGTAATGACTGGAATACCCCTGGGACTTAATTAAGAAAAAGTTGTTTTAAAACCCAGCTTCAGGTTCCACGGGTCACTTCCACGAATCGTAGAACTAATCACGGCTCATAGACTGGAGTCGTGGTTCCTGAGCCAAAGTTTCAGGCTGCAGATTAGTTCCTACGACTCAACAGGATGACTCGTAGAAACTTCTACGAGTCATGGAAACAATTCGTGGTTTCAGGGATAATGACTACTCTCTATCTAAGTCCCATGGGTTGGTTCCACGAACCGTGGAAGCTTCCACATACTGTGAGATTGACCCATGGTTCTCATACTTGAGGGTGATCTGCAGGGCTGGAATCATGAGTCCTTTCCACGACTCGTGGAACTTTCCACGGCTCGTGGACTTGACTCGTGATCCCTGGGAGTTTAAATTTTTAGCAAGTTTTCTGAGTTTAAAAGCTGGATCAATTTCCAGGGTGTTACAATATCTCCTCCTTAGTATCATTCATCCTCGAATGAAGACTAAGCAAGGAAAACTGAAGAGAAAACATCCCAACCAGCAACAAAACATGGAAATCAAGGAATAAACATAAAAGCTGAACTTTTCAACTTAAAACATGGTTAAATCAACTTCGAAAACCTGAATTCATGCTAGGGTACTTGGCTTTCATGGTTGATTCAGCCTCCCAAGTAGCTCCTTCAACAAGCTGATTTCTCCAAAGAACTTTCACTAAAGCGACTTCTTTTTTCTCAACCTCCGTATCTGACGATCAAGGATTTCTACCGAGACCGCCTCATAGGTGAGACTATCCTTCACACCTACATCCTCCAAAGGAACAATCAAGGTCGGATCACCAACACACTTCTTAAACAAGGAAACATGGAAAACTGGATGAACCACTTCCAAATCTGATGGCAAATCCAACTCATAAGCAACCTAACCAACCTTCCTCAAAATCTGATAAGGACCTACAAAACGGGGACTAAGCTTTCCTTTCTTGCCAAATATCATCACACCCTTCATGGGTGACACCTTTAGAAAAACCCAATCATCAACTTCAAATTCTAATTCCCTTTTCCTCAAATCCACGTATGATTTTTGTCGAATCTGAGCGGTCTTCAACCTCTCCCTAATAAGCTGAACTTTCTCCATGGTCTCATGCACTGAATTTGGGCCAATCAAAGTTGCCTCACCTACCTCAAACCAACCAATAGGAGATCTACACCTTCGACCATAAAGTGCCTCACACAGAGCCATCTAGATGCTAGAGTGAAAACTTTTGTTGTAGGAAAACTCGATAAGAGGTAAGTGATCATCCTAATTATCTTTGAAACCAATCACGCAAGCTCTCAACATATTCTCCAAAGTCTTAATAGTACACTCTGGATGTCCATCTGTCTAAGGGTGAAAAGTCATACTAAGCTTCAACTGAGTACCAAGGCCCCTCTGAAATGATCTCTAAAACTGAGAAGTAAACTGAGTACCCCAATCTGAAATGATAGACAAAGGAACACCATGCAATCGAACTATCTCCCAGATGTAGAGTTTGGCATAATCATCCACTAAATCCGTAGTCTTAACAGCCAAGAAATTAGATAATTTAGTCATCCAGTCGATAGTCACCCAAATTGAATCATGTTGCCTTCGAGTACGAAGCAAACCTGTAATGAAGTCCATATTGATCGCTTCCCATTTCCAAGTGGGGAGGTCAATATTCTGAATCATGCCACCCGGTCGCTGGTGATCTACCTTCACTTGCCGACAGTTAGGACACTTAGCCATAAAATTGGCTATGTCCCTCTTCATACTATTCCACCAATGGACTTCCCGTAGATCACGGTACATATTGATGGCACCAGGGTGAATGGAATATCTAGAACTATGAGCCTCAGTCAAAATCTACTGGTGCAATCCATCTACATCTGGCACACATAGTCGACCCTGATAACAAAGTACACCATCTCCCCCTTGGGAGAAAACCTCAACCCTTTGTGATGGACTGCACCCTTAAGCTGAAGTAAAATGGGATCACTGTCTTGCTTTGCCTTCACTTCTGCTACCAAGGATGATTCAGAACCATTCTGAACAATAACACCATCTTCTGTCGAGTCCATAAGGCAAACTCCCAACCGAGCTAGCCTATGAACCTCCTAACCAGTTCCTTATTTCCTTCTTCGACTGAAGACACACTACCCATCGACAATCTACTAAATGTATCCACCACAACATTGGCGTTACCCGGATGGTAAATCACACTCATGTCATAATCTTTAAGGAGCTCAAGCCATCTCTTTTGTTGCAAATTCAATTCCTTCTGAGTGAATAAATACTGAAGACTCTTATGATCGGTGAATACATCCACATGCACCCAATAAAAATAATATCTCCAAATCTTCAAAGCAAATACCACGACTGCTAACTCAACATCATGAGTAGGGTAGTTCTTCTCATGAGTCTTAAGTTGTCTAGAGGCATAAGCAATCACCTTACCACGTTGCATCAAAACACAACCCAAACCACTCCTAAAAGCATCACAATACACAACAAAATCATTTAGTCCCTCGAGTATAGCTAAAACTGGAGCTGTGGTCAATCTAGTCTTTAATTCCTGAAAGTTCTTCTCACACAAATTAGACCACTAAAATTTTACCTTCTTCTGAATCAATCGGGTCAAAGGGGTAGCAGTGTAAGAAAATCCTTCCACAAACCTCCTGTAATAACCAGCCAAACCCAAAAAGCTTCTAATATCAGATGGGGAAGTGGGTCTAGGCTAGTTCTTTACTGCTTTTATATTTTGAGAATCAACCCAAATACCATATTTAGTCACAATATGACCCAGAAAAGCAACAGACTGCATCCAAAACTCACACTTGCTAAACTTAGCAAATAGTTGTCGATCCTTAAGAGTTTGCAACACAACTCTCAAATGGTTTGCATGCTCCTCCTCACTTCGAGAGTAGATAAGAATATCATCAATGAAAACAATCACAAACATATCCAGGTACTGCTTGAACATGTTGTTTATCAAATTTATAAAAACTGCAGGAGCATTTGTTAGACCAAAAGACATAACAATAAATTCATAATGACCATACCGAGTCCTGAAGGCTATCTTAAGAATATAACACTCTCTAACACGAAGCTGATGATAACCAGATCTAAGGTCAATCTTGGAGAAGAAACTAGCACTCTGAAGCTAATCGAACAAGTCATCAATCTTAGGAATGGGATACTTATTCTTGATTGTGATCTTGTTCAATTGGCGGTAGTCAATACACATTCTGAGGGAACCATCTTTCTTTCACATGAATAAGATTGGAGCACCCCATGGAGAAATGTTAGGCCTGATGAAACCCTTATCAAGAAGATCTTTCAACTGATCCTTTAACTCCTTAAGTTCTACAAGGGCCATTCTATAAGGAGGGATAGAGATAAGATTCGTATCTGGAAGAAAATCTATCCTAAAGTCAATTTCCCACTCGGGAGGGACTCCAGGTGAATCCTCGGGGAACACTTCTGGGAATTCATTCACAATGGGAACAGACTAAAGGAATAGGGTTTCGGACTCCGTGTCCATAACTCGAACTATATGATAAACATACCCTTTTGAAATCATCTTCCTAGCCTTAAGATAAGATATGAAATGACCTTTTGAGAATGGGGGACTACCTTGCCATTCTAAAACGGGTTCATTTGGAAACGTGAAACTGACAACTCGAGTACGACAATCAACAGAAGTATAACAAGCACGTAACCAATCCATACCAAGAATAACATCAAAATCTGTCATCTACAACTCTACTAAATCCGCTGAAGTGACTCTATGAAGGACTGAGATAGAGCAATTTTGGTATATTCTTTTGGCTAAGACTGACTCACCAACAGGAGTAGAAACACAAAAGAGTTCTAAAAGCAATTCAGGACATACTTCGAATTTGCATGATATATAAGGGGTCACAAAAGATAAGAAGGCACAAGGGTCCAACAAAGCATACACATCAAAAGAGAAGACTTTCAACATACCAATAACAACATCTGGGGAACCCTCCTGGTCCTGACGAGAGGACATAGTATAAAGGCGATTCTGACACTGACCACCAGAATCAGAAGTTATGCCCTGCTGGGCTGGTCGACCTCCTAGGGCTACTGGAGCAGACTGAGCCCTACTACCTCCCTCCCCCTTCTTAGCCGAAGGGCAATCTCTAATCATGTGTCCAACCTGTCCACACCTAAAGCATGCACCAGTGCCCAAATGACACTCTCTCGGGTGAGTCTTCCCATACTTGCTACAAATTGGGTGGGAAGATCCCTTAGTAACACTCCCCTGAGACTGTGAATAGGAACCAGAACCTCTACCAATCTGATCATGACGAGGCCTCTTGGCCTGGGTAGGATCACTAGCAGAAGAATGAACGGGTCCTGATGACTTCTTCTAGAATGAGGAGCGATGTCCGCCACCAAACCTCTGATGATCAAAACCTGAACACTCGGATCTAGCCCTCTTGTTCTCCCTGGACATCTCCCTAAGCCTGTCTCTCTCAATCTGGTGGGCATGGGTCATGAGTCTGTAAATGTTCCTATTACTCAACCGCATAGCAGACCTATACTCCTTTTTCATCAAATCTGAAACTCCATAGATATACTTGCTCATCTTATCATGCGGGTCCGCTACCATAATGGGGGAATACCTAGACAACTGAGTGAACTTCAAACTGTACTCCTGAACAGTCATAGATCCATGTCTCAAGTTTACAAACTCCTCAGTCTTTGCTTGCCTCAGCTCTTGGGGAAAGAACCAGTCGAGGAAAGCTCTCTCGAAACACTCCCAAGTCATAGGGACCACATCCCTAGCTCTAGCTTCCTTCCATTACGTGAACCAGATATAAGCCACATCCTTGAGTTAATAGGATGCCAACTCAACACAATCAACCCCAACCCCTTGCATCACATCAAAGATTTTCTTCACTTCATCAATCAAATTTAGCGTATCCTCATTCACTTTTGAACCCCTAAATTTCGGCAGGTTCATACAGATAAAATCATGAACTAGAGCCGCTACCCCACCTTGAGGGTGGACGAGGGCAGGAGCCTACGTATTGGACTGAGCAGCCAAGGTCTGGGCTAGAAAATGGATGGCGTTCATAAACTATTCACTTGTGACCTCAGGAGCTGGAACTGGAGGAGCGGTATTCCAAACCGCTCGGTGAGGTATAGCACGTCGAGGCATGATTTGAAATGTATAAGGTAAGAATTAGAGGAACATTAGATTTAAGATCTATCACACGATATGATCATGAAAGAAGTGAAGTTTTCTAATACACCTCATAGCTTCCCTCTAATATGTGTGGCGTGCTTCATACACATGGAAGAAACTCTACTCGATGCGGCTTCTTGACATCCTAGGACTCTTGAACTTGAGGCTCTGATACCAAGTTTGTCATGCCTCGAGGATACCCCCTGGGCGTAACATGGGACCTGGGACCACAAGTGCCCCAAGCTAACCCTTGGTCATAGCATAACTGAGGTATAATAAATAAACATAGCGGAAGCATAATACAATTAGATAACTAAATCCATAAGATAAAATCAAAAGAACATTATTTGAAGGAGACCCGAATATTGTCTATGTATGAGAAGACTTTATACATGACATAAGAAGTTTCTAGGACAAGACCCTAGCAAACTCAAAGTATGAAAATAAGTAGTCAAAACAAACTAGAGTCATAACTAGCCCTCGAACAATGAGAACTCACCAACACTGACTAGATATCCGGGTTCGTCTAGCCACGAGCCTGATGAGAAACACCTGAATCTATATCATTAAGAGGATGCAGTGAAATATATGCATCAGTACAATAGGATGTACTGAGTATGTGAGATATGCAGGATCATGATAAAAATATACTTAAGACATGTTTAAGGTGAACCTTTTCATAAAGAAATAACATAAGAGGATTATCAAGATATAAGACATAAAACATGAAGTTCGATTAAAATTCAAAGTATGATATCAGATAACTTCATAGCTTTAAAATAATCATGTGGGAGTTTCTCCTAACCGACATAAACAATGCTTAGCTATATGGAGTCCAGTGTCATGCACCCACACTGAAAAAGATTTTCCTAACCGGCCAAGGTTAGAACCATGTTCATAAGGATCCTGTCATAAGCCACAGAGGGAAACTTATGGTGGCAACGTAGTTTTGGACTAGGGTTATCTATAACCCTCATCACTCGGTGTTAAATACTACTCCCAAAACATATAACATAAGGCTCACATTCATGTGACATATCTAGATGTCAAGCTTGTTCATAAACATGTTCATACCCCGGATCTTTATACTACTCATGAATCTTGGTTTAGAAAATGATTCATAAGAATTGATGGCACATCGGGTGTCTTTAATTGCATAATAATTCATAACTTGAAAACTTGCATGGCCTTAGTTTAATTTCATAATAACATATACTTTCATAAAACATAGGAACTAGGTATGCACTTGCTTGAAATTCATGAAATCATGCTATCATTTTCCCCAATTTCCTTAAATCACTTTATGCATGTAGAATTTACCATAATTAGTCTTCAATTCATGAAATAGGAGTTCATATGTAAAAATCCATACAAAATCATGCAATTTAATAGACTTTCATAATAAAATCATGAGAAGGCAATTTATAGTAAAACCCATAATAATTAGGTAAGAACCCTAATTTGAAATTTCATGAAATCAAAATAGAAATTTTGGTTTTTGGACACAAGGGTGAAACAAACCCATTGTTGAATACCCACATACCTTGATTGGAGTTAACCCACTTGAAACTAAAAAGATTAGGAGACTTGGACTTAGAGCTTGAGACCTTGAGCTTGAGAGAGTTTTTTTCCTTTTTGGGAGATGAATGAGGTAATGAGGAGGGAATTAGGCTAATAGGGTTGGAAATCATGCTAAAAATGGTCAAAAAAACCTTACTTAGGAGTTAAAAGGGTGGGTAATAACCGAAATACCATTGGGAGTTAATTAAGAAAAAGCTATTTTAAAACCTGACTTTTGGTTCCACGGGTCACTTCCACGAACCGTAGAACTAATCACGGCTCGTGGACTGGAGTCGTGCTTCCTGAGCCAATGTTTTAGGTGGCAGATGAGTTTCTACGACTCAATAGGATGACCCGTAGAAACTTCTACGAGTCGTAGAACCAATTCATGGTTTCAGGGAAATGACTACTCTCTATCTGAGTCCCACGGGTTGGTTCCACGACCCTTGGAAGCTTCTACAAATTGTGGAACTGACCCGTGGTTCTAAGACCTGAGGGTGATCTGCAAGTCTGGAATCACGAGTCCTTTCCATGAGTCGTGGAACTTTCCACTGCTCGTGTACTTGACTCGTGATCCCTGGGAGTTCAAAATTTCAGCAAGTTTTTTGAATTTAAAAGCTGGATAAATTTCCGGGGTGTTACAGACATGCTTTGCAATAAGGTTGAAGTCAGTTTTCATCTATGCTAACTCTTGGCCTAGATCTTCCTCTCTCTTACCCTATTTTGTGGACATACCAATAGCATAAGTTCTAGCCCAAACTTCAGATTTTCTCATGTGCCAAGCCCTGTTCGTCTTAGTGTATTTGTCAAGCATATTAGTTTCCTCTACATAAGGGTGATCCATGAATTCACCTCATGTGACGTTGTCAGCTACCGCCTTAGTGTTGGCATTCAAAGACCTATCGAAAATCTCAAACAAAGTGTCATTGAGTATCATGTGATTTGGCAGTTGCTTCAGCTTCTTGTTGAACCTCGACCATGTCTTGTATAGTGCCTCTGTGTTCAGCTGCCTGAAGTTATAATTTTTGTCCTTCAGTTGAAATATCCTACATGGCGATAAAAACCTTTCCAAGAAAGCCTTTTTTCAACTCCCTCCTTGTAGTGATCAAATCATTTAGGAGCTCTGCCAACCAGAGAGTTGCTTCACCTGTCAAAAAGAATGGGAATAGCTGCAGTCTGATAATATCCTGAGTCACTCCAGGTAATTTGTAAGCCTTGCAAACCTTGACGAAGTTCATCAAGTGTAAATTAGCATCGTCAGTAGGTTTTCCTGCAAACACTTCGTTTTATATTAAACAACTATATCATGGTGCTTGTAATATCAAACTTTGCCCCAGCGGGCAGTGGGGTGGCACTATGGCACCAGTTGCTTCTTCATCATCCAGGTCAGCATCATCATTATCTACAGCATAATGAGGGGTATATCTGGGGGGTTGTTGTTGAAATCCCTTGTTGCCTCTCATCCTGGCCTGATCATTCAGAGTATTTTGTTGGGCTATCTCGTCACTTCTAGCTTGCTCATTTAATGTATTTTTGACAAGCAACCTCCTTCTTCTAGCTTGCTCTTCAACTATAGCTTGGTGTTGCTCTTCTTCTAGCCGAGCTTCTTTTTCTTGGCATGCCCTTTCTTGTTCCTCAGCCAACATCCTGGCTGTGGCCTCTTCTAAAGTTTCATGAGCTCCATCTTTGTCCATCTTCCTCAAAGTCCTCTGAAGTTCAAGATCAAGTGGAATCAGGGGATTTCCTTGACTCTGAGTGTTGGGAATACACGAGTGTGTACACTAAAAACAAAACAAATACAAGAGAAAAAGTAAATTAGTAAATATGGACTAACAGTCAAATAAACACAATTAATCTAATCCAAAACCATATTCCCCGGCAATGGAGCCAAAATTTGATACGCCTAAATTACGTCTCTGAAAAGAAGTATAAAGCGGCCACTATTCAAATATAGAATCTAACCAAGGTTAGGGTCGATCCTATGAAGAATATGGTTAGGACCTAGGTCAATTATGGTTATTTGTGCTCTTAGTCGTATTATTTTCAAAAGGAGGGAAATTGTGTAACAAGTAATCTTTGAAAATTGTAATTAAACAAGTAGTAGAATATCATTTGTCGTTGTTGTTAATCAATGAGAGAAATGACTAGGATTTTGTTCCCCATGAGTCCATAACGCAGTGAGGCATTGTATTAGCAATCTATTCTAGTGCTCAGCAGGCAAGATCGGTAAATTAAGTTCAACTAAATGTACGGTGCCCTAGATAGATGCATACTACCATGCAAGTTGGTCCGTCTATGGGTGTTTGCTTTACTAGCCTTACCTTTGATCCCAAATTAGCTATTCCTGGACAAGGTCAAGATATTAGATCAGGGTTGATAGCCTCAAATCTCCGTTGTATAATACCTTTTCCTATTCATTACCTCTTTGGTAGCAAGTAAGAGTAAGGTGAATTCTATCATTTGCAACCATTAAAAAGGAATCAATACAAAGGAAACAACAATACATGCATGAACACCATTCAAGAATTACCAAGTACTTTGCCTACCTTGTTAATTCATCATAGTTCCCACAACCTTAGTTGTGGATTTAGCTACTCATGTTCATAAGAAAATGATCAGAATTGGATGAAGAATTCATAATCATATACTTACAAGATGAATAAAAGAACCCGAGTCGAATTATCAAAGAAGAATTAATAATCAAGAATCAAGATGTGTTTTCTCTCAAAAACCAAGAACAAACTTAAGAGTTGATGTTTCTAATACTTTCGTAGTCAATAATAGAGCATAAAACATAAAAGAAAACCTACGAAAAGTAATTATAGATATTACAAATCCTACACTAAATAAACTAGGAGAACAGATCTTGGCAGCTTCTAAGGATGCAATTGATGGGCCATGGATAGTTCCTCAGTCCGTGGGTGGTTCCATGGTCCGTGGAAGTGACTCGTGAATCTCAAGATTTTTGTCTTATTTTTGGTTCAAGATACGAGGCCATTCCATAGCTCATGGAGTAATCTACGTCTTATGGAATGCCTTCGTGGATCTCAGGTTATCTGCATCTCCTTTGGATCAGCTCCATGAACAGGATCCACAGCTTGTAGATGCTTGTCGTGGAAATTAGGAAACTTGTAGTCTTGCAGCATCAACTCCACGAGCCTATACATGGTTCATGGATGATTCCATAGCTCGTGGAGTGCAATCGTAGATCTCAGTTTTGGCCATTTTGCAATCTTTTTTCCTTACTTAGCTTTCTAGCCCTGTTTTCCTACACAACACCCAAAAACACATCAATCTACTAAAAAGTGCTAAAGAACATACACCAATCCCAATTTTTAAGCATTGAAAGTGTCGTTAAACCATGGCACATCACTTCAATCGACTCATTCACTGTTGTATTTGACTTTTGTGATTAAATTTCAGCAACTATTGGAATAGTTTCTTCTAGAAACTTGTTGAGTAGTTGTTCTTCATCAATAATATTTCTACTGGAATTCTGTAAACTGGGGTTAGAATCATCAAATACTACATGTACAAATTCTTCAACACTGAGGGTACGTTTATCAAAAACTCTAAAAGCACAACTAGAAAGAGTGTATCCCAAGAATATACCTTCATCGCTTCGTGGATCAAACTTACCTAGGTTGTTCTTACAATTATTATGGATGAAGTACTTGCATCTAAAAGGGTGAAAGTAACTAATATTCAGCTTCTTTCCTTTCCATAGCTCATAGGTAGTCTTCTTCCAAATGGGTCTGATCAGACATCTATTCAGGATGTGAAACGTTGTGCATACAACTTCTTCCCAAAAATGATCTAGAAGACTCTATTCTAAGAGTAGAATTAGGGTCGTATCTTAAAGCACTCTATTCTTTCGTTCAACTACTCCATTCTGTTGGGGTGAGCAAAGTAAGGAGATATTTTGGGTGAAGCCTTGTTTTGAACAGAAGTCCTCAACAGTATTACTTTCAAATTCTCCTCCATGATCATTGTGAATAGTGGAAATGAGATACCCTACTTCCTTTGGTACTTTTCTAAAGAAAATTTAAAAGTTAGTAAAGGCTTCATGTTTATGTATAAGAAAAATAACCCAAGTAAATCTGGAGTAATCATCAACTATAACAAAAGCATATCTCTTTTCACCAATGCTAGAAGTTCTGGTGGGACCAAAGATATCCATGTGAAGAAGTTGGACAGGCTTAGAAGTGCTCATGATATCTTTGACTTTGAAGGAAGTTCGAGACTATTTTCCAAGTTGACAAGCATCACAAATGTGATCCTTTTCAAACTTTAGCTTAGGCAGACTAATAACTAGTTCAAGTCTAGATAGTTTCTCGAGAGCATGCATATTGGCATGGCTAAGCTTTTTATGCCATAACCAAGGATTACAGGACATAGCAGTAAGACAAGTTAAAGTAGGTAAATCAACATTATTTAAGACATAGATATTCTAAAGCCAATTACCAATGAGGGTGATATTTTTTGCCACATTGTTGATTATACATCTGATAGCATTGAAGAGCACATCAAATCCTGCATCACAGAGTTGACTAATGTTGATGAGGTTATGCTTGAGTCCATCAACTAGGTATACTTCGATTAAATCACATTATGGGCTGATCATTATTGATCCAACCCCCATTACTTCTCTTTTAGCATTATCACCAAATCTTACATGACCACCATCAATGTCTTTTGCTGATTTAAAGTTCTCTTTCTTTCCTGTCATGTGTCTGGAACACTCACTATTTATAACCCACATGCCCTTTTTATAGGCTTTTCTGGTATGTTCCTGCAAAATAAACAAATTAGTTTCTTTTAGGTACCTAAGTTTTATTGGGTCCTTGATGGTTAAAATTTATAACTTTAGGTCTGCAAATCCATTTTTCATAGGAAATCTTCTGTAATTGAAAGATTTATGACCAACTCTACCACATGAAAAACATGTAAGTTTTATGAAAAGAAGTAGAGGTTTTAAAAGAGTAAAAGATTTTAAAAGATGAGCCAGAGAATTGATTGTTCAGAGTTTTATTAGGTGATTTAGATGATCTGACTGAGCCATGACTTGGTAACTTCTTGATGCCATGAAGTTGCATCTTAATTTCACCAAGTTCTTCTTTAAGCAAGTCAACTTCAATACAATTTGCTTCTAGAAGAATTTTCCAGTCCTTATTCTTTTGAGCAAGTTTATTATATTCATTAATTACTTTCTGATCATCAGTAACCATGTCAACAGAGGCTTTCAAGTTAGAGAAATTTTGATAGTTAGAAGAACTAACCTCACTTGATTCCCCAATAGCCATGAAGCAGATATTTGCTATTTCTGTTTGCTCATCATCTAACATTTCTTCATCACTCCAAGCCCCGAAGTTTTTATTGCTCCTTCGAGAACTTCTTTTCTTGAGCTCGGGATAGTTAGGCTTGATATGGCCTGGTTTGCCACAGTGGTAGTAGCATTCATCATTCTTTTGATAATCAATACTCTTGAAGTTTTGCTGTGATTTTTGCTGCCTTTGTCTTAGCATGTGTCTGACCCCATGATTTGTAAGAGCCATGCCCTCACTTATGATCTCGTTAATTTCTTCTTAATTTTCTTGGGCTACAGTAGTGAATGCTAAAGTTTTCTTCCTTTCCTCCTTGTTGTACCTATTTATATTATTTTGTCATAGACCATGAGATTACCTTATAATTCATCATATGTCATCCTTTGTAAATCTCCATCTTCAAGGATGGCATCCTTTGTTTCCCTTATTTTTGAAAAACTTTTAATGAGTTTTCTGACTTGTAAGCCATTTGAGTAACCCATTCCCAAGGAATTTAGTTCACTAAAGATCTTACTAAATCTTGAGAACATGAATTCCACATTCTCATCGTCATCCATTTTAAAGAGTTCATACTTATTTATTAGAGCACTGATTCTTGCTTCTTTGACTTTGTTGGCTCCTTCATATGTGACTTCAAGTTTGTCCCATATTTCTTTTGCAGTATCACAGGCAGAGATCTTGTCGTATTCTAATCAACTAATTGCATAATAAAGTAGTCTGATAGCCCTATCGTTAGTTTGTATTACCTTTTTTTGTTCCTTTGTTACTTCAAAGGTTTCCAGGTTGATTTTGTTGGTAGATTCCTTTTTGGATTCTTTTGTTGTGATGCCTGGAATTAGGTTTGGCCCCTTTCAGATTACAACCCATGCCTGGAAATCATTAGCTTGAACAAAGATTCTAAATCTTTCCTTCCAGTGAGAGTAGTATTGACCATTAAAGTAAGGAGGTCAATTTAACAAGTGTCCATCTTGTAGAATGGCACTGAGATTTAATAGTTAGACATTTGATCTTTTCTCATATGTGGTTAAGCAGTTATACAGTGAGACCTTCTCTGATACCAATTGAAATTCAAGAGGGGGTGAATTAAAAAATATCTTTCGACTAAGTCGACTGTGGCTACGACTAGTCGACTTACCTGCAAATTGTCTCGATAGAAAAAAATAATAACTTGTAAAACCAGAAAGTAAAGAAGAACACAAAGTTTTTATACTGGTTTAGATCACCCGTGTGGTGCCTAGTCCAGTCCCCTTGGGTTTCAAGGGTTTACTTTAGAGCTTCTTGAAGAGTTGAGGTTACAAATGAATTTTCCTCGACAATCCCAGATCGTCTTCTTCAATTTAAAATGATGACATAGCCTTTACATGTATAACTAGTACTGACTCTATCTTTTTCTTTATGATTACAATTGTAATCTTCAGTGAGTAGAAAGTATGATGAAATATAAAAAGAAAGATAGTGTCCTGGTTCAAGAGAAGTTGCATAATCTCTTCTTCTGATTTTTCTTGCGTTTATACTTGAGTAGGTAGGTCAGTTGTTGCTCTAAAAAGGAAAACCCAAGGGATTTTCATTCAATCAAGGATCTGATTTAATTCCTTGATTGAGTGTCCTTGGCCAATCACATCCATATCAGATATATCCATGATATTTCTTCCTTTTATGATCTAGATAATCCTTGATTGAGTATCTTCATCTAATTATGTCCATATCAGATATGTTTGTGATATTTCTTCCTTTTGACACCTGGATAATCTTGCTTAAGTAGAGATATGATTTGATCTGCTTTTTGTCATATCTTGTGTGGACTCTCAATTGTAGTTTGATATTTGTTGTTCCTCATCTTCCCTTAATCAAGGACATCACAATCATAATTTGTGATCTCCTTAAATCAGGGACCTAAGTACTTTGTGATTTATGATCCTCTTGCCTAATGTGTTTTTGGTCGAGCTTCATTGATGCTTCTGCGTCTGTTGTTTCTTTTTCCTGCAATAAATCTTTGGATTAGATTGTCATTATTGAAACCAGTCCTAGGTAAATTTCAGAGGTTAACAACAGGGAATCCACCTAGATTTTAATACTCATCCAAGATGACATTAAAGTCTCCCCCTACTATCCATAGTGTATGATTAGTCATTTCCGTATTCTCTAAGTCCTCCCAAAGTTCAAGACTATCAAGGTCATTGCAGCTTCCATACACAACTGTTATCATACATTTTTATTGATGCCAAATATGCATGAATGTAATACCTCAAAATTTGAACCACCATTTAGACTTAGAAATTTGACTAGTTTTTGCAAAATTTCAGGTCTCACGGGCACAAGCCACGAATTGTGGGAGGCTAGATGAGCCATCAGCCTAACCGTGGGAGCCGTCCTTATGACCTCAGCTCTGATGGGCTGGCCATGTGCCGTGGGAGTCCCACGAGCTGTCGGAGCCAGCCAGTGACTCAGCCAGCCTCATCATCCCAACGGCTAAGGCCACACATTGTGGGCCTCAACCGTGGGAATGGTCCAGAAGACCAGGCAAGCCAGTCCCAACCCAACAGTCCCTACCATGGGCCATTTTGGGTCCGAAGGGCCGTGGGATAGGACGTCCAGTAGAAATTTTCTGCAACTTTTTATTTTAAGTCAGGGTATTCTGGTCTTTTCCCATTAGTTTGAATCCTAAACTAAGTTGTTTTAGGCATGGTTTTGAGGGATTTTAGTCAGACTTAGAATAATTCTCCCTTATTCCATCGACTAAGTTTCAGAGAAAAGAAAAGATATTCTCTCAGGATCTAGGCTAGGGCTTTCTTCTTCAAAGCTTCAAACTCCATCCTTAGTTCAAGACAGCTTCAAATTCAGGGATGTGGATATTCAGTAAGGGTTTAGTTCGCCCTTCTTCCCAAAACCTCAGTATTTTATTTCAATTTTGATGATTTTAAAAACGAAGATTCTTACCTTCTATGAAATTTAGCCCTTATGCTTATTACATAATTTATACCCTGTTTTAATGAATTATGCTTTAATTTCATAATTTGCATGGATTTTTTTACAAGGATTTGAGAAGACAAGAATATAGCCTAAAATTATAGTATATAGCCTGAAATTATAGTATTTTCATATGAACTAGTTTCTTCAGAATTTAGACTAGTCTACTAGCATTCGGTTTTAAGCATGAAATTAACCAGTTTTCAAACTACAGCCTTTCAGAAAATAAATGTTTTCCGACTGTTTAAGTTTTGTCGCAACATTCCAGAACTCCAGTTTTAAATGAGCTATCAGAAATCAGTTTTGGGAGTAGTACTCAACATCGAATTTGACTAGGGCCCAGTTTACCCTTAGTCCCAGAACTACATGCCATTGTAGGTCTATTTATCCCCTTTATTGGGCCTCAGTATTAATGATCACGCCAGTCATGCCTCTATACCCTGGCAAGGTATATTGGGTCCTCTCGATGGAGTGTATACATCAGACTCCATGTTTAGCTCATGTGGTTGATTTCAGTTAATAGACTCTCCCATAGAATTAGACTCAGCATATATGTCCTAGGCCCCATATCAGCTTTACTATTTTATATGCCTTTTCAGAATATTCCTGCATTACAGATTTTATACATATTATGTTTGGGCCTAAGTACTACAGATTTAGTTTACAAGTTTAAACAACCTATTAGTATTTTATCATATCCAGTTATATTTTTGTTTGCATATCTTGCATGCTCACTACATTCAAAGTACTGACCGCATACTTTATGTGTTGCATCATATCATGATGCAGGTTCAGGTTCTCAGACTCAACACCACGATTAGCGAGATTCAGTTCCATCTCAATGACTAGTAGTGGTGAGTCCTCATCATATGAGGACGGACTTTTATGACATTTTCTCTCAGTTTATTTTAATTTCAGTAGTTAGAGTTAGCTGGGGGCTTGTCCCAGCAACTCATTAGTTAGTAGAGGCTTTTTTCAGACATAGAGTTAGACAATCAGCTTGTTTTCAAAATTGAGTCTTACTTTTCAGTTTTGAATAATTACAGAGATTTTTAGATAAATTCTAAACTTATGTTTTATCAGTTTAGATTCCGCTCAGTTTTAAATTCATTTTATTGTTCAGTATAAGTCAGACCATGGGTTAGCATGGGTCACTTGTGGCTCTAAGCGTCGTATTACATCTAGGGTGTAGGCTCGCAGCGTAACAAACTTGGTATCAGAGCATTAGGTTTAAAGTGTCCTAGGGTGTCTAAAAGCCGCGTTAAGTAGAGTCTTTCTCATGGGTGTGAAGCGTGCCAAATTTATGAGGGAGAGGCTCCGAGATGTTTTAGGAAACTCTACTTCTTTCATATTCAATATCGTGCAGTAAATTTTAACTTTATTTCTCCCTTCTAATCTATTTTTTATGCGTTTCAGATCATGCCTCCTTGCAGTGCAACGCCCGCAATGCTAATCCTCCAGTTCCAGACCACGAGGTCATGAACACTGAATTCAAGAATGTCATTCAGATATTGGCACAAGCGACTGCTCAAGCTAATCAGGGGGTACCTGTTCCAGCTAATCAAAATTGTCATGACCTAAACTACCATGAGTGGCACCCAAACTAAACCCCCAGTGGGAGAACCAACTATCAAAACTAACAGTTAACCAAAACTAAGCAGCTAAAAACCAATTTGCATTAAACAAGCCAAGATTAACATCTAACACTGGAAAAAAAAACTGCAGAAATATTCCCCTAGAATCTAAAAGTCGCGTACCAAAACTCTAAAAACATGTCTAGAATACGAGGATGCAACCCCACAAATAACAGAATCCAAGTCCAAACAATGGACTAGAAAAAGTAGATGAATCCATGGTAGCCCGGAAGATGTAGCCCACCCTTAGATTCAGAAGTTGTCCATGTCATAATTGAGGTCGCGCAACAGCCGCTGAAATATACCCTATACTCAATAAATGAAGAGCAAGTGCAGTATCAGTACACAAAAACAATAATGTACTGGTAGGATCATCGGCCAACTCCAAACATACAAAATATGAACACACAACTATAACTTAGTAAAATAGGACAAACATGCATAACCCAAGTTAGTGAATATAAGCAAGACTCTTAGTAATCAACCTAACTTAATAACCACATGAGACATGTCCAAAACCACAACAACAATAACCCATATATGATTAAACACACCTATCAAGTAACTCGGACCACCCAAGGATCCCTAGGACATAGTCTATGGTGTTTAACATGCAATCCCGGTCTAGACAAAACCATCCCAGTAATTAAACACACCAATCTTGCCACTCATGGACTAATATATAATAAATAAATCACAATAAGTAAGAAAGGTTCACTAATTAAACCCATACACAGAAAAACAACTAGACATGTATCAGGCGTGGTACCTAAGCTAACCATAATAGAACTTGTACCAGGCATGGTACCCGAGTCAACTAATTGATATCCCGTACTTAGCGTGGTACCTGAGCCAACTAATGAACTGTACTAGGCATGGTACCTGAGCCAATCGAAAATCACAGATATCACAACAATCACAAACTCAATAAATACAACCCACACTTGTAAAGCCAACAAGCATTTAATACAAGTTCATTGCATGAGATTGACAACTAGATATCATTTAACATTCATTCCCTTATTCCCAAAACACATATTGTACAAGCAATACTAATAAACAGTTAACATGCACACATAACATAATTTGGGTCACAAGTTAACCATCACCTACCTCAACTCAAGTCGAATGCTCTACTGGACCAGAGCTTTCTCATTTCTTGAAACTCTAGCTTGGTCTTGCTCTTGGTTTAAAAGCAATATCACAAATACAAAATCAACCCAAATGGCCTAAATATTCATGGATTACATCTTAATCCCAAACCCCATGCCAATTTAAGAATCATTCCACCCACCCCAGGGTCCTTCCATATTAAATTCACCTATTTACTACTATTTTCATGGTTATGCCAGTGAATTACAGTAAGAAATCTTTAAATAATGACCTAATTCAAGAAACCTAAGTTTTTCAACCCCATATTCCCTTTTTTCACTCAAAAATCCATCTTAGGTTGAGTTAAACCCTTCCTTAAGCCCATAACTATCGATTCTAAGCCCCAAGAATCAAAGTACTAGATTAGGGGAACAAGATTACTTACCTTAGCACAGGATTATGGTGGAAAAGTGTTGAGGATCGCCCAAAATTGCCACAACCCTCCCCAAAATGTTCTTGAGAAATAAAGAACATTTCTGGGTAAGTTTTTGCATTTACAATGACTTATCCCACTATAGAAGCCCAATCCCACTATAGAATCACCACCGTAGCAGAAGTAGCCCGTTATCAAAGGGTTGACCGCCTTTGACTCCCACTATAGCGGGAATTTCTCCGCTTTAACGGCATCACAGTAGCAGCATGTCACCTGCTATAGAAGGTGACACTTGACAGAAACTCGAGAATCCTCTCAGTTTTGCCCATTTCAAAACACACCTTCAAACCTTGACGTTCCAGACCAACCTCTTCATGTTAAGTTCGATATCGGGAGTTTTACTCACCTGAATTCATTTCTAAAAAGTCCTACCAACTCCTTAACGCCTTAGCTAATAAAAAAACTAGATCAAACTTACTTATTTCACCTAATCCTTTCCCAAATTTCCCTAGACCTCACCTTACTCAAATTTCATCCGAGACTAGCCTAGCCCAAAATTTTTAACTTCCCAATCCAGAAGTTTTTTAACCTAATTTCTCGCATGAATAGCTCACCTATAACGTAGGGAAGGGTCATTACAATAGATACTAACTTACCCATCATTCATCCCCAAATGATCAAATAATAATAACGAGCTAAATTAAGAAGAAGGTAGTACCTGAATCCTCAAACAAGTGAGGGTACTTATACCGCAGGTCCTTCTCGGTTTCCCAAGTAGCTTCTTCAATCGGACGATGCTTCTATTGAACCTTCACCGATCTAATTTCCTTTATCCTCAACTTCCAGACATCCCAATCAAGAATAGCAACCGTCTCCTCCTCGTATGAAAGGTCTTTATCTAACAATACTGAATCCTATTTGATGATGTAATCCCCATGGTACCTCTTCAACATGGGTATATAGAAAACTGGATGGACTCTGAATGAACTTGGCAGCAAAGCCAATTGGTAAGCTATCGACCCCACAATTTGAACCTCAAATGAACTAATAAATCGAGGGCTAAGCTTACCTTTCTTGCCAAACCTCATTACCCTTTTCATAGGTGACACCTTCAATAGAACCTGTTCACTAACCTAAAATGACATGTCCCTTATCTTGCGATCAACATACTCTTTTTGCCTGCTCTGGGCTGCCAATAATTTGGTTTGGATACCTCTCACCTTTTTCTGAGCTTTCTTTACCAAATCAATGCCCAAAGGCTTCAAATTGCCTACCTCAAACCACCTTATGGGAGATCTACACCCCCTCTCATAAAGTGCCTCAAACGGTGCCATGTCAATACTTAAGTAATAACTGTTGTTTGAGAATTCACACAATGATAAGAACTGATCCTAATGGCCCACGAAATCAATCACACATGCTCTCAGCATGTCCTTCAGCACCTGAATTGTAACACCCTAGAACTTCCAAGCCCAGACTAAGCTCAGAAAACTAGTAGAAAATAAAATTTTCAAAAAAGTTAAAGTTCCCAGGAATCATGGTTCAAACCACGGACCGTCTTTCAGAAGAGCGGTCCGTCATTTGAAACCGTAATCCCTGAAACAGTAGCCACACAATTCTGCCCCAGGGACCACAGTTCAGGAAATGGACCATCGTTCAGAAGAACGGTCCATCGTTTAAACCATAGTCCCAATTCCAGTAGACCCTCAGTGCTGTCTTCAGAAACCACGAGTCCCTTGACAAGCCAAAGTTCAGAAGAACGGTCCGTCCTGAGGAGTCGTAATTTCCCAGAATCAGAGGACCCCAATTCCAGCCCCAGGAACCATGGGTCAAACGATGGGCCATCATTCAGAAGGATAGACCATCCTGTTGAACCATCGTTCCTTAGACCAGAGAACCTAAAATGCACAGGAAGAACCACGACTCCAGTTGATTGTATGTCGTTCATAAGGACGGTCAGTCAACCAAGCTGTAGTCCCTGAGCGCGATTTTCTGTAGATTCTTTTAAACTTTCCCAAGGGCAGTCCAGTCTTTTCCTAATTATTTTAATTTTGACCCTATGTCATTTTGGGGGTAATTAAAAGGTTTTAACTCTATTTCTCTCTTATTACTCCTAAATCACTCATACTTAGCAAATCTCTCAAGAACAGAATGCTCTCTCTCAAGAACAAGGCAAAAAGGGTTTTCTCCAAGTTTCTCTCAGAATCCAAAGGTTCAACCAGAGAATCTTCATACAGGTATGTGGGATTTCACTAGTGGGTTCTTTTCACCCATAGGTCCCTATCACTCAGTCAAATCCCTTCAGTTCTCTATAAATGCTAAAAACCTAGGGTTCATAGACCTTAGAGAATTCTTGTTATTCAAATGTTATGGAATTATATAATGCTTAGTCCATGTTTCTTGGAGAATCAGTATAGTTCATGTACAGAGTTTAGAACCCTAACTTGTTGTAATTTTCAGTATTCCATAGATTATACATGTTAGGCAGACTCAGTCAGATGTTCAGATTTCAGAATTTAAATGTCATATCCTACAGCTTGGTTGTGTGCATTCTCAGATTATATCAGTATTTTGAGCTATATAGTGTTATAGTTGCATGCTAGCTTATATTCAGTTGGGAGTAAACTTAGTACCGAGCAGACTAGGGATGAGGGCTTAGCTGTCAGCTTAGGCTATGACCCTTAGTAGCAATCCCCAAGTCCCAGAACTACGGCGCCACCATAGGTTTGAAGGATTCAGCTGTCAGACTAGGCTGCACCTCCTTGTCCCTTGTGGACATCAGCAGTGGATTCACGTCAGACTCACTTGTACCCTTGGCAAAGTATGACCGCCCTTCTATCTAGGGTTACAGGTTAGCCCCACAGTTAGCTCAGCTTGGGGTATGTCGGTTAGAAGTATCTTCCACAGTCAGATTCATGTGCATTGACCTTGTATTCAGTACTCATGTTCAACATTAGATCAGCATGTTATTTCATGATTTATTCTTGGTCATTGCATTCAGTACATCTCTCAGTTACAGTTTAGCATATTTATTCTGTTGTTCAGTTTTATATATATATATATATATTGTTCAGTCCAGCTTATATCCTGCATGCTCAGTACATTCAAAGTACTGAAGCATACTTTTGTTCTACATTGTTTCATGATGTAGGTTCAGGTACTCAGCATCCAGATCGTGCCTAACTTGACCTCTGGTCCGTACTCAGCAGCTCTGTGGTGAGTCCCCAATAGTTCAGGGATAATAGACATGCCTTTATTTTAGTATTTATCTTTAGTTTTCAGTTTTGCTAGAGTAAGCTGGGGGCATGTCCCAGCAACTCCTATTCAGTTAGATGTCTTTCAGACATAGACTAGATTCAGCACTTTTAGTATTGTTATTCAGTCAGTACTCAACCAGATTCTTATATTCAGATTTCATTTGGGTTTTTCCCACTTTCAGATATTTAATTGCTTTAGTTTTCGGCACAGTACATATCTTTAAACTAGTTTTACTTAGATATGTCATGTCATGGGTTAGCTTGGGGTCACTCATAACACTAAGCACTGTGTCGCATCCAGGGGGTAGCCTCGGGGCATGACAAACTTGGTATCATAGCATAAGGTTCAAGTGTCCTAAAATGTCTAAAAGTCATGTCAAGTAGAGTCTTTTTCATGGGTGTGAAGCATGCCACACTTATAGAGGAGGGGCTATGAGACGTTTTTAAGAATAACTTTCTTTCTTTCTTTTCCAGTTCATGCTATAGAGTGTGAAATCTAATTGATCTCTCTCTATTCTAACTCGTGCTCTTCGTATTTCAAAAAAATGCCTCCAAGAAGAGCTAACACTAGGAACCAGCCAGCAGCCCTAGGAGACCCCTTAAATAAGCAGGTTACGCATACCGAATTCAGGGCTGCCTTTTAAGTGCTCGCTCAAGCCATGACCGCTTAGGTCAACCAGCAAGCTATCGTACCAGCTCCACCTCAGGTCAATGCTGCTGCAGCCAGAATCCGGGACTTCACTCGGATGAGCCCTCTAGAGTTTCATGGGTCCAAGTCAGAAGAGGATCCCTAAGAGTTCCTTGAGGACATCCAGAAGGTCACTGACATTATGAGTGTCACTTCAGTCGAGGGTGCAGACTTGGCTGCTTATTATCTAAAGGGAGTGGCCTACACTTGGTACCAGTAGTGGAAGGAATCCCATTGTACCAATGCAAGACCAGTGACTTGGGATATGTTTAGGACTGCTTTCCTAGACAGATTCTTTCCACTAGAGCTCAGGGAAGCTAAGGTTCAGGAATTCATCAACTTGAGGAAGAATGACATGAGTGTACAAGATTACGCTCTGAAGTTCACACAGTTATCTAAGTATGCTCCAGCAATAGTATCTGACTCCCGAGCTCATATGAACAAGTTCCTATCGGGTATGTTCGACGATATGCTCAAGGAATGCAAGACGGCCATACTTGTGAAGGAAATGAACTTCTCCAGGTTAGTTACTTATGCTCAACAGATTGAGGAGGAAAATATAAAGGAAAGGGGAGGTGATGCTAAGAGGGCTAGGACAGATGAGTATAGACACTTTCAGTAGAGGTCAGAGGGTGGAAATCGCTCTCAATATCAACAGAAAAATTCAGCACTAGCTCCATCTTCTGTTAGTGCCCCAGTCCCTATGTTCAGGAAGGACCGACGGGGTAGAGCATCTAGCTCCAAGTCCCAAGGTTCGGTTACTAGTGGGCACACTAATCCAATGTGTAAGAAGTATGGTAAGAACCACCAAGGTGAGTGCATGGCAGGCAATGGAAATTGCATTGGATGTGGTAAGCCAGGCCACATGATGAGGGATTGTCCCACAGCTTCTCAGAAGGGTAAGGATGTTCGCCCTCAGACTCAGACCGATTCTATAGCAGCTCCCATAGGTCACCCTACTCAGTAGGGTGCCTCATCTGGTATGGGTAGTGGTCAGCGCCAAAATAGGTTGTATGCACTTCAGGGTCGTCAGTACCAGGAAGATTCTCCCGATGTGGTCACGGGTACATTACGAGTCTTTAATTCTGATGTTTATGCATTGTTAGATCCAGGAGCTACTCTTTCTTTCATTACTCCATATATAGCAGTAAACTTTGATGTCAGTCCAGAAACTCTTATAGAACCCTTCTCAGTCTCTACTCCAGTTGGTGACCCAGTTATAGCTAGACGGGTATATAGAAATTGCCCAATCACAGTTTCCCAGAAAGTCACCTCAGCAGATCTTGTGGAATTAGAAATGGTAGATTTCGATATCATTCTAGGCATGGATTGGTTACATTCCTATTATGCCTCAGTCAATTGCAGAACTAGGATCATTCATTTTCAGTTTCCTAACGAGCCAGTCCTAGAGTGGAAGGGTAGTAACTCAGTGCCTATAGGCCATTTTATTTCCTACCTTAAGGCAAAAAGATGATTTCCAAAGGGTATATCTATCATCTAGTTCGGGTTAAGGATTCAAACTCTGAAACCCCAACTCTTGAGTCAGTTCCAGTAGTCAGTGAGTTTCCAAAAGTTTTTCCAGAAGATCTTCCTAGAGTCCCTCCAGAAAGGGAAATCGACTTTGGAATTGATATCCTTCCATATACCCAGCCTATCTCAATTCCTCCTTACAGAATGGCTCCATCTGAGCTCAAGGAATTGAAAGAACAGTTGAAGGACCTTTTTGACAAAGGCTTCATTAGACCCAGCATCTCACCATGGGGTGTTCCAGTATTATTCATGCATAAGAAAGACGGCTCTCTCGATGTGCATAGACTATCGTCAGTTGAATAAAGTCATAATCAAGAACAAATATCCTATCCCCAGGATTGATGACTTATTCGACTAGCTTCAGGGTACCAGTTATTTCTCTAAGATAGACCTCAGATCTGGCTATCATCAGCTCAGAGTCAGAAATAGTGATATCTCGAAGACAGCCTTCAAAACTAGGTATGGTCACTACGAATTTGTTGTTATGTCTTTTGGACTAACCAATGCTTTTGCAGATTTCATGAACTTAATGAACAGGGTGTTCAAATAGTATTTGGACTTGTTCGTCATTGTCTTCATTAATGATATCCTTATTTACTCTAGAAATGAAGAGGAGCATGTGACTCATCTGAGGGATGTTCTGCAAACTCTCAAGGATTGCCAGTTATTCGCTAAGTTCAGCAAGTGTGAATTCTGGTTACAGTCGGTCACTTTCCTTGGTCATGTAGTATCCAGAGAAGGTATTTGTGTTTATTCTCAGAATATTGAGGTTGTAAAGCACTAGCCCAGACCCACCTCTCCTTCAGATATCAGAAGTTTCTTGGGTTTGGCCGGCTATTACAGAATGTTTGTTGAAGGATTCTCATCTATAGCATCCTTATTGACTAGATTGACTCAGAAAAAGGTCAAGTTTCAGTGGTCAGATGAGTGTGAGCAGAGTTTCTTAGAACTGAAGACCAGGTTGACTACAGCTCCTGTCTTGACTCTACCAGAGAGTTCAGATAGTTATGTGGTTTATTGCGATGCATCCAGAGTCGGCCTGGGCCGTGTCTTAATGCAGCAGGGTAAGGTCATATCTTATGCCTCCAGATAGCTTAAGGTCCATGAGAAGAATTACCCGACTCATGACCTCGAGCTTGCAGCGGTGGTATTTGCCCTAAAGATTTGGAGGTACTATTTGTATGGTGTCCATGTTGACGTGTTCACAGACCATAAGAGCCTTCAGTATGTTTCACCTAGAGAGAGTTGAACCTTCATCAGAGGAGATGGCTTGAGTTCCTCAAGGATTATGACATGAATGTGCTCTACCACCCGGGTAAGGCCAACGTATTGGCTGATGCCCTCAGCAGACTGTCTATGAGTAGTGTGTCTCATGTTGAGAAAGAAAAGAGAGAACTAGCCAGATATGTTCATCGGCTGGCTCGCTTAGGGTTTTGCCTTATGGACACGTTAGAAGGTGGTATGATAGTTCAAAATGGAGCAGAATCTTCCCTAGCATCAGAGGTTAAGGAGAAACAAGATAGTTGCCCTATATTGCTTTAGTTGAAGGGTGCAGTTCATCAGCAGAGAGTAGAGGTTTTCTCCCGAGGGGGAGATGGTGTACTTCGCTACCAGGGTCGCTTTTGTGTTCCAAATATGGGTGAGTTAAGGTAGCAGATCCTTACAGAAGACCATAGTTACAGATATTCCATTCATCCAGGTGCCACTAAGATATACTGTGATCTACGGGAAGTCTATTGGTGGAATGGCATGAAGAGGGACATCACGGATTTCATGGCCAAGTGTCCCAATTATCAGCAGGTAAAGGTAGAACATCATAAACTGGAAGGTGTGACTCAAGAGATTAGCCTTCCTACTTGGAAGTGGGAAGTGGTTAACATGGATTTCATAATGGGTCTACCCCGTACTCATAGGAAGCACGATTCCATTTGGGTAATAGTGGACAGAATTACCAAGTCAGCTCACTTCTTAGCAGTCAAGACTACAGATTCAGCAGAAGATTATGCCAGGCTCTACATAAGTGAGATAGTCAAGTTGTATGGAGTTCCTTTGTCTATCATCTCAGATAGAGGCCCTCAGTTTACATCTCACTTATAAAAGTCATTCCAGAAAGGTCTTTGCACTCAGGTAAAGCTCAGCACAGCATTTCACCCGCAGAGAGATAGTCAGGCAGAGTGTACCATTCAGACTTTAGAGGATATGTTGAGGGCTTGCATGATCGATTTCAAGGGTAGTTAGGATGATCACCTACCTTTCATAGAGTTTGCCTACAAAAACAGCTACCATTCCAGCATTCAGATGTCCCCATACGAGGCTCTATATTGGCGCAGATGCCAATCACCTGTTGGTTGGTTTGAAGTAGGTGAAGCAGCCTTGATTGGACCAGATTCGATTCATGAGGCTATGGAAAAAGTTCAGCTCATCAGAGACAGGCTTAAGACAGCTCAGAGTCATCAGAAATCCTATGCAGATGTTAAGAGAAGAGACTTAGAGTTAGAAAGTGATGACTGGGTTTTCTTGAAAGTGTCACCCATGAAAGGTGTGATAAGATTCGGCAAGAAAGACAAGCTCAGTCCCAGATATGTAGGCCCTTACAAGATCCTGAAAAGGGTTGGTAATATGACTTATGAGTTAGAGTTGCCAGCAGAATTAGCAGTTGTTCACCCAGTCTTTCACATTTCCTTATTGAAGAAGTGTGTGGATGATCCGACATCGATTTTCCCCTTAGAAAGTGTGGTTGTGAAGGATAGCCTCGCCTATGAGGAGGTTACAGTTGAGATTCTTGACCATCAGGTTCGTAGGTTGAGAAATAAGAAAGTCGCTTCAGTAAAAGTTTTGTGGAGGAACCAGTCCGTAGAGAGAGCTACTTGGGAAGCAGAAGCAACCATGATGTCCAAGTACCCTCACTTCTTTCCCTCCGACTCAGTTTCAGCTTGAGGTAACAATTCCTCTTCAGTCTCTCAGTTTACTCTTGTGTAATTCAATCTCAAGTACTTTGTTCCATCAATTTTCCTTGTATTTCAGCTTATGTGCATGTTCATGGAACTCAGTTCAGTCAGGTATCAGTTTCTAGTACTCAGTTGGTAGGGATTTTAGCTCTTTCCCTACAAACTCATCTTGTTAAGTCTTCATTCGAGGACGAATGTTCCTAAAAGGGAGATATTGTAACACCCCAAAACTTCCAAGCCTAGACTAAGCTCAGAAAACCAGTAGAAAATAAAAATTTCAGAAAAGTTCAAGTTCCCAGAAATCATGGTTCAAACCACGGACCATAGTTCAGAAGAATGGTCCGTCATTCGAAACTGAAATCCCTGAAATAGTAGCCCATCAGTTCTGCCCCAGGGACCACAGTTCAGGCAATGGACTGTCATTCAGAAGAATGGTCTGTCATTCAAACTGTATTCCCAATTCCAGTAGACCCTCAGCTCTGTCTTCAGAAACAACGAGTACCTTAACGGGACATCGTTCAGAAGAACGGTCCGTCCTGAGGAGTCATAATTTCCCATAATCAGAGGACCCAGTTCCAGCCCCAGGAACCATGGGTCAAACGACAGGCCATCATTCAGAAGGACGGACCATCCTGTTGAACCGTCATTCCTAGGACCACAGACCCTAAAATGCACAGGCAGAACCACGGCTCCAGTTGACGGTCCGTCGTTCAGAAGGACGGTCCCTCAACCAAGCCATAGTCCTTGAGTGCAATTTTCTGCAGATTCTTTTAAACTTTCCCAGGGGCAGTCCAGTCTTTTCCCAATAATTTTAATTCTGACCCTATGTCATTTTGGGGGTAATTAAAGGGTTTTTAACTCTATTTCTCCCTCATTACTCCTAAATCACTCATACTTAGCAAATCTCTCAAGAACATAACGCTCTCTCTCAAGAACAAGTTAAAAAGGGTTTTCTCCAAGTTTCTCTCAGAATCCAAAGGTTTAATTGTAGAATATCCATACAGGTATGTGGGATTTCACTAGTGGGTTCCTTTCACACATTAGGTCCCTATCGCTCAGTCAAATCCCTTCAGTTCTCCATAAATGCTAAAAACCTAGGGTTCATAGACCTTAGAGAATTCTTACTATTCAGATGTTATGGAATTATATAATGCTTAGTCCATATTTCTTGGAGGATCAGTATAGTTCATGTACAGAGTTCAGAACCCTAACTTTTTGTAATTTTCAGTACTCCATAGATTATACATGTTAGGCAGACTCAGTCAGATGATCAGATTTCAGAATTTAAATGTCATATCCTACAGCTTGGTTGTGTGCATTCTCAGATTATATCAGTATTTTGAGCTATCCAGTGTTATAGTTGCATGCTAGCTTATATTCAGTTGGGAGTATACTTAGTACCGAGCGGACTAGGGATGAGTGCTTAGATGTCAGCTTAGGCTATGACCCTTAGTAGCAATCCCCAAGTCCCAGAACTACGGCGCCACCGTAGGTTTGAAGGAGTCAGCTGTCAGACTAGGCTGCACCTCTTTGTCCCTTGTGGACATCAGCAGTGGATCCACATCAGACTCGTTTGTACCCTTGGCAAGGTATGAACGCCCTTCCATCCAGGGCTACAAGTTGGCCCCACAGTTAGCTCAACTTGGGGTATGTCGGTTAGTAGTATCTCCCACAGTCAGATTTATGTGCATTGACCTTGTATTCAGTACTCATGTTCAGTATTCAGATCAGCATGTTATTTCATGATTTATACATGGTCACTGCATTCAGTACAGCTCTCAGTTACAGTTCAGCATGTTTATTCTTTTGTTTAGTTATATATATATATATATATATATATATATATATACATATATATATATATATATATATTGTTCAGTCCAGCTTGTATCCTGCATGCTCAGTACATTCAAAGTACTGACGCATACTTTTGTGCTACATCATTTCATGATGTAGGTTTAGGCACTCAGCATCGAGATCGCGCCTAACTTGACGTCCGGTCCGTACTCAGCAGCTCTGTGGTGAGTCCCCAATAGTTCAGGGACAATAGACATGCCTTTATTTCAGTATTTATCTTCAATTTTCAGTTTTTAGTTTTGCTAGAGTTAGCTGGGGGCATGTCCCAGCAACTCTTATTCAGTTAGATGGATTTTAGACATAGACTAGATTCAGCACTTTTAGTATTGTTATTCAGTCAGTACCCAACCAGATTCTTATATTCATATTTCATTTGGGTTCTTCCGCTTTCAGATATTTAATTGCTTTAGTTTTCCGCATAGTACATATATTTAAACTGGTTTTACTTAGATATGTCATGCCATGGGTTAGCTTGGGGTCACTCGTGACACTAAGCACCGTGTTGCTTCCAGAAGGTAGCCTCTGGGCGTGACATGAATCCTCCTCTCTGACTTACCATCCATCTGAGGATGAAAAGTTGTGCTAAAAGTGAGTTGGGTGTCCAACTCTTCATGCAACTTGCCCTAGAACTTAGAAGTAAACTGCGTACCTCTATGTGAAATGATGGAAAGGGGCACCCTGTGCAACCTCACTATCTCCTTGACATAGATTTTGGCCAACTGTTGGGAGTTGTAATCCACCTAACCGGAATGAAGTTGGCTGATTTAGTCAGTCTATCCACAATGACCCAAATTGAATCATACTTTCCTAAGGTCTTAGAAAGACCCACCAGGAAGTCCATGTCTATCATTTCCCAGTTCTACTGAGGAATGGGCATCCGTTGAAGCTATCCTACAGGCCTTTGGTGCTCATATTTCACTTGCTGACAATTTTGACACTTGGACACATATTCAGCTATGTCCCTCTTCATCCCAGGCCACCAATAAAGTTGCCTCAAGTCCTGGTATATTTTGGCTACGCCCGAATGAATCGAGTATGGTGAACCATGAGCTTCAGCTAACATATTCTGAACCAAGTCATCAACCTGAGGGACACATATTTGCCCTCTAAAACGCAACACCCCACACACGTCAAGTGTGGCATCCAAGGTCTCACCAGACACCAACTTGTTCTGAGGCTTGTTCAATTGCACATCCTTAAACTGTTTGGCCTTGATTCCTTCCAGAAATATGGGCTTAACCCCAATACTAGCTAACACTCCACTATTTTCTGAAATGCCCAACTGTATGAACCTAGATTCTAGAATTTGAATATCCCTAGACAAGGGTCTCTTGGACACCCCCAAATAAGACAAACTGCCCATGCTTACCGCTTTCCGGCTCAATGTGTCTGCCCCCACATTGGCCTTACCCAGATGATACTGAATAGTCACATCATAATCTTTCAATAACTCCATCCACCTTATCTATCTCAGATTCATATCCTTCTGTGTAACCACATGTTGCAGGCTGCGATGGTCTGTGAACACCTCACACTTGACACCATAGAGATATTGTCTCCAGATCTTAAGTACAAATACCACCGCTTCCAACTCCAAATCATGGGTCGAGTAATTCTTCTCATGTGGCTTCAATTGCCTCGAAGTATAAGCTATGGCATTCTTGTCCTGCATCAACACAGCACCCAAACTCGAATGTAAAGCATCACAAAATACAATGAAGTCCTTACCTTGAACCGGCAATGATAGTATAGGAGATGTAGTCAAAGGTTTCTTGAGCTTTTGAATGCTCTCCTCACACTTGTCAGACCAAACAAATAATACCTCCTTCTACGTCAACCTTGTCAAGTGAGTAGCAATCGAAGTGAAATTCTTGACGAACCAGCGATAATAGCTAGCATGACCCACAAAACTCCTAACCTCAGTCACAGAGCTAGGCCGGACCCAACTCTTAACTGCTTCAATCTTTTGGGGATCTACCATTACCCCTTTTTTCCGAGACCACGTGCACTAAGAAGGCAACCGAAGATAACCAAACTTCGCATTTTAAAAATTAGCATACAATTTATTTTCCTTCAGAATTCCCAAAACTATATGAAGATGCTCTGCATGCTCCTCCTTATTCTTGGAGTAAATCAAAATATCATCGATAAAGACAATCATGGAAGAATCCAAGAATGACTTGAAAACCCCACTCATCAATTTCATAAAAGCTGCCAGCACATTGGTCAACCCAAACAACATTACCAGGAACTTTAATGCCCATACCGAGTCTGGAAAGTCATCTTAGGTATATCCTCAGGCCTAATCTTCAACTGATGATACCCCGACCTTAGGTCAATTTTTGAAAACATTGAAGCACCCTGCAATTGGTCAAAAAGGTTATCTATACGGGGCAAGGGATACTTATTCCGGATGGTAACCTTGTTCAATTATCTATAATCAATACGCATCTTCATGCTACCACCCCTCTTCTTAACAAACAAGACCGGAGCACCCCAAGATGAATCACTGGTTGAATAAATCTCTTATCTAAAAGTTCCTAAAGCTGAGTTTTGAGTTCTCTCAACTCTACTGGGGCCATACAATAAGGAAGAATAGAGATTGGGCGAGTGCCCAGCTCCAAATCTATACAGAAGTCAATATCCTTGTCCAGAAGCATATCAGGCAGATCCGTAGAAAATACCTCCTGAAATTCAGAATCCAAAGGGACTAACTCAAGAGAAGGGGACTCCATACTAACATCCCAAAAATGAGCTAGGAAGGCTGAACACCCCTTCCCCACTAGCTTTCTAGCCCGAATAAAGGATATAATTTTTACCGTCTTAGGCTTATACACATTCTCCCACTCTAGTCTATCCATATCCGGCATTTCTAGAGTGACTATCTTGGTATTATAGTTCAACACAGCGTGATAAAGAGACATCCAAAAGAGACATCCAAATCATACCCAATATAATATCAAAATCCAGCATATCGAATATGACCAAATCTACCTAAGTCTGAAAACTCATAAACACACAGAGCATAAATGATACACATGGGTCACTACCAAAGACTCCTTAATCAGAGTAGAAACATGAATAGAAGAATCAAGAACATCACAAATCAAGTCCAGACCCAAGGAAAATCTAACCGATACATAATAATATGTGGAACCTAGATCAAACAAAATAGAATACATCCGGTCACAGACAGGAATATTACCTGTTATCACAACATTCGATGCCTCGGCCTCAGACTTACTCGGGAAGGCATAACAATAAACTTTATTATCAATCCGAGCAACCTCCCTAGCTGGCTGCATCTCCCTTTGTTACCATTACCCCAGTTACTACCACGACCTCCTTGATTATTACCTCACCCACCCTGTGGATGCCCCCTACCATTGCCACCTCCACCTATTGGAACCACAGCCTTAGTGTGCTGCTATACCTGATTACCTGCCTGCCTCACAGGGAATTCCCTCTTAAAATGACCAAGATCACCATAATGAAAACATCCTCGTTCAAGAGGGGGCCAGCTGACATAAGAATAAGAAGGCCCCTGGCCTCTAGGAGCTGGAGATTGTTAAATGGACCTTGAATGACGACCTATAGAAGATGGAAAGGATGACTGAACAGGAAGAGCTGAATGAACCTGATGACTGGGACCTCTAGAATACGAACAACTGAAATCACCCACATTCCGAGACTTCTTGGCTAACACTTTAACCTTCCCAACTGGCTTAACTCCTTCTAGTTTCTTCACATAGTCAGTCACCTTATTAAAGCTTTGCCCTGCCAAAGTCATATGAACGGATAAAACTTGAAACAGTATTCAAATCGTTAACATACAGATGAATCATGTCCTCTTCAGTGCCCAATAGTTAGGTAGCATAGAGAGACAAGACATAAAACTTAGCCTCATAAGCTGTAACAGATATGCTACCCTGTTTAAGGGCCAGAAACTCATCCTTCTTGCGATCCCTAAGAGTAAGGGCACACATTTTTCAAGAAATAAGGCATGAAACTGGGCCAAAGTCATCGGAGGCAAAGTTGATGAACAACACTCCACATGGGCCATCCACCATTGCTTGGCATCACCCTGCAACTGAAAATTCACAAACTCCACCCTATGTTGTTGTACAATAATCAACTTGTGCAATCTTTCATAACAATCCAGGATAAACTAAAAAATCATCCTCATTCTATGTACCATGAAATGATGGAGGTTTTAACTTCAAGAACTTAGTCAACAACTCATGCTCGGTCACGGTCATAACAGGGCCTAATACCGGATAGAAGAATGCATCAGTACTCGAAGCATTATCCATCCTGGGAGCTATGGCAACAGCATGATGAGAACCCCAAACTTGAACCACTAGTGTAGTAGGGGTGGCTCCAGTACTTCCCAGTCTGCTCAGAAATGCCAACACCTGCTGAATGACCTCAGAAAACATAGGAGGTAGGCCTGCACCACCAACTGGTACCGCCACCTCTGGTTTTGTTCCATCCTCGTGTACTGCCTCAGCATCCTCAACATAATCCTTGGGTAGGGAAGGTTTACTGGCATTTGCTCAGAAGCCGCTTAAGCTCCACCCCTGGCAAGTGTTTCTCTCCCTCTGCCCCTACCTTGCCCCTGAACCGCTGGTCCTGCAGTTGGATCTGCCGCCCTTGCTCTATTTTGTCTATTATTAACCATCTACGGACAAAAGAATGAAGGAAGTCAAATACCAATTTAGATTGACGGATACCAATTGAAATCAAGTTATAGCATGAAGGAAGAAAGAAGAGATAGTTTCCTAAAGTCCTGTAGGATCTTGAAGAAAAGTACAGATGTCTCTGTACCATTCTTCAAGACTCTACCAAACCCATTTTGGTATAATGAGATCAACAAAAGTAGGGCCATCATACCATCTTTGTCATGACCTAAACTGCCGCGAGTGGAACCCACACTAAACCCCCGGTGGAAGAACCAATTATCTAAACCAACACTTAACCAAAACTAAGCACCTAAAAAGTAGTTTGCATAAAACAAGCCAAGATTCACATCTAACAGTAAATAACAAAAACCCTACGGAAATATCCCCCTAGAATCTGAAAGTCGCATACCAAAACTCTAAAAACATATCTAGAATACGGGGATGCGACCCCAAAAATAATGAAATCTAAGTCCAAACAATGGACTAGAAAAAGTAGATGAATCCATGATAGCCCGAAAAATGTAGCTCACCCTTAGATTCAGAAGTCATTTTTTTCATAATTGAGGTCGCACAATAGCCGATGAAATATGCCGTGTACTCAACAAACGAAGAGTAAGTGTAGTATCAGTACACAAAAACAACAGTGTACTGGTAGGATCATCGGCCAGCTCTAAACATATAAAATATAAACATAACTATAATTTAGTAAAACAGGAAAAAGCATGCATAACCCAAGTCAGTGAATATAAGCAAGACTCTCAATAATCAACCTGACTTAACAACCATATGATACATGTCCCAAACAATAACAATAACCTATATATGATTCAACACACCTTTCAAGTAACCTAGACCACTAAAGGATCCCCAGGACATAGTCTACGGTGTTTAACATGCATTCTCGGTCTACACAAGAACCATCCCAGCATATAAATACACCAATCTGGCCACTCATGGACCAACATGTAATAAATACATCACAACAATTAATCCTGGTTCACTCATGAAACCCACACACAGAAAAACAACCAGATATGTACCAGGCGTGGTACACGAGCCAACTATAATAGAACCTATATCAGGTATGGTACTCATGCCAACAGATAGATATCCCATACCAGGCATGGTACCTGAGCCAACAAATAAATTATACCAGGCATGGTACCCGAGCCAACTGAAAATCACAGATATCACAACAATCACAAACACAATGAATGCAATCCACACTTGTAAAGCCAACAAGCATTTAAGACAGGTTTATTGCATGAGATTGACAACTAGATATCATTTAACATTCATTCCCTTATTCCCTAAACAAGTAGTGTCCAAGCAATACTAATGAAATAGTTAATATGCATACATAACGTAATTTAGGTCACAAGTTAACCATCACCTACCTCAACTCAAGTTGAATGCTCTACTGGACTGGAGCTTTCCCGTTTCTTGAAACTCTAGCTTGATCTTAGTCTAAAAACAATAACACAAATAGAAAATCAACTCAAATGGCCTAAATATTCTCAGATTACATCTTAGTCCCAAACCCCAGGCCAATTACATAATCATTCCACCCATCCCAAGGTCCTCCCACCTAAAATTCACCTATTTACTACTAATTCTATGGTTATGCAAGTGAATTACGATAAGGAATCTTTAAATAATGACCTAATTCAAGATACCCAAGTTTTTCATCCCCACATTCCCCTTTTTCACTAGAAAATCCATCCTAGGTTGAGTTAAACCCTTCCCCAAGCCCATAACCATCGATGCTAAGCCCCAAGAATAAAAGTACTAGATTAGGGGAACAAAATTACTTACCTTAGCAAACAATTATGGTGGAAAAGTGTTGAGGATCGCCGAAAATCACCACAGCCCTCCCCAAACGTTCTTGAGAAATAAAGAACATTTTTGAGGAAGTTTCTACATTTACAACAACTTATCCTGCTATAGTGGCCCAATCTCGCTATAGCAGCACCACTGTAGTGTAAGCCTCCTACTATAGCGGGGTTGACCGCCTTTGACTCTCGTTATACCAGCATCGCTGATAATGCTCAATCGTACTCTCCTATTAGGAGGTATCGGTGATTGTTAGAGCAAAACACATTTATAGTTCCCAATGAATGTCGTGGTCAAACCCACAGATAATTTAGAGTTTAGCCTAGGTGATTATAAGATGGAGTTCACAACGAGAGTGAGTAATATAAAAAAGGGGGAATTGGGAATCTGTAACAATTTCGTAATTCAACAAACAAAATAATAAAGTAAAAATAGGATGTGGACAATAGAGAGGAAAACTAGGGATGTACAACAAATGGGACTCGAACATGGGATAGGGTGAGTGCTTATTCATGCAAATTCAGCACTATTGATTAATTAATAAGCAACTAAGCTATTGTTTAGGGAGGTCATACTATTTCAAACTTTAGACCTTTAAATGGGTGATTCTATCGATTTGAGCTATTTCTAGCCTCAATCTAAATGGAAGCCCAAGTTCCTACTAGCAATTTCACATCCAAAGTCATGAAATCCTCTTTCAAGCAACAACATAACAAGTAAGAAGAGTCAATGTTTGCAACCACCAACTTTAGAGTTATAATATGGTGAAATCACTAGACCCAAGTCAAATAAGCATTTATAAACAAGAATTAGCAATACCAACACCCATTTATAAAGTACCCATTATAAACACATCCTTGGATAAGAGGTTTAGCTACTCATGATTAAGGAAAGAGATATACCAAATAGGTAATTTAATTTCCCTTCCATTTAAGCTACATTTCTCAATATCCAAGCTCAATTAGTACATAAATAGTGGCTTTAAGAATTGGGAAGAAGGAGTTGTGAGAAACCCTCTTCTTGTTCTTAGAAGGGAAAACTTATTCACAAAGCTAAGAATATCTTTTTGAAATTCAAAACTATTAGAACTATTTACAATTGTGCCTAAAATGGGTTTATAAACATTCCCAAAACATCACATAAACTTGGAAAAAAATACCCTTCGGGTGGTATGTGGCGCGACGTGTGATTCGTACGTTGTGATGTGCGTATCGCATACCCTGCGTCAGTGATCCAGTGACTCAGCAAATAGGGCAGCTTCATGCGAAGAAGGTGCGGTTTGCACAAGGCATTGTGCGCATCGCACAGCGACCGTACCCCTTGACAAATTATTCAGTCAACTTTCATCTCCATGCGGTGGGAAGTGCGGTCCGCACCAATCCAAGTATGTGTCGCACAAGGGCTGTCTCTCTCAGCAAAATCTTCGTCTTGTTTGCTCACTTCACATTTTACTGCTTTTTGTCTCTTTTTGGGTTCATTTCCTTATTTTCCATCTTTGATCATAAGTACATGCATAGACATCAATAAAGTCTATAATAACCTCTAAATCTTATCAAAACATAGCAATAATTCATGAGTAAATGCTCAATAAGTTGGTAGATTACCAACTTATCAAACCCCCAAACTTGAACTATTGCTCGTCCTCAAGCAAGATACTCACAAGGTAAGGAATGAATTATGCTCTAGACTCAACCAAGGCGCAAAAGACTACTCTATGCTAAAAACTAAGAAAAATAACAAAACAGAAAGACTCAAACAAAAGACTCAACTAAAATGCTCATCTCAATTTGAACCACCCCAAATCAAGGCAAACTGCCATTTTTGAACCATTTCAAAAGGTTTCATTTCTCATTCAAAATAAAGGGAATTTTGTCATTCAAAAAAAGATGCAAAGCTTCTCAAGTTATTGGCATGAACCATCAAGGTTTACCTTGAGATTCTCCACACATATTGTCTCATTCATTTCTCTCAATTGAAATAGAGACTTCATATTTCAATTCGAGTGCATGACGCCACTCACCACAAGAGAGAATCCCACTCACAATTATGCAATTCACAAACAAAAGGATTATAGAGAACCAAGAAGACTCTCACTCTCTCAAGGAAATTCAAGTGTGCACATGTCGAGCCATAGGCTTGCCTTTCACGTAAATCGCCACTAATGTAGGGTAGCCAAGCTCGGAATCACTAAGGACTTGCAGGTTACGATGTTGGTTAGGGCTAAGGTGAGGAATTTCATTTGGTTCAAGTGACTACACCTCCCTAATGCTCTTTTGTTATCATTTCAAACACCACTCACATTCTTGACTTTGACTTCACCTTATTTCCCCCTCACATAACCCAAATTTTCTCCTTTTTAATTATGATCATTCAACTCCTTGTATCACCTTCATATGGTAGCACCAATTCTTTCTTTTCATTTTGCTCATTTGATTGGAGCATTTTTTTCAATTCAATTTCAAGGTGCTACCTTGCGCTTGAAGTGCATTCTTTTTCTTCTCCTCTTTGATCACATACACCCCCAAACTTAGGCATTTGCCTATGTTGTCTTTTCATCCCCCCCCCCCCAAACATAGGCTTTTAGCCTACTTTTCACTTTCAAGCAATTAGGGAGGACAGGTTCCAAAATAGAGGTTCCAAAAAGGTCAAGGTATTAAACAAGGTGCCAAAGAATGGTCACAAGCCCAAAGGGGGTTCACTAGGGTTGATGTCGAGGGAAGTCATTTGGATGAAGTGGCTTAGCAAAAAGGGCCTAAGGTCATTTTCCAAGCTCGGTCACACCTAGAATTTTGCCTTGAATCACATTTGGGGCAAGTTCTAGACGACACATATGCACAAGAATCAAGGTAAAGCCTCGCCACACAAGGCATTATGCCACAAGACTTCTTTCATTAGTCTCAAAATCAATTGGGACAAATAACTTTCAACAAGCTATTCCGAGTTTATTACACACTCGTTTGTGAATCGATCAAGCCAAAATAAGAGTGTGCAAGTCATGACAAGAGAATGTTTTCTTCAAACATTTCATTTTCCCTCTTTCCTTTCCTTTTCAAAAATATCTTGCCAAGAAAATTTTTTGGTGGGTCCCTTTCAAGATAAGCACACTTCGGACTCAAATTAAAACTAAAACTTGGCATTTTCCCTTAATAAAGTTGCCTCTCAATCTATCATAGGGAAATACCAACCCAGTTCGACACAAAAACAAAAGAAAAAGAAAAAGAAAATAAGGAAAAGATTTTTTCTCCTTGGGAAAGAACCGTGGAATTAAGAAAACCCTCAGAGTTTATTGCTAAGCTACTATTAACAAGGCAATAACTAAATTTCATGCTCATGAATCATTTGAAAAACAAGCCTCGGCATAGGCCTTTAGCACATTTGCAAAGCACGGGTAGTTGAACAATGGGGTGTGTAAGACTAACCCAGCAACACAATTATCAATAAAAAAATTAAACCCGATGAGGGAACAATTAAGCACAAAACAAATAGAAACATAAAAGGCCTGATGAGGGAAATATCATCACAATCATCCAAACATGCCCGAAAAGGCCCAAATCAAATCTAGCAAGGAACTAAAAATGTCAACAAGGCCCGGCAAGGGCAATAGAAATATCTCAAGCCCACTTACGGGCAACCAAAAGCAATAATAATAATAAAGAGCACCCCCTCCCATCAAAATAAACATTGCCCTCAATGCTATAAGCTCAAGTAATGAAAGAGGGGGTACAACACTCCCTGGGGGATTATTCCTCATCATTTGCAGCCTCATCATCTGCAGCCTGTCCACTAGGACTAGCGCCACCCTTTCGGGAGTGCACATCCATTGTGGACTCTAGGAGAACATGCTGAAATTTTGGGTCTTGATCATCATCTAGTAAGCCATTCCATCGCCAGGCAGCTCAGCCTCATCATCCTCATAGGATACAAACAAATCATCCATGGGCTCTCGCATTGGATGAGGTTTAGGCAAGGAGCTCAAATCTATCGCTTCAATTGGAGCTTTCCCTTTTGCTTTGGCCACATCTTTCTTGAGTTCTTTGATGGACCCTTCAATTACATATACCCTTTGGCAGAGTTTGGTCACCTTGTCTACAACCCTGTGGATAGCGTTTTTGATAGTATTATCAATCTACCCCGATAGATCTCTTGCCAAGTCGCTCAACTATCTCTTATTGTTATATGTCTTATCAACCATATCCTAGAGGTCACTTTTGGTTAAAGTGGGTGTGGGGGAATGTGCATGTGTCTCTGATATAGCCCGGGAAGGAGATGAAACAGTTGCTTCGGCATTTAGCTCATCACTCTCAACATCCACCGTCTCCTCTACCCTGCACTTTTTGAATTTAGGGGCATCTCTGTTGGTCTTCTTATCCAGATCAATCACCCTAATTGTGTGGGTGATTTTGTCACAGCTGAAGTATGGGATGCCGGCCTTGGCACATAATTTTCTAATCAGTACTGGAAAAGGGAATGCGTCATTTCTTCTGCGTGCTTTCCTCCGGATCACCATGGATGCAATTTCCCCAAAATTCACATTCTCCCTTGTCATAATGGCAGCAACTAGAATCGCTCCTTCTTGGGTTATCTTCTAGTCATTTTGAGAGGGTAGGAACCAGATGAGTACGAGATCATACCAAAGACATGCTTCAAAGTGCAGAGTTCTTCTCAGAATGTCACCTCCCACAGTGGCTCAGATAGGAGTGGAAGGATCAAGGATATGAGCGATCTCACGATACGGCTTTGAGTCCGCTTGCAACTTGGCCATGAGGGCAGGTGCAGGTTTGATCTGGTTTCCCCAATAGATGGCATTAATGGCAGCGGGGGTAATGCAGACTTTCTTGCCCCTGACTACAACTGAATCCAAGTTGGGGAATTTTTCTGCAGGTCCTCTATAACCCTTTGAATCCTCCGGGGCCTAATAGGCCATGAAGAACTCTCGCACGACCTCTTTATAGTATCCTTCGAGAACATCCTGAAAAGGGTACCACTCTCGTTCAGTAAACTAATGGTGCATATTGGGTAGGTCAGCCCAAACCTCCCCTAAGTTAAAGCTCACTTATTCATTGAATGCTCTATTCTTATCTCGCTTATAGAAGGCCTTCATGCCCTCTACCCCGAAGCGAATCCTTGCCTCTTCTACAGCTGACATTTTCCTTGCTTAGCTACCTGTGTTTCCCCTGCTAGAATATATGTTCTGCACATGGAGATTGTGAGTCCAAAAACAACAATAAAAATCTAAAAAGAAGCTAACAAACTAAAAAGGATGGAATGCAAGAGAGTAAAAAAACAAAGTAGGTGATTGTTGGCTCATGCAGACCATGTGCGAACCGCACCAAATGAAGTGTCTGTCGCACATAGCTTTGCATGAGATAACAGAAACCTTCAGTGGTTTCAGCTTGAATGTGTAAAGCTGATAGAGACTGCACTATCCAGGATGTGCGTTGCACCAGCCACCGCACATAAAAATAGTGAACTGGCAGCCTATTTTAACATGGTGCAGTGCCTTGTGTGTTCCGCACATCAAAATCTAAGCATCACATGCGAAACGCACAAAGGCACAAATGGAAATTTTTGGTTCCTTGTGTTCTTGTGAAATACGCATGTGATTCGTAGAGCAGGATTTGCATGAAGCACTTGGCATCAAGCAGTAAATCAACAATTATAACAATGGGGTAAGGGATATCATGACCACACAAGTGTCCAGGTACTCATACTTCCCTGTATGTCCATTGACACAATCAACAAGCAAAAGAAAACTCAACGATTTCCCTTAAGAAGGACGTTACCCCATCTATCATCGGTAACAACAAGTCTTCAATTACTCAATTGGGCACACCAAAAAGGGCAGCCCGGTGCACTAAAAGCTCCCGCTATGCGCAGGGTCCGAGGAAGGGCCGGACCACAAGGGTCTATTGTACGCAGCCTCACCTTACATTTCTGCAAAGGGCTGTTTCCCCTCCCCACACAAGATCATACACCCAATAAAATTTTCAACAAAGAACATAGGTATACAATTAACAACAATTTTTAGCCCAAACAATAATTTTCGACAAAACCTTATGAACAATGATGATTTTTCCTTAAGAATGATGTCACCCAATCTATCACAGGGCTAAACCATGCATCAATCACAAGTGGGTTACTCAGATTTCACTCCAAACACAGATTTCAAGGCTAAAAATCACTACCAATCAACATGCATTATCAACATTCAAGTTCTACCAAGTTGATCCTAAGCACAACCCATGGCACAATTCAAAATTAGGGACCCAAAAATTTCGGATCTCACCCAAAATCAACATGGAAATTTAACAAGCATGCTTCACAATATGAGTTTCCAACCTTCATAAAAACATGTATTTAACATCGAGGAACATACCACAAGTGAAGATTAGGCAGAGAGAAGTAAAAATTAAAGCTTTTGGAGTGCAACAATGGTGACCCAATCAATTCTCCCGAAGAGACGAACAACAGTGGCACGAAAGAGCGGTGGTGGAGATTGTGGGAGAGAAGGAGAAGGTTTTAGGGAAAGAAGAGGGATTTGTGGGAGGTTTAGGGAGAGAATTTGAGGAATTCTAGGAGAGAATATGGAGGAATATGAGGAGGGTGGCGGATATAAGGTGAAAAATAAGAAGAAAATTAGTTGGGTCGATCTCCAGGTCGGGTCGCTCAATGGGTTAGGTCAATAAAAATTGAAATTTACCTCTGATGCACAGTGACGTGTGGTTTGCACAAGCCATTGTGCGACCGCATATCATTGTCCACCTCGTATTTTTATCCCCTAAATTTTCCCAGGCTTCTATTCAACATGAGACGGAGGTGCGATGCACAAATGGGCTCGTGCAGACTGCACAACCCAGTGCACATCACCTATAATTTTTCTTTTTTATTTCCAGTCTTCTGATTTGGCATGCGTTGAACTGTGTGACACGCACAACGTCTAGTGTGGTCCGCACGGTCTTCCACACATCCTATTTTTGCCCTGTTTTGCACTTGTTCATTTTTCTCCTCCATGCATTCCTAAAACAAACCAAAAACAATTAAAAGGTAAAAAAACAAAGTAAAAACACTTGGATTGCCTCCCAACAAGCTCTTGATTTTACATTGCAACTCGACGATAGTACCTCAATCTTAGTCGTTGTCGGATAGCATGCTAATCCGATTGGCGTGGCCCCATCCCAATAAAGGGAATTGCTCCTTAAACGTCTTCAAAACATCAACATATTACCGACTTGGCAACTCTTCAATCTTGGTCATCTTGCCCATTTTATAATCTTCAAGGGCATGATCAAGCTTTCCCTCTAGCTCTATCACCGATATTACCCTCAAGTCATTTGGAGGTCTTGTGGGTTGGCATACATTGAATGTCACCACTTCATTACCAACTCAAAATTTAAGCTCACCGAGTTCAACATCTACTAGAGCTCTCCCCGTGGATAATAATGGTTGCCTCAACATGATGGGCACCCCAACATCGACTTCACAATCCAAGATCACGAAGTCTGCTAGGAGAATGAACTTATCAACCTTCACCAATATGTTGAATAGGATTCCTACCGAATGCTTAATGGACCGATCAACCATGAGAAGTCTCATAGATGTAGGTTTGGTCATACCCAATCCTAACTTGTTGAAAACCACTAAGGGCATTAAATTGATGCTCACCCCTAGATCACACAACATTTTACGGAACACAAAGAGCCCAATAGTACATGGTATGGTGAATGCACTGGGATCGTCTCGCTTTGTAGCAACATTGCTTGTACTCACAGTGCTACAACTGTGTGATATATCAACGGTTCCTATATCGACCACCTTCTTCTTTTTAAGCAACTCTTTCGTGAATTTTGAGTACCCCGGCATTTGCATCAAGGCTTCAACTAAAGGAATGTTTATCGATAGCTTGATAAACATGTCAACAAACTTGCTGAATTTCTAATCTTCCTTCTACTTGTTGAGCCTTTGAGAGTATGAAAGAGGTCCCTTGGGTAGTGTGGTTGGCATACTTTGAACAAGAGGGGCGTCCTCCTCAACATCGATAGAAACTTGGGAAGGAGATTCAGCCTCCTCCCTTCCATCATCAATACCAACACTCACCGGGTCATTAGGTGCATCAAGCTTCACCCCAACCCCCAGTTCTAGAACATCTTTGTCATGCACGATCTATTTTCCTTTCGGCTCCCTAATAGCTTCAATGATAGGATTCTTTGCAACAACAACTGACTCCACAACATGCTCTTTCCCCACTCCACTTGTTCTCCCATTCCTAGTGACAATTTCCATGACATGAGCATCATTCTTAGGATTTGCGGTGGTGTCACTAGGTAGTGTTCCTTTCAATGTCAGATTCATTTGGGTCGAGAGGTGATTCATTTGGGATTCAAGATGTTTAATTGAAGCCAAATGAGAGCTCATAATTTGATGAAGTGTTGACACTTCACTTTTAAGCTCACCCACCCTAGTGTTTGTCGAATCCACTTTCTTCAAAACTAAGGACAACATGTCATCTATCTTTGATTGACCGAGATTTCTTATGGTGGGTTGGTATAAGGAATCCAACTTGTTTGGAGGCACATATGGGTTTAGGCTCGGGTGATTGAATCTATCACCCTCTCTATCATGATCTCTCTAATTTCCATCCCTTTCCTTGTCCTTGTTCCAACCTTGATTCTCATCCCTTAGGCAATAATAACTGGGACGAGAACCCACCGATACATAGCAAAGCTTACCATCCATAATGGTCATAAGCTCGTTATCACTAGCCTTTATCTCCAGTGTACTCACAATATTCACGGTCTTAGCACCACCTGCCCCCATCATGTGCTTGGCCAGCAAGTCTAGGGTCATCATTTTAGCCATGGTATCATCCCTCTCTTTATCCTTCCTTCTCATCTCATTTGTTAGGATGGATGTGGTCACTCCCGAGGTTGGAATATCCACCTACCTTGTGTGCCAAGCTTAGTTGGTCTTGGTCATACTCTCAAGAAGGCCGAGGCAAGAAGAAATTGGAGATCCATGAAGGTACCACCACCAAGATTGTTGACCCAAATTTATTCATTGATTTCAAGGATCTAAAGAATCTTTGCAACAAGACATGGTCCGGCAACCCATGGTTAGGACATAACACAAGCTTCTTTTTAAATCTCAACCATGCCTCATGTAGAGGCTCGTCGTGAAGTTGGCAAAAGTTGGTAATCATCCCTTAGCTGCATCATACGCGATGGAGGGAAGAATCTCGTTGTAAAGGCATCCACCAATTCATTCCAAGAGGTAATGGACCCATCTGGTAACTCCTCCAACCACACTGTGGCTCCCCCCGTTAAAGAGAAGGGGAATAGGCGTAATCGAACGGATTCTTGGAAGATATTTTGGAATATGAATTGTTGGAATATCTCCATAAAATTACGGATATAGCGGTTGGCATCTTCATGGGCTGCTCTTCCAAACATACCCTTAATTTGGATCAAGTGGAGCATTGAGTTAGTAATGTGAAATACTGTATTTCCCACTGTGGGGGGTAGGCAGATTGCACCTACTCCTATTTGTATCATAGGCTCGGCAGCTTCTACATCCATGTAGCCTTAGTTGACACTATCGTTGTCACCTACCTCACTCATGGACTAGCCTGCTCAATCCAAACACAAACAACAAACAAAATAAAAGAAAACAAGCACTCTCAAGGTGATTTCAAATCTACAATCAAAAAGGCTAAACAACTTAATTCCCCGGCAATGGCTCCATTTTTGATAATGTTCAATCGTACTCTACTATTAGGAGGTATCGGTGATCGTTAGAGCAAAACATATTTATAGTTCCCAACGGATGTCGGGGTCAAACCCACAGAGAATTTAGAGTTTAGCCTAGGTGATTATAAGAAAGAGTTCACAACGAGAGTGAGTAATATAAAAAAGGGGGAAATTGAGAATCTATCATAATTTCACAATTCAACAAACAAAACAATAAAGTAAAAATGGGATGTAGACAATAGAGAGGACAACTAGAGATGTGCGACAAATGGGACTCGAACATGGGATAGGGTGAGTGCTTATTCATGCAAGCTCATGCTAAGTGACAAGGGTAACTTTGGTTTTAGGCATGGTTATTTATCTCTCGATCAACAACCATATATTCAAAAGCCTTTAGTCAAGCATTATTGATTAATTAATAAGCAACCAAGTTATTGTTTAGGGAGGTCATACTATTTCTAGCTTTACACCCTTAAATGGGTGATTCCGTCGATTTGAGCTATTTCTAGCCTCAATCTAAATGGAAGCCCAAGTTCTTACTAGCAATTTCACATCCGAAGTCATGAAATCCTCTTTCAAGCAACAACATAACCAAGTAAGGAAAGTCCATGTTTGCAACCACCAACTTTAGAGTTACAATATAGTGAAATCACTAGACCAAAGTCAAATAAGCATTTATAAACAAGAATTAGCAACACCCACACCCATTTATCAAGTACCCATAATCAACACATCCCTAGATAAGAGGTTTAGCTACTCATGCTTAAGGAAAGAGATATACCAAATGGGTAATTCACTTTTCCTTCTATTCAAGCTAAATTTCTCAATATCCAAGCTCAATTAGCACACAAATGGTGGTTCTAAGAATTAGGAAGAAGGAATTGTGAGAAACCCTCTTCTTGTTCTTAGAAAGGAAAACTTGTTCACAAAGCTAAGAATATCTTTTTGAAATTCAAAACTATCAGAACTATTTATAATTATGCCTAAAGTAGGTTTATAAACATTCCCAAAATATCACATAAACTTGGACAAAAATACCCTTCGGGTGGTGTGCGGCGCGACGTGCGATTCATATGTTGTGATGTGTGCATCGCACACCCTGTGTCAATGATCTAGTGACTCAACAAATAGGGAAGCTTCATGTGAAGGAGGTACAGTTTGCACAAGGCATTGTGTGCATCGCACAATGACCACACCCCTGGTTAAATTCTTCAGTCAACTTTCATCTCCATGCGGTGGGAGGTGCGGTCCGCACCAAACCAAGTGTGTGTAGCACAAGGGCCGCCTCTTTCAGCAGAATCTTCGTCTTGTTTGCTTACTTCACATTTTACTCCTTTTTGGCTCTTTTTGGGTTCATTTCCTTCTTGTTCATCTTTGATCATAAGTACCTGCATAGACATCAATAAAGTCCATAAGAACCTCCAAATCTTATCAAAACAAAGCAATAATTCATGAGTAAAGGCTCAATAAGTTGGTAGATTACCAACTTATCAATCATGATAGAGGTGTATCACCGCTATAGTGGCTGACACGGGACAAAAACTCAAGAATCCTCCCAGTTTTACTCATTTTGCAATACACCTTCAAACCTTGACATTCCAGACCAACCCCTTCATATAAATTTTGATATCAGGAGTTCTACTCATCCGAATTCATTTCCAAAAGGTCCTACTGAAGGATGTGGCTCACATTTGGTTTACGTGGTGGAAGGACAGTAGCAGCAGGAATGTAGCTCATATAACTTGGGACTGCTTTGTTGGAGTCTTTCTGGATAGGTTCTTTCCAAGAGAGTTGAGAGAGGCTAAGGCTGAGGAGTTTGTGAATTTGAGGCAGGGATCTATGTCTGCTCAGGAGTATGGGTTGAAGTTTACTTAGCTCTCCAGGTATGCTCCAGCAGTGGTAGTCGATCCAAGGGCCTGGATGAGTAAGTATATTTAGGGTATTTATTACTTGGTTAAGAAGGAATGTAAGACAACTATGTTAGTTAGAGATATGGACATCTCTAGACTCATGACTTATGCTCAGCAGATGAAGGAAGAGAAACTCAAAGATAGTGAGAGGGAAACTAAGAGGGCTAGGACAGGTAATTTTGACTACTCTTAGCAAAGGTCGGGCAGTAGAAATCACTCACAGTTTTAGCAGAGATCTTCAGCTCTAGCATATTCAGTAACTAGTGCTCCATCTCTCAGGCCTAGTGACGATCAGAAAAATAGGTCATCAGGCTCTAAGTCTCAGGGCAGTGTTTCAGGTAATTGGACTTTTCCAGCATGCCCTAAGTGTGGTAAAAATCATCCAAGTGAGTGTCTTACTGGTAGAGAGAGGTGTTTTGGATGCGGTTAGATTAGCCATAGGTTGTGGTAGTTCCCCTCTGCAAAGCAGGGATAGGGAGGTAATTAAGCTCAGACCACTACTTTACCAGCTCTAGTAGGTCGCACAACACAACAGGGTACTACTTCTGGTACAAGTAGCAGTTAGCGCCAAAAGTTCCTCTATTCCATGTCATCTCATCAGGATCAGGAGAGTTCCCCAGATGTGGTCACAGTATGTTACAAGTCTTCTTTCTTGATGATATGCCTTACTAGACCCTGGGGTTTCACTATCTTTTGTAACCCCCTAGATTGCATGTAAGTTTGGAGTCAGTCCCGAACAGCTTCCAGAACCCTTTTCTGTTTCAACTTTAGTTGGTGAGTCAGTCTTAGCTAAGAGGGTATACAGAAATTGCCCAATCTCAGTCCTCTATAGAGTCACCTAAATAGACTTAGTAGAACTAGATATGACCAATTTTAATGTCATTTTTGAAATGGATTGGCTATATGCCTGTTATGCCTCAGTCGATTGTAGAACCTGAGTCGTAAAGTTTTAGTTTCCATATGAGCCTATCATAGAATGGCAGGGTAGTCCTCTAATGTCAAAGGATCATTTCATATCTTACCTTAAGGCCAGAAAGATAATCTTGAAAGGGTACATCTACCATATAGTTCAGGTTAAGGATTTTGAATTCGAGACCCCACCTCTCTAGTCAGTTCCAGTAATCAGCGAGTTCCCTAAAGTGTTTCCTGAGGATCTGCCTAGAGTCCCTCCTGAGCGGGAGATAAACTTTGGAATAGACCTTCTCCCAGATATGCAGCTCATATTTATTCGTTCTTATAGAATGGCTCCAGCTGAGCTGAAGGAGTTGAAAGCTCAGCTAAAAGACCTCCTAGATAAAGGTTTCATCAGACCTATCATCTCTCCATGGGGTGCTCTAGTTCTCTTTGTGCGTAAGAAAGACGATTCACTCAAAAAGTACATCAACTACAATCAACTAAAAAAAGTCATAAGCAAGAACAAGTATCCCATCCCTAGGATTGATGACTTATTCGACCAACTTCAGGGTGCCATTTATTTTTCCAATATTGACCTCAGATCCGATTATTATCAGCTCAGAGTTTGAGAATGTGACATTCTGAAGATAGCCTTTGGTAGGTCACTATGAATTACTAGTTATATCTTTTGAATTAACGAATGCTCCTGCAGCTTTTATGGACCTGATGAACAGGGCATTCAAGAAGTACTTGGATATGTTCATCGTTGTCTTTATAGATGACACCCTTGTTTATTCTTAGATTATGGAGGAACATGCAAACCATCTGAGGGTTATGCTGCAAACTCTCAAGGATCTCCAGTTATTTGCCAAATTCAGCAAGTGTGAATTTTGGTTGCAGCCAATTACTTTTCTTGGTCATGTGGTGTCTAAAGAGGGAATTCGAGTGGATTCACAGAAAATAGAAGCGGTAAGGAACTGGCCTAGACCCACTTCTCTGACAGACATTAAGAGCTTTTTGGGTTTGGCTGGGTACTATAGGAGACTTTTTGAGGGGTTTTCATCTATAGCTGCCCCGTTGACCAGGTTGACTCAGAAATAGGTTAAGTTTTATTGGTTTGATGAATGTGAAAAAAACATCCAGGAATTGAAGACTAGGTTGACTACAGCTCCAGTTTTGGCTCTAACTGAGGGTTTAGATGGATTTGTTGTATATTGTGATGCATCTAGAGTTGGCTTAGGTTGTGTTCTGATGCAGCGTAGAAAGTTCATTACATATGCTTCCATACAACTTAAGATTCATGAGAAGAACTACCTGACTCATGACCTTGAGTTAACATCAGTTGTTTTTGCCTTAAAGATTTGGAGACACTACTTATATGGTGTCCATATATATGTGTTTACCAACCATAAGAGCCTCCAATATGTGTTCACCCAGAGGAGTTAAATCTTCATCAGAGGAGGTGGCTTGAGCTTCTAAAAGATTATGACATGAGTGTGCTTTACCATCCGAGTAAGGCCAATGTAGTGGCTGACGCACTTAGTAGATTGTCTATGGGTAGTGTGTCATAGGTTGAGGAAGAAAAGAAGGAATTATCTAAGGATGTTCACAAGCTTACTTGTTTAGGGGTTTGCCTTACAGATTCAGTGGATGGTGGTACTAATTCAGAATGGGTCAGAATCTTCTTTGGTAGTTGAGGTGAAGGAGAAATAAGATAGTGATCTCATCTTGCATCAGTTGAGTTGTCCATCAGCAAAGAGTAGAGGTTTTCTCCCAAGGGGGAGATGGTATGCTTTGTTATTAGGGTTGTTTATGTGTTCCGAATATAGATGAGTTGAGAAAGCGAATTTTGACAGAGGCTCATAGCTCTAGATACTCTATCCATCCCGATGCCACCAAGATGTACTGTGACCTATGGGATATCTATTGGTGGAATAGCATGAAGAGGGACATAGCAAATTTTGTAGCTAAGTATCCAAACTGCCAAATGGTAAAGGTAGAACATCAGATACCCGGAGGTATGACTTAGGATATTGACATTCCTACTTGGAAGTGGGAAGTGATCAATATGGACTTCATTACTGGTTTACTGTGTACTTGCAGATAGCGCAATTCTATATGGGTGGTAGTAAACAGGATGACTAAGTCAGCTTATTTTTTTACTGTCAAGACTACCGATACGACATAGGATTATGCCAGACTCTACATCCGTGAATTATTCAGATTGCATGGAGTTCCCTTGTCTATCGTGTGATAAGTTGGTAATCTACCAACTTATTGAGCCTTTATTCATGAATTATTGCTATGCTTTGATAAGATTTAGAGGTACTTATGGCCTTTATTGATGCAAACTCAGGTACTCATGGTCACAAGTATAAAAAAAGGATATGGACCCAAAAGAGCTCAGTTGAAGTATGAAGGTGATCAAAAGAGAAGAAGGATCAGTTAAGAGGTGTAGCCGCCGTGCGACACGCACAATGGCTGGTGCGGTGCGCACCTCCTTTCGCATGACACCTGAACTCAAACCAAGTTACTGGTCTACTGGAGAAGAGTTGTGCGATGCGCACAAGGCGTGGTGAAACCGCACTTCGCATCGCACATCTCTTGAAGGGCATTTTTGTCAACTTTTATGTGATGATTTAGGAACCTTCTAAAACCCAATTTGGGCATTGTACTCAATAGTTTTTGAACAATTTTTACAATATTAAATAGTTTTCCATTGAGATAGGTTCCCAAGAAAGATAGAGGTGTACTTGCTATTTCTCTTCTTCAACCTTATGAATCCACCATTATTGTACATATTGAGCTTGGATATTGGATATTAGCATACAATGAATGGAAATTTGAATTACCCTATTGGTATAATCTCTTATTTCCTTAGCATGAGTGAATAGTTTCCTTTTCTAGGGGTATGTGTATGATGGGTATTTGAATTTGGGTATGTGTCTTGTTTAATTGTTCTTATAATTGCTAAATTGATATGGGTCTATTGAATTCTCCAAGTTTTAACTCTAAAATTGATAGTTGCAAACATTTATTGAACCCACTTGGTTGTGTTCTTGCTTGAAAGAGGAGTTCATGATTTCAGATGAGAATTCAATAGTGGGTACTTGGGATTTCCACCTCGATTAAGGCTAGAAATAGCTTAATCGATGGAAAACACCCATTTAAGAGTCTAAGCTAGAAATAGTAGGACTTCTCCAAGCTTGTATCGGTTGTTTTGTGATGAACCCATGGTGCTTGAATAAAGACCATGGAAAATATGTTTGGAAGATCGAAAGATTGACAAACATAATTATAACCAATGCCACTCATATCGTTTATTAAGAATTTGCATAATTGAACAAGTATCCTCACCCATGTTTGAATCCCATAGGAAACATACCCCTATTCGTCCTTTTATTTGATACAAACCCGTTGTTTACTTTATTGCGCTGTTTGAATTGCGATTATGACAGATTCCCAATTTCCTGTTTTCTCTCATTTTACTTTTTATGTTATTTGAACAATCACTCTATTGGTGATTAATATACGATAATCATTTGGTGACTCATCTATTCTCTGTGGGATCGACCCTGACACTCACCGAGAATATAAATTTTGTATTGCTCTGACGATCGCTATCACCTTTTTATGGAGTGTTATTTGAGCGTTATCAAAAATTGTGTCGTTGTCGGGGAATGGTTTTTAAGTAGCCTTTTGATTGATGTTTGAAATCACTTTGTGAGTTTTTATTCATTTTTGACTGTTTGAACAGGTCACATACATAAATCCCTCAAGCACCGCTACCAACTACTTTTTACACGACCTATTTGCACTTGAGAAGGTGACTATAGTAGACCGTAAGTGAAATATATAGGGAGCCGAGGGAGCAATGGGTGAGACCTTCTGTAAAATAATTGATGAATGGAGAAGGAATGGTGCGAGAAGGGATAGAGAGCTATCATTCGCTAAAAACTTCTTGAATTCATGGCCATGAGTGTGGTAAGCCATCCATTTGAGACGGTTAACACCATTGGTGTTGTTGGGGCTGTAAAATTAGTAGAAGATGTGAATTGTCCTAGTGAAAATAGGGAAGAGGCATTGGCTGAAAACCATGAGATGGGTTCCCATGAAAGACCCTAACAAGAAAGCCCAAGTTTGGGGAGACAATATCATGGGAATCATGGTTGGAACGTTAAGAATGATGGTTCTTGGGTCGAAAATATACTTGTGAGAGTGCTAGAGAAGGTGGAGTCCACTGACGAAGGCATCAGAGAGTTGAGATACGGTCTTGGGAGTCTGGCTCAAACTGTGCACTCACACTCCATCGCCATCAAAAGGCTCGAAGAAATAATGTTATGGCTCTCGTCACAATTCAAATCTGAGCAATTGAAGAGAGATAAGGGAATAGATGAAGTGAGAGACCTAACCGACCCCGTGGAGATTACAAAGCCAAATACGAGTAAGCCTAGAAATAAGAGTACTTGGGGAAATGGTTTATCAAAAACTCTAGATCATAGAAACAAGGTGCACAAAGTTTACAAGCCCTTTCCTAAATGTCCACCTCATTTCCCTCAACAACTATTGCAAGAGAAAGAAAAAGAACAACCAGGAGGGTTTGAGGCTATGTTGAGGAAGATCATCGTCAATGTTCCATCAGGCGGTGCTTTCAATAAAATGCCTGAGTATGCCAAGTTCGTGAAAGAAATGTGCACTATGAACAACTTTGTAGATTGTGGGGTTGTTCACATGTCTCCTCAATGTAGTGCAATATTATCGGGCAAATTTGTTAATGATGAGGCGACTCTAGTTGTGTACACCTTTTGTGATGCAAATGGGGTGCATAGATCAACAAAATTAGTGTGTGATGAAAATGTGAGTGTGAACTTGATGTCACTAACCACCTTTAGATGGTTGAAGCTTGACCAACCCACCATCACAAATATGAAATTGCTAATGGCGGACCAGTTGATAAAATATTCCGGGGGAATTGGATATGATATTTTGGTGAAAGTGGGTTGGCTTGTGTACCCTATGGACTTTGTTGTACTTGATTGCACTAGGAGTTTTGAAATACCAATTGTTTTGGGGCTGCCAAGTCTAGAAAAAGGTGTAACATTGAACGATATGGAATTGGGAGAATTTAAATTCTCCGTGAATGAGGAAGAGGCAACCTTTGATGTGCGCAGGTACATGAAACAGCCAAATGACTTTCAAATGGCTTGTGCAATTAGCAAGATCGAGGAAAGTGTTGAATTACATGTGAAAGAAGGGTTCGTGGAGCATTGGAAGCCATTTTATTGAATTATGATTGCGAGGGAATGGAAGAGTATGATGAAATATATTATGCTTTTGTGGGAATGGTTTCTTACTCATATCCTCCAAAGAAGCTCGATCTTGATCTAAAGAATCAACAAACGCCTCCCTCCAAACCCTTCATCTGTGAACCACCGATATTGGAGCTTAAACCTTTGGCATCACATTTGAAGTATGCTTATTTGGGTGTCAATGAGACTTTGCTGGTCATTATCTCTAACAAGTTGACTGAAAAACAAGTGGAAGCATTGCTCAAGGTTTTAAAGAAACATATTTGAGCCCTTGGGTGGACTACTGCTGACATAATTGGCATACCCCAGGGAATATACATGCTCAAGATCAACCTTCAAGAAGAGTGCAGACCCTCTATTGAGCATCAAATAAGGCTAAACCCGCCTTTCAAGAGGTGGTGAAAAAAGAGATTATTAAATGGTTAGATGTAGGGGTGGTTTTTCCCATATCTAACAGTACCTGGGTCAGCCCAGTGCAATGTGTGTCAAAAAAGAGTGGAATTAATGTCGTGCCCAATGAAAAGGACGAGATGATAGCTTTAAGACCCGTGATAGGATGGAGGGTGTGCATGGACTACTAGAAGTTGAATTCTTGGACCGAAAAGGATCATTTCCCTCTCCCTTTCATGGATCAAATGCTTGATAGATTGGCTGGCCGAGGTTTCTACTATTTCCTTGATGGATATTCCGGCTACAACTAGATCTCAATTATCCCAGAAGACCAAGAGAAAACAACCTTCACTTGTCCCTATGGGACTTTTGCAGTTAAAAGAATGTCATTCAGATTGTGCAATGCCTCAACTACATTCCAACGATGCATGATGTCCATCTTTTCAGATATCGTGGAAGATACCATGGAGATATTTATGGATGACTTTTCTGTTGTTAAGGATGAGTTTGATGATTGGTTAGAGAACTTAGAGGAGGTACTCAAACGGTGTGAGGAAACAAACTTGGTGCTAAACTGAGAAAATGTCGTTTTATGGTAAAAGAGGGGATAGTTTTGGGGTACAAAATATCTAAAAAGGGGCTTGAAGTTGACCAAGCCAAAATCAAAGTCATTTCCAAGCTACCTTCTTCCAAGACTGTAAAATGAATAAGGAGTTTCTTAGGTCATGTCGGGTTTTATAGGAGCTTCATCAAGGATTTTTGAAGGTGGCATACCCCTTGTGTAAGTTGCTTGAAAAAAGGCCAAATTCAACTTCGATAGTAGTTGCATGACAGTCTTCCTCACACTGAAAGAGAAGTTAACATCTGCCCCCATCATTATTGCACCATATTGGTCAAAACCGTTTGAGCTTATGTGTGATGCCAGTGGTGTAGCTTTGGGGGCAGTACTTGGTCAACGAATGGAGAAACTCTTCCACCCAATCTATTATGCAAGCAATACACTGAATACAGCCCAAACGAATTACACTATAATGGAACAAGAGTTGTTGGCTGTGGTTTTTGCCTTTGAAAACTTCCGGGCATACCTTTTGGGGACCAAGGTCGTCGTTCATACGAATCATGCAGCGATCAGATACTTGATGACCAAGAAAGACGCCAAGCCCCGGCTAATTCGTTAGGTCTTGTTACTCCAAGAACTAGATTTTGAAGTAAAAGATCGAAGGGGATGTGAGAATCAAGTAGCGGATCATTTGTCAAGATAAGAAGAATAGGGAAGGCCCATAGGGGAACTTGAGATAAATGATTCATTTTCCGACGAGCACATTTTGGCTGCCTCGCATGATTTTACACCATGATTTTCTGACTTCATGAACTTCTTAGCAAGTGACTTATTACCAGATGGTTTAATGTCACATCAAAAAAATAAATTCATACAGGATGTTCAGAAGTTTTTCTAAGATGAACCCTACCTTTTTCGGGTTTGCACCGATGGCATGATCCGGAGGTTCATACCCAATATTGAAATGATGCACATCCTTAAGATTTGCGATTCTTCACCCTTCGGTGGTCACCACGGGGGTATACGAATGGCCTCAAAGGTATTACAAAGTGGGTTCTATTGGCCGACATTTTTTCAAGATGCTCATGATTTAGTGAAGGATGTGACAAATGTCAACGTGAACGGGGTGTGTCTCGACGCCATGAACTCTCATTGACACAAATCCTTGAGGTTGAGCTATCTGATTAATGGGGCATCGATTTCATGGGGTCGTTTGTGAGTTCGTATGGGAATACTTTCATTCTAGTGGCTGTCAAGTACAATTCCAAATGGGTAGAGGTTGTGGCATTGCCAAACAATGAAGGAAAGAGCGTCACAACTTTCCTCAAAAATCATATGAGAGGAAAGACCTCCACAAATTTGTTGTAAACTGAGCACCCCTATCTGAAATGATGGAAATTGGGACACCATGAAGTCGAACTATTTCACTAATATACAACTTGGCATAATCTTCAGCAGTATAAGTTGTCCTGACTGGCAAAAAGTGAGCTGATTTTGTAAGTCTATCTACAATCACCCATATGGAATCATACTTCCGATAAGTACGGGGTAAGCCTGTAATAAAGTCCATGTTGATCACCTCCCATTTCCAGGTAGGTATCACTATACTTTGAGTTAGACCTCCGGGTCTCGGGTGTTCTATTTTTACCTGTTGACAATTCGGGCATTGGGCTACAAACTCTGCAATATTTCTCTTCATATTATTCCCCCAATAAATCTGTCAAAGATCATGATACATCTTCGTCGCTCCTGGATGGATTGAATAGCGGGAATAGTGAACTTCTGCCAAAATTTTCTCCCGAAGCTCCCCGACGTTAGGTACACATAGACGACCTTGATATCTCAGAACCCCATCTTTCTTAAGCTCTATTAGTGGTTGCTTCTGTTGTGGAATTCTCTAGGTTTGGTGTCACACCCCAAAACATGGGAGGCAGGACTGGCACCCGGAGCCCCAAAAGGCCGAGAGCGCCAAAATTAAGTGTATCTCTATTGAACCTGTTGGGAGTTTGTGACCGACAAGGTCTCCAAATATAGCAATTAGAAACACTGATAGCTCAATAATAGGTAAGCAACTCAAGGCCGGCAAGGCTAATATCATAGTAGATAGCTAATAACAAGGCCGACAAGGCCATACCCAACATGGACATACATATACACATCTACAAGGCTCTACGAGTAAATAAAACATCTCATAGCCAGGACAGGGGCCTGGACTACCCATTAACTGTACATATACATAACCTGATCAAAATATAAGTCACTACAATAAATTCAGCCTAAGGCCACACTAATTCTAGACAACACTTAAAAAGTGTTGCCAAAAGTATCTAAAGGCATGCTTTTAAAGTGTGACCTTTGTTTGAATTTTTGGGCCACAAATAATTACGCAATGCTTGAAAAGCGTGCCTTTATATGTTATAGATTACACTTTATAAACGCTCCCAATATTTATAATAATTGACAATGCTTGATTATGTATATTGCTACACTTCTAAGTGTTGTATATTTATAACGGAAAAGGGTCAAAAATATCCTCAAACTATTTGAAATAGAGCAAATATACCCTCTGTTTTATTTTGGGCTCAAAAATACCCTTGCCGTTAATATTTTGGACCACAAATGCCCTCCAACTTAACACCCTATTTTCTGTGATGATTTGGCAGTCACGTGGTCGTCCAACTAGGACAAGGCCGCTCCACACGGCTGCCACCGAGGATCCCATTAAATTTATAAAAAGGGGCCAAAAATACCCTCGAACTATTTGAAATAGAGCAAATATACCCTCCATTTCATTTTGGGCTCAAAAATACCCTTGCCGTTAACATTTTGGATCACAAATACCCTTCAACTTAACACCTCATTTTCTGTGATAATTTGGAAGCCACGAGGCCGTCCAACTAGGACAAGGCCACTCCACATAGCTGCCACCTAGGATCCCATTAAATTCAATAGTCTGACCTATTCTTTCAATGATCTGATCCACTAATTACTCCGACACACTCTCAATTAAAAGCTATACTAAATGTAACACACTTCATTTGATAAAAGACTTCAAACAAATCTGATATGGACATAAAAATGAATTCTTGCAAGTTATTAATATTTAGCATGCCATTAAAATAGAAAAAAATGTAATTTAGCGACTATATCGGCATCTACATTGAAGCCTATTTTTTTTAAAGGATAGCTATTATTTATAAACTAAGGTAGAGCATACATCGAAGATACATCTTCACTGTCAGTGATAAGTACCTTACTAAATGCTACAAAGAAATTAAGAAGATGACCCACAAAATTGTACTCATTGTTGAGAAAAGAGATATGAAGAAGCAAGAAACAAAAACAGATCAAATGGATGATTTGGTGAGCTTGTTGTTGGAGGGTGATAATTTACTTGCTGAATTATTTATTGGTTAAGTTTAAATTTTGTGCACCTTTTGGATTTAAATTTTATACACGAATAATATATAGTTTTTCCTAATGAATGATATGGGAGCTCGCTGCCCATATCAAATTTGTTTGAAGTCTTTTATCAAATGAAACGGGTTAGGTTTAGTATAACTTTTAATTGGGAGTGGGTCGGATCATTGAAAGAATGGGTCAGACTATTAAATTAATGAGATCCTAGGTGGCAGCTATGTGTAGTGGCCTTGTCCTAGTTGGATGGCCTCGTGGCTGCCAAATCATCACAGAAAATGAGGTGTTAAGTTGGAGGGTATTTGTGGTCCAAAATGTTAATGGCAAGGATATTTTTGAGCCCAAAATAAAACGGAGGGTATATTTTGCTCTATTTCAAATAGTTCGAGGGTATTTCTGGCCATTTTTCATAAATTTAATGAGATCCTAGGTGGCAGCCATGTGGAGTGGTCTTGTCCTAATTGGACAGCCACGTGGCTGCAAAATCATCACAGAAAATGGGGTGTTAAGTTGAAGGGTATTTGTGGTCCAAAATATTGACGGTAAGGATATTTTTGAGCCCAAAATAAAATGGAGGGTATATTTGCTCTATTTTAAATAGTTCGAGGGTATTTTTGACCCTTTTCCATATTTATAATTATAAAGGCAACATTTATAAGTATGCTTTAAATATTTTTATAAATTTTTTCACTAAAATTAATATTCCCTCCCTATTTTTTTATAGGGAAAATTTACCCCCAAAAACAAAATTTCTGAAATGGAGAAAGACATCGCTGCTCGCTAAAATTTCTCCAATTCAGCACTTCGGCGAAGCTGACTAGCATTGACGAATTTGCTTCAACAATTTAGCACCTCGCCACCACCATCTCGCAGTGACTATCTCAGGTAGGGTTTCAACATATTCTTTCATGTTTTGATAAACTCTTAAATTTCTGCACCTTCTCACCATTTGTGATAGAGGAACTGTTAGCTGTGTGTATTTCTTCCGAGAATTTGAAAGTTGAGTTAAATTTCTGTCAGATTCTTACCATATTCGTTGGTTTTATATCAGAATTGTTAGGTTCCACTCGTTTCTATTTGTTAAAATTATTTAAAATTTTGTGGAACTGAAGCTTATATTAACACCATAATGTTATTTAACTGGGCATAGCAAGTGAGTTACTATTTTTTGCTATTTTACTTCTAATAGTTACGAGGTCTCGCAAATTGGATGGAGAAAAACTTTGATTTTAATTATGAACTCAGTTTCCCGAAAGTAAAATAAATAAGTAATATTAAGAAAGAAGAAATTTATCTCCTTATGTTCTGATATTGAGAAATTTTCTAATGATAGATTGTTTCGGAAGCGGCTTAGGGTGGCAACTTTGGAGAAGTATACAAAAGGTATGTTTGTGTCGCTTACTGCTCGAGGCTATTGGATTCCCTGAGATTTTGGTCTTAGGTATTGTTTTGAGTGTAAGAAGCATGATGTACCTTGGTAGAGTAAAAGCTAAAAAATAATATTAATATAGTGTTTCAACTGGATCTTGACACTGTTCTTAATTTCTACTCTAACTATTACAGTTTGAAAATTCTGTAATAATTTGAGTATTGAAGCAAATAAGTCAGCCCCTCCTATTTTCACTATGACCAAGCATAGTGTTATGAGAGAACAAAATGTTAGTGAAAACTCTAATTATGATATATTGATGTTTGGTTGAAGAGTAGGAGAAACAAATTTTGATAAAACACTGGTTCTAGTGTTCAATTGCATTTAATATGGTTGACGTGGAGCTAGTTATATCTTTCACCTTAAACTTGAACACTAGAAATAATAATCTTGAGAGTACCTTTGCATAGATGATACTAATTATAAACCAAAATTTGAAATATCTAGGTAAAATTTCAATTGTATGACTGTTAGAAATGTAGGAAGTGTAACTGGCTTCAGCTATAACATGGCTTACTAAAATTCGTTTGATAAACACTGGTTAAGGAATCTTTTTGAATTAAAACCGGTTTCAACTAATGTGTTACTTGTGGTGTCTTGGGTTCATGAGTTTCAATTGGGAGTAGGGGAGACTATCTTGGTTAGATAGATTAGACATCTAATGTGGCTCCTGGATTCTTCCAAGATACTTGGAGGGATCCTTACAAGGAAACTTTGTGAAGTTTCAATTCATTTGTAACAACTCTTACTTCCACTCTACACTCTCTAGATCCCACTTTGCGGGATTATACTGGGTAATGTTGTTGTTGTTGTAAATAACTATGTACTTCTTATAGTGGCCAAGTTTCTCTTTCTAGTTTCTCCCTTGGGGATTTTGCTAATTGTAAGGTTTGTAGATCCATCATGAGCGAAATGTCTAGTAGAAACTTCCATCAGGAAAATAAGGGAGAAATTATTAAGTCTAAAGTGTAGCAAATAATTGTTACTGCTTCACCTAGATGCTAAATTTATGATACAGTGTAGTTCCATTGTGGGAACATATTCCCCAACTACCTATTTTCCAAGGAAGAACACAAACATTTTGCGTCTTAGATGGCATGATTGACTTCCACAGCTCATTACATAATTTGTACTGTAGCCTCCTTTAATACTTATTTTACAGCATTTTCTTATTGCTGAAGTTAATATACCTACCTTTAACAATAAAAAAACACAAAACATCTTGTGTCTATGTTAGTTTCTTGTTTGTGGATGACATTTGTTCCAGAAATGGGGTTTTGCTCTGTACCAGTGAACATATCATTTTTGTGGTTGTACTATACCTGAATTTGTTCCAGAAATGGGGTTTTGCTCTCTACCAGTGAACATATTATTTTTGTGGTTGTACTTTACCTGAATCCCTTTGTTGGACTTGAAATAATCTTGTCATACTGGTATTATTGTTCTGCAGGTATGTGCACGGGGATGTGAAACCTAAAAACTTTCTTCTTGGAACTCCCGATGAGAAAAAAATGTTTCTGGTTGACCTTGGATTAGGTATGACATGGATATGTAGCTTGTATCATAAAAGAAAATATATTCAACAAGTATTAGACATCCCTTTATATAAAAATTTTGCAATCTTCATCATGTTTTATTTTTGTGCAACAATTTATTTGTTTACCTGTTCCGAGTGTTGAAGAAATTAAGTGGTGTGATACTTCAAGTGGTCTTCATGCTGAATATGACCAAAGGCCCAATGTCTTTAGTTACAGTAGTCAACAATTACTCTCTATTTGCATGCCTTGGTTTGCATTTCTAAACTGTATTCACTGACTAGTAAGAAAATCATTGCTTAAGGGGAACTGTAAGGTATGCTAGTGTGCACGCTCACCTCGGAAGAACTGGAAGCCGGAGGGATGACCTAGAATCGCTGGCTTACACACTCATCTTTCTGCTCCGGGGCCAGCTGCCTTGGCAGGGATATCAAGTTAGCATTTTCTCAACTTAGAATGCAACAGAGGCAGATGCATGCAGCATCGGGTTCATACAAACCCAGTATGTCCACGCAGGGCATAAATTTATTTATAAAATCCACTGAAATTGCTACAAACAGAAGTGCTGAATCCATAATTTTAGAAAGGGGGAGAGGATTGTTTCATTGCAAGTCAAAAAGAGTAAGTTTCCAATCTTCAAAAGCTTGATCTGGAGAATTCCTTAAAGTAACTCTCCATCAGATTCAGCTTTTGTAAGATTGGTGACTCATCCAAGGTTGCAGTTATACTCGTCCACAGTTTTAGTTGGTCTAGAGAGCATAAGCTTCATATGACTGTAAAGTATCGAAATGAAGATGACACTTCCACTGTTGTGAGCTTGATGTGTTAAAAGTAGGGAAGTGTAGATGGAGCCTTTTTTCTTCTATTTTCTGCCGAAAATGTCCATTTTGAATGCGTAAAATGTATTTATGAGGAGAGAGATGCATAATGCATTACCACGTGAGTGATCGGAATGGGATTAGGACGCAATTCTTTTTTTTTTGAAATTTACTTGCAATTATCATGGCAAAAGAATCTGAATTTGCAGGAAGAGAGGAACTCTATATAGACATTCACTTCAATTATAAATGGAACAGGTCGTTTCAAGTTTTATTCCTAAACAAAGTTATGATGTATTGATGATGCAGAATCAAGCCCTGTAAGTTCAGAGCTGATGCTTTCCATGATACTGCCTTCCCCCCTCAAAAAGAAATGGGGGAAAAAGAGAGAAGAGAAACGACTCGAATACATTTAGAACAGGAAGGATAAAACTAAATCATTTCATTTTCAAATTATGGAGTGCACTGCAAATTTTATGATTACTTATTTCATGTGTAGGTTTATCCCACCCAAGCGATTCTATTCACTCAACTTCATCAGATCTGCTAGAAAGACTAATGATCCACCTTTATTAACTGGACCATGCCCAACATCAAAATCTTGGAAACCTTATTTGTTAGTATTGCATTTGAACTCCATTTTCCTTTGTAAATGTTTGGGGACTGTTGTTGCATTTGCTCTGTGCAGTTTTCTATGGATCCTTTATCTCAGTTGTCTTCATCTTATTTCTACTTTGCAGTCTTGAGGTATTTTGGAAGGATTTGGTGGACTGATCCTTTTTCTTCATTATAATGATGAAAAGAGAGCAATTCCAAAAGGTGGGGCTCCAGAATTTTTTTATCAAAGCTTTATCATCTAAACTTGACCTTGGAACTACTTTATATGCCTTTTAATCCAACTATGCCTCAATCCGTTATGTGCCTTTGAATGCTGAAATTAACTCTTTAGATGGAAACAAAAAAAATGGTGAACTAAAAAGTGGTATGATCCTCTTTTAGAATGTGACATTCCATAAAAGACATGATAAATGGATGAGTCCATATATTGTACTGCTTCTGTACTTGAAAAGTAGTACTGACAGTGGCATTACTGTATGGAATAATCTATAGCTAGATTCAAATTTTGGAAATAGAGACACGAGAAGTATGAACATAGTATTTCAATATTTAGCTTTAAAATATTGACAACTTCTTAAGGCTGCATCATCTGCAGATGGAATGTTAGTAATTTCCTTTCAACTTTTTGATTGATCTAATAACTATTACTTTTATGGTTCCTTGATCAGGACCACCCTTTGAACTTTTCTTAATCTAGATGTGGCGTCAAAGAATACACGTACAAAAAGCTATTAACACGGGATATATACATTCCTAAGATAAGTTGTTGAAGTTTGAATGAAAGCACTACTCATTTAGAGACGGACCTAGGATTTAAGATTTAAGGGTTCAAACATTAAGGTTTTTACCATTGAATATATTGAAATTTTAGTAAGCATTTACATATAAAGTTATTATCTGCTTTGAAAGTACTGGTTCAAATGAACTTGGTGCTGCAACCTGCATCCACCTTTGTATACATATACACTCAGAAAAAGGTTTGATATTAGTCAAAATTAAATTTGTTTGGGGAATATAGTTAAATTTGAATTGGATGGCTTTCAAAAGAAAGGCAACTGGGGAAATCATATAATGAAAAGGTCTCATGTGAAGCTATGAATTCTTTATTCCTCCAATTTTTCAAAGGTTTGTTACTCTGGTATCATTAGTAATAAATAATAAACTAGGAAGCACGTTGGGGTATAAACCTTATGTACAGTGGTACGAATAAATGGCACATACGAAGGTACATGGAACTAGAAAATTCAGGCTTAATAGTTGGTTCAAAAGTTTGTTAAATTTTTATTTATAACTTGATTCTGTAGAGTGAATTGCTAAGATTTTGTTTGTAGTTGTTCGTCTGAAAGAGTTTTGTTCTATCTTTAAGCTGATTTTTTGAGTTTTCAACTAACATTCAGTTCTGGTACTAAAGGGAAAACCAAAGTTTGTACCTTCCAATGATGAATTAAAGATAGTTGTTGAAGAGATTATTAAAGCTATGGCTCTGTCATGGAGTTACAACTGAAACGTACAAATCAAGTGGTGAAGCCTTTTTGTCTCTGCTCAGGTACAATGGCTTCCTCACCATTAAGGTCCATTTTGCTCGATAAAGTCCTTTTCTTCTAGTAAAAATAAAATAAAATTACTAACTAGCTTTAGCTATTGTGATGAAGGAGATAAAATCACATAGACGTCTGATGCTTCAGCTATTTACAATTAAAGGGTAAAAAAAATTAGCTGATTGACATATCATATTTAATGAGCTGTGTAGATGCGGGGGAATCAACTTCTTGTTTATTGAATGATCTATCCTGTATCTGATTGGTTCCAGTGTGCTTTTATTTCCCTAAATTTCTAGCAATTCCAGCACAGACAACTCAACATGGTTTTATAAGATGCAGAAGAGTCTTGGCTTGTAGCATCTTGATAGTTTAAAAGCTTTAACGCTAATGGACTGAACTTATTTGGTTCCTTATAACTCCCTATCTCATTGCAGGTTGATAATACCTTGATATTTGAAGACTATCCTGACATAAAGAAGACAAATGTTGGCTCTAGATTGCCCAAATTCACAAGACAACTTTGAACCATTATATGAAAGTATACATGTCAAAGGCAGCTCCAACAGCTTGAAAAATAATATCAGACTTTAGTGAGGATGTAACATTTTAGTTTCGAACAATTGTGATGTTTTTACATTTGATTTTGTGAATTTATTACTTAGTCACATCTTGAATCTTACTTTACTCGAATGTGTAGTACAAGACATGCTTTTTAAAAGTTTATTGAAGATCTGTACATTTGAATTATGGTTTTTGAGTTATTTATTAGCTAATATAGTGTTTGAGATCATTAAATAGGACAATAATGTATAATTGTGATAACTGGATATTGCAAATAAAATGATCGCATATAAATAATATTTTATAGCATACACAATATTACCACGCTTTAAAAGTGTGGCCATATGGATGTCAATGTGTGGCTTATTGACAGTAAATTGTGGGATGTACACTAACAAAGGCTACACTTCACAAATGTTGTTTTAGGGGAGGTTGCAACGGGCACACTTTGCAAGTGTGGCCTAAGGTAACAAAGGCCACGCTTAAAAAGTGTAGTTTGAGGTCATGAAAAATATTGTCATATGAGGTGCTATAAACGTGACCTTTGTACCTTATAGACCACGCTTTTAAAGCGTAGCTTCTAAAGCAACACTTGAAAAGTGTGACCTTAGGGCAAAGGTTACGCCAGTTTAGGCCACCCCCAGAAAAGCATTGTCTAAAGTCAAAAAGTGTGGCCTTTGATCAATGGCCACACTTTTTGATAGTTTAGACCACACTTTTCAAGGGTGAGTAAGACCTAAAATGTTGTAGTGAGTTAGACCTTTGACTCGTCAGCTCCAGGAAGAATAGAGCTTACCAAAATGGTTGAACTCTGCAACTCCTACTGAAGAGGTCTGTCTGGGTTTCTGTCTGGACCTGCAGGCATGAATGCAGAATCCTCCGGGGAATGGGGACGTTAGTACGAAAATAATGTACTGGTATGTAAGGTAGAAACATAATAGTAAGTTGCAAGTAGTAAATCTGAACAGGATATAATATAAAACTTGTAAACCGTAATCGGTAAGACTCGTTAAGCTCTTTTCTCCTTTATTCTTTTTAGAACACAACACATGCATTAACTCACACCACAACTCACTCTTTATAACACACGGTGAACCACAATAGCGCCTCGGCACACCCTATATATAATAGCCTCAATATGGCAGTAGCGCCTCGGCGCACACTGTGTATATAATGGCCTCAATATGGTAGTAGAACCTCGGTGACACTATGTATATAACGGCCTCAATATGGTAGTAGCGTCTCTCGGCGTACACTAACAAGCAATCCACGCATAATAAGCATATTACTAGATTGACCTTCAAAGCTACTCTTGTTAGTTATGAAGGTTCATTTAGATAACTTCTTTAGCCTTGACTTACTAGATGTTGGACTCAACTTACCAAACACATATGAATGGGGATTTGACTTGCTAACCTTCCTTTTATACTTTCTAAAGCTTGATTAGGGATCACAATACAAAGAAGAAACTCGACAAAAGTATAACTTATGTTTCGTGCAAAAAGAATCATATTTTTATAAGAAGGAGACTTGAATCACCATAATGTATCACTTAGTTCCTTAAGACTTGTTAAGTTACCAAATCAGCTCTCTTACAAGTCTTAAGACTTCCTCGGCTTCCCACATCATTTCCTCAACATTATTATTTCTCCACAACATTTTTACTTAGGCTACTTCTTTGGTTCTGAGCTTTCTAACTTGATGATATAGGATTGAAATTGGTACTTCCTCGTAGGATAAGTCTTCAAAAAGTTAAACATCTTTGATAGTTATTATACGTGAAGGATCCCTATGCACTTTCGTAGCATCGATACATGAAATACAGGATGGACTGTCTCCAACTCTGTAGGTAACTCTAGCTCATATGCCGTTTTCCTACCTTTCGAGTGATCCTATACGGTCCGATATATCTTGGACTAAGCTTTTCCTTTTTACCAAACCGCATAACGCCTTTCATAGGCGAATCCTTTAGGAAAACCCAATCATTAACATTAAATTCCAAATTTCGATGTTGCACATTTGCATACAATTTCTGCCTACTCTGGCCTGTTAGTAATCTTTCTCGGATAAGCTTCACCTTCTCCATTGCCTGATGAACTAGCTCGGGCCCTAACAATTCTGCTTCCCCAACTTCAAACCATCCAATCGGTGGTCTACACTTTCGCTCATATAAAGCTTCATAAGGAGCCATTTGAATTCTTGCATGGAACAAATATTATAAGCAAACTCAATTAGTGGCAAATGGTCATCCCAACCCCCTTCAAAATCTAGTACACAAGCTCGTAGCATATCCTCGAGTGTCTGAATAGTGCATTCCGCTTGTCTATCTGTTTGTGGATGAAAGGTTGTACTGAGACTTACTTGAGTACCTAATCCATTCTAGAAAGACCTCCAGAAATTTGCTATAAACTGAGCACCCCTGTCCGAAATGGTGGAGATTGGGACACCATGAAGTCGAACTATTTCATTAATATACAACTTGGGATAATCTTCAGCCATATAAGTTGTCCTGACTGGCAAAAAGTGAGCTGATTTTGTAAGTCTATCTACAATCACCCATATGGAATCATACTTCTGATAAGAACTGGGTAAGCCTATAATAAAATCCATGTTGATCACCTCCCATTTCCAAGTTGGTATCATTATACTTTGAGTCATCCCTCCAGGCCTCTGGTGCTCAATTTTTACATGTTGATAATTTGGGCATTGGGATACAAACTTTGCATTATTTCTCTTCATATTTGTCACGCCCCGAAGCTACTCCCTGGAAGCAACACGGTGCTCAGTGTCACAAGTGACCCCAAGCTAACCCATGGCATAGCATATCTATATGAAAATCAAATTAAGGCATGCTCTGTGTGGAAGCTAAACAATTTAATATCTGAATACGGGAAAAGAGCCCAAAAGCCTGAATAAGTATAATATAAAAATAGTTTAGTGTTGACTGAATGACAACACTAACAACTGTTGAATCTAGTCTATGTCTGAAAGCCATCTAACTGAATAGGAGTTGCTGGGACATGCCCCCAGCTAACTCTAACAAATATGAGAATAAAAGTAAATATTGATATGAAGCATGTTTATTATCCCCGACTAATGAGGACTCACCACTGAACTGATGGGTACAGACTGAAAAACGAGCTAAGCGCGGTCTGGATGCTGGGCGCCTGAACCTACATCATCAAATGATGTAGCACAAAAGTATGCGACAGTACTTGGAATGTACTGAGCATGCGGGATATGTACTGAGCTGAACGATATATAATATAACTGAACATGGAAATAGATATGCTGAAGTATAACTGAAAAATGAACTGAGTGCAATGACCAAGTATAAATCATGAAATAACATGCTGAACTGAATACTGAAAATACATATACTGAATACAATGTCTATGCAATGAGAGTCTGGTTGTGGGAGACACTATTAACCGACATACCCCAAGTTGAGCTAACTATGGGGCCAACCTGTAACCCTGGATGGGAGGGTGTTCATACCTTGCCAAGGGTACGAACAAGTTTGACGTGGATCCACTACTGATGTACACAAGGGACAAGGGTGTCAAGACTAATATGATGGGTGTCCTCTTGAAAACCTACGGTGGCGCCGTAGTTCTGGAACTTAGAGATTTCTACTAAAGGTCTCAGCCTAAAGTTGATGGGTGAGCCTTCATCCCTTAGTTCGCTCGGTGCTAAGTTTACTCCCAACTGAATAAGCTAACATGCAATTATAATATTGGATAGCTCAAACACTGATATAATCTGAAAATGCATATAAACATGCTCAAGGATATGACATTCAAATTCTAAATCATGATTATCTGACTTTTTCTGACTAGCAAGTGTAATTTATGAAGTACTGAAAATCATCACAAGCTAGGGTTTCTGAGTTTTATTTATGAGACTATACTAATCCTCCAAGAACTATAGACTAAGCATCATATGAATTGCAGTAACTGAATAGCAGAAAAATCTCTAAGGTTTACAAACCCTAGGTCTGAATAATCATGGGGAAACTGAAAGGAATGACTTAATTCTAGGGACCTAATGGGTGAAAGGAACCCACTAGTGAAATCCCACATACCAGAATGAAGATTCTACGATTGAACCTTTGGATTCTGAGAGGAACTTGGAGGAAACCCTTTTTGCCTTGTTCTTGAGAGAGAGCGTTATGTTCTTGATTGATTTGCTAAGTATCGAATGATTAAGGAGTAATGAGGGAAAATAGGGTTAAAGACCCTTTAGTTACTCCCAAAATAACTTAGGATCGGAATTAAAATAATTAGGAAAAGACTGGACTGCCCCCAACTTAAGCTGGAATTTTCGGGAGAAGCCTCCGCAGGATGGACCGCCCGACGGGCGTCGGACCTGCGACGGCCCGTCGGCCCTGGCGTCGAAATGAGGCAGGAGGGGCAGGTCCCCTGGAGAGTTTTCACGGGCAACTCCCACGGCCCATGGCATTAGCTCGTTGGGGGAGAGAGGCTGGGACGCTGGGTGCTGGCACGAACTACCCGACGGCCCCTCGGACCGTTGACGCCCATTGGGTCCCTCGTCAGGCTGGAGCCGGCTGGGCTAAAGAGTTGGCTTCCCTCACGGACTGCTCGACGGCCCGTAGGACTACCGACGCCCGTCGAGTCCCCCGTCTGGATGGAGCCGGCTGGGACTGACTCCTGGACCCTTCCTACGAGGACCCCTGACGGGCCGTTGTGGACACGACGCCCGTGGGTCAGCCCGTGGGGCTTGACTAGGATAAAAATTTTTGAGTCTGGCTAAATTTTGGGTTTCTAATACTGGTTTAAATTCTGGGGTGTTACAATATCTCCCTCTTGGGATCTGTCGCGCCACATTTTTCTCGCGAAAAGATGGGCCATCGACGTGACAACTCTTTTTGGATGGAAAAGAGTGAAGAGTCGCCACCTAACGAATTTAAGGCGCGTTAGGGCACCATCTAACTGATTATAATTAAATTAAATTTTAAGTCTACGCAACCAGAGAATCGGGTAAGGGTTCAAGTTACCTCGAAAGGAAGGTATTAAGCACCTTTCGAGGTCCACAAATGTGGGTCCCTGCCGAATTCGTTATTTATGTGGGAATTAAGTGATAAACAAAGGGTCAACAATTTTATTAGCCTATTATTAACTAAGTAATTAAACAAATAAACCTTTATGTTAAGCAAGTAGATAAATTAGTTACTAATAGTCTAAGTGAGAAAAAAAGATCATGCATATAAACCGCATTTAAGATAAGGAAACGAAAAGGAGATCAGCGAGAAGACAAAATTGACACAAGAATATAGAAAAAGAAACCTAATTACTAAGTGATTTAGATAACTACCCCAACCGTCTAATAAAACAAGAGCTACACTTAGGTTAGTTTTAACCTATTCGGATCAGCGCCCGGCTTATTATCGAAGACAATTCCAAAGACATTGTCGTATTCTGCTCGGGTCGATTTCCATCATATCCGTCTATCTACCCACCTAAGTTGGTTATTAAGATTATTTTACCTAAGTGTGTACTAAAGAAATGAGAAAAGTCTATCGTACCCTAGTATGCCTACTCGTCCCACTTAATGTCCAAGAGGCATTGGACTACTATTTTGGATATGAGTCTTAGACAATAAGATTCCAAGGCTACTTAATTAGACTCGGGATTAACGTCAATCAAAACATACATGGACTGAAAAACAAGTAGCACATAAATGATCTCACATAGGCCTCACAATTCGTACAATTAACACTTTATATAGCATGATATCTGGAGAACGTGCAAAACCACTTATTAATTAGTCCTATGAACAAAGTTTCTAATTATTTAACATGCTGTAAATAAATCTAATCCTACAAACCGGATGATTGATTATTTTAACCTGCTAAAACTATTTTAAAGCTATAGGCATGAGAGCTAATTAAATTAATGTGTTGAAGCTAAATTGAACGTATAAGCAGAATCTTTAACTTAACATGCTGAGCCTGAATTAATCCTATAGATGTGGTTTCTGAATGTTTTAAAAAAAGGGCTGAAACAGTCATGCTGAACCAGTTTTACATTCTGAAACAGTTTCTAACATGCTGAGCTGATTTTAACATGCTGAAACGATTTTAACGTGCTGAATCCTATAAACAGAATGATCACTTTAACAATCTGAAGTTTTAATCCTATAAACAGAATGATCACTTTAACAATCTGAAGTTTTAATCCTATAAACAGAATGGTCACTTTAACAATCTGAAGTTTTAATCCTATAAACAGACTGGTTATTTAGCATGCTGAAAATTAACAAGTCCTATTGGCATGATATCTACTTAGTTTAAAAATGCTGAAACATACTAAACCAGGTTTAGCATTCAGAAACAGTTTCTAACGTGCTGAACGGATTTTAACATGATGAAACGATTTTAACATGCTGAAACAGTTTCAACGTGATGAATCCCATAGGCAGGATTTCTAGTCATGGTATATGCAGAAACTGAATTAACCCTATAGGCATGCTATCTAAAATACACGGAACACTGATGCTGAAATCAATTTTTAAACTAGACATGATTTTGATTTTGTTTAAAAGATGAAGCTGATTTTAAACATGGTAACTAGCTTTGTTATTTATATGCTGAAATTGATTTTTACAACTTAAAATATGGTAGCTAACTATCATAAATGCTGAAACATATTTAACTTATAAACATGGCAACTAAACAGAACTGAAAACTAGTTTTAAGCCATAGAGCATGCTCATTAATTTTAAAGCTGAAACGAACTTAAACCTATAGGCATGTTTTCTAGGCGCTTTCAAACAACTAAGGCAAATAGCACGTAGTTTGCCCCTCCCCCATAGCAGTCCCCCAAAGTATCTTATTTATCGTCAGAGTTTTACAATAAATTATTACAGACCAAAATAATGAACAGAATTTAAAGCTAGAGAACAGGTTGTCCCGATACTCAGAAATCCCGATCCCGAACAACTCTTCACCACCTCTAATCAGAACCTGTTAAGCATGTAGACGTAGGATTCAGAGGATCTCATTGCAACCCATAAGATCGTCCCTGACATGTCAGAGTTCCTGAGGATCTCAAGGATCCTAGACAGTGCTTATGTCAGTGAATAGGGGTGCGTTAGAACCTCCGTTCTCCACCAAATGCCATGAAGCCAAGCCAAGATGAACCCAAATATAATCATACAAACAACCAGCAATACTATAAATAAATACGACCCTTTTTTACAAGTACACTGATTCATAACTAAGGCATATAAATAAAAGAAAGAAAAGAAATGATCAGGCAAACAACAAGGCATAAATTCTATAGGCATGTTGTCTACCGATTCAATACACATATATCAATAGTTCCATGGATAAACATAGATGTACTAGAGAGCATATCTTAAACTACAAGGAATCATACATTTGAATTAAAAATACTTCGATAGGAACTAACCAGTTAACCGTAAACACAAGAAAATATATAAGCTCCGACCCTTAGCAATCAATAATTCTCAACCAAAAATAGAAGTTTTCTTTAGAATATGAGAGTAGTAGATGTCAAGGTCTTCCCGATGAATGAAAAAGAAACTGTGTTTTATAGTGAAAGTAGGGGACTCAGTTAAAGGAAGGGAATAATTCAAATAGTAAATCAAGGAAAATCTTTACCTACCATAGTCAAATCAATATGTCATTGAATTACCATAAAGAAGAGAGAAAATAAAGTCATACCAGAATAAAGAAAAATCAAACAAAGAGAAACTTTACCTTAATTAAAACACAGGATCAATCAGAATACAAAAATGGGTCTGATTTTATTTTCTAAGCATAAATAGACCAGTAGCTGTCAATTAAGGGTAAAATGAGTCAACACTTTACCATAATTAAACAGGTAACCAAGTTATCAATACCAAAATCCTTTCCCAAAATCAAGTACTCGAATCAATTATATATGAAACAATCAAAGATTTACCGTGAATAAACAAGTACTAAGGCTAATTATTCATCAATTGGAATCAATCATGGAACTCACAAATTAACTTGCTATAGATGGGATACGGAGCTTGTCATGGAATCATATAAGAAAGGAAAACATGCTTGAATATAACTATTGTATTTCAAATTAAGAAAGCACTAACACAGAATCATTAACCAAAATTGAACCTAACAGAGAATTAATAGTAAAATCACAATCAGTATTTGTTGAGCACAGAGGGATACGAATAGACAAGTACTAATCGGAACTTAGTCACGGAGTTTACACAAGAAATCGTGAATCAAGATAAGGAGTTACCATTTGGCATGAATATAGGCTATCTTTCAACCCAATACAACATGTTGAACAAAATTGGTCAACCCAATGACACCGGACGAATCACAGGCCACGTTTCACACTTGAAATACAACATGATAATCAAACACACTTAGACATAGATCTCGCGACAAAATAAACTCATGATCGATTTTTCAGAATTGTAAGAATCATGATTTTTCACATATCGTAATAGGCAGCCAAACCCAAACACTCATAATAGGGTTTTGAATCTCAGAACCTGTAAACGTGGAAGACGATACACTCGAGCATAAAAATGAGACAAAAATCAGACCCCAAAAAGATCTGCAGGAACCATCATTCCACTTCGTCGGAGTCTTCCACCGTCCGTCGGAGGCAAAGAAATCTTTGGGTTTCGGATTCGTCCGGAGAAATCCGTGGCTTGTTTTTGACCCGCTGATGGCTCAGTGGTGGTGCCGACTTTGGGGTTTGCTCACCGGCCGAGGAGGGCCGGCGGCGGTGGAAATGGAGGAGAGGAGGGAGAAGAGAAAAGGGGAGGCGGCTTTTTGCTGGAGATGGGTAGAGAACGAAGAAAGGAGAGAGGGCTGAGGGGTTATGGTGGCCGCTTCACCGGAGATGGTGGAGTGGCGGTGCTTCGCCATTTCGATGGTGATGGCAGAGAGGGGGAAGATGATGGGGATGAGGGTGGTGGTGGCTGGTTTCGCCGATGATGGAGCAACGACGGAGGGAGAGAGAAGAGAGAGAGAGGCGGCTGGTGAGGGAGTGAGTTTGGGGTTAGGGTTTGGGGGGTGTGTTTGTTTAAAAGGAAAGAAGAAAAGGGGTTTGATCTCGGCCGTTGATCGTATTAGATCAACGACTGAGATTGGATTAACTTTGGGATTTAAAATTGGGCCAAATTAGCCCAATTTAGGCTAAAATTAAAATAAATTGGGTAGAAAGGGGCTAGGATTTAAATAATTTGAGATTAGAAATTGAATTCGGACGGCTATTTAATAAATAAACTACTCCGTTTATAAAATTTAATAGATAAAATAATAATTAACGATAATTATTAAAAGATAAATTATTTTTAAAAAATAAATAAATTACGTATATATATTGTACGTAAAATAAATGACATGTAATATCATATGAAATTTATGATAAAAATAGTAATAATAGAGAATAATTATATATTTATATACTAATTTTAAAGTGTTAACACATAATTTATTTAATAAATCAAGTAAAATATATAATAAGTTAATATTTAAAATAATTATTGTTATTAAAATAACAGCCCGAGAGAGGTATAGGGAGGTCAAAATTGGGTGTCAACAGGATCATTCGTCCTCGAATGAAAACTAAACAAGCTGAGTTTGGAGGGAAAGAGCTGCAATCCCTACCAACTGAGTACTAGAAACTGACATCTAACTGCACTGAGTTCCATGAACATACAAGTATGCTGAAATGCAAGGATAACTGATGGAACAATGTACTGAGACTGAATTACACAAGAGTAAACCAAGAGACCGGAGAGGAACTATTACCGTAAGCTGAAACTGACTCGGAGGGAAAGAGGTGAGGGTACTTGGACATCATGGCTGCTTCTGCTTCCTAAGTAGCTCCCTCTACTTACTGATTCCTCCACAAAATTTTAACTGAAGCGACTTCCTTATTCCTCAACCTACGAACCTGAAGGATAAGAATCTCAACTGGAACCTCCTCATAGGTGAGGCTATCCTTCACAACCACACTCTCTAAGGGTACTATCGAAGTCGGATCACCCTCACACTTCTTCAACAAGGAAATGTGAAAGACTGGATGAACCGCTGCTAGTTCTGTTGGTAACTCTAACTCATAAGCCACATTAGCAACCCTTTTCAGGATTCTTTAAGGACCTACATATCTAGGGATGAGCTTCCCTTTCTTGCCAAATCTCATCACTCCCTTCATAGGTGACACTTTCAGGAAAACCCAATCATCGACTTCAAACTCTAAGTCTCTTCTCCTAAATTCTGCATAGGATTTCTGACGACTCTGAGTTGTCTTAAGCCTGTCTCTGATAAGCTGAACCTTCTCCATAGCCTCATGAACCAACTCTGGTCCAATCAAGGCTGCTTCACCTAATTCGAACCAACCAACCGGTGATCTGCATCTATGCCCATAAAGTGCCTCATGGGGCCATCTGAATGCTGGAGTGAAAACTGTTATTGTAGGCGAACACTATGAGAGGCAGGTGATCATCCCAACTATCCTTGAAATCGATAACGCAAGCTCTCAACATGTCCTCCAAGGTCTGAATGGTACGCTCTGCCTGCCCATCCGTCTGCGGATGAAATGTTGTACTGAGATTCACCTGAGTATTTTTTAATCCTTTTTGTTCCTTCTTTCTCTCTTCTCGCCACTACTTCTATCACCAATCACTCTTTCTTCCTCTTTTCTCTTTGTCTTTCTCCGCCACTACCATCATCATCACCTCCACCACCATCTTCTCTTCCCATTTCCTTTCTCTCTTCGTCATCCCACCACCACCTACACCATTAGGATGAAACTCGCTTAACAACTTAAATATGCAATATAAAATCTTATTTTAATGCGAGTGTATAGTTGCAAAGGAATCGAAGGAAGAAAAAAGGATGATTGAAGATAGAGATAATGATGCGAAGAGAGAAAAAAAGGAATTAAAAAAATTGTATAGCCTCGTATGGCCACTACCCCTACTATTTTAAAAAGTTGGAGGGTGTGACAACAAGTGGGTGTTTGTCCATGAATTATTTTTATTTTTTTCTGAAGTTGAATTTCGAAAATGATGATTGACCATAAAAATTTGGCAAATTTCAGAATTCAAAAACAAGAAAAACTGATTTTACTTTTTACTCTCACTTCTCTCACAAAAAATTAAAAACAACTCCAGTTTATATTCATGGCCAAACATAACTCTAACTCCAACTTCAACTCCAATTTGTATTTGATTTTCACGGTCAAACGAGGCCTAAGATAAATAAAAAAAAAAGCGAAAAGGGACAACAAGGAAAAAATATCATAAATGATGATGTGTCAGCTTCATCATAAGATCGCCGCTCCACTCGTTTGGTCTTACTTTTTCTAAATAAAAAATAAAAAAATAACACAAAAGCTCCCTATCTTTAAACAATATTGTAATTTCCCATACCATTTCTTTTTAATCTTTTCTCTTTTTCCCGCTATATTATTTTAGTATACAGATAACTATATGCATTCTATGGTGGATTTATTGATTCTTACACTCTTCAGCCATAAGCAAGAACCTTCACTGGTACGTTCTTCTTTTTCGTGCTTTGTGATCCCCTTCCCTATTTGACCTATCAAGCAATTGCTACTTCTGCACTCTACTTTTCCACTTCCCAATTCAATTTCTTAGATCTCAAATGCATATTTAAACGAATTATGTTTGATATTTGTTTCTGCTGTAGATATTTCATTGAAATTTGTCTGACTCTTCTCTAATCTGATCAGGTGATTTGTGATATGTATCGAACCTGGCATAGTTCACCTATGGATTTAATGAAAGATTTTGGTGGGGTGAAATGGTGTGTTCTGCGTTTAGGTGGGTTTTAATTAGGATAATATCACGGTGGTGTGATGTGTTAAGAGTCTTAGGTTGGGGGTAGTGCCTAGTGGTGTTTGAAGATGACTGATGTTCAGCAACAACTGCAACAGAAGCCCGAGAGCACAGGGGATGATGCCCACTCTGAATTTGAGAGGGGATGGGAGGAGTTAATGCGCGGGCACTTGGATGACTGTATGTCATTTGCTTCTTGTAGTTCAGCACGCAACACTGAAGATGAGGACGATGACAGCGATGACCTTGTGAGAAGAAGAAGGAGGAGGAGTTCCGAAATTGAAGGCAATGATAATCTGGCTGAGTCTTCTGCTGCTAGGCGGAGGGGTTCACGGATTTTGAGTAGCTGGGCTGCTAGACAGGCAGAAGATATGATTACTACTATTGAGAGGAGGAATCGTGAGTCCGAGTTGATGGCACTTGCCGGTTTGCACACTGTGTCGACACTTGATTCTTCGTTCTTGAGAGAATCACAATCTCCTACTTCAAGGCGTCACGGTGATGCCGAGAGGACAAGCAGTAGGTCATCGACTATTTTGCAAATGTGGCGGGAGTTGGAGGATGAACATATATTGAATCATGCCCGAGAGAGGGTAAGGGAAAGACTGACACGCCAGAGGAGTGTGGATTCTAACACCAATATTTCTAGTACTAGTATTTCAGAAAGCCGGGAGAGTGAGAACCGTGGTAGTTTGGTGGATGCTAATGAGAGTGAGAATGAGTATGATACTTGGTCTCATGACGTTATTGGACCACAGGTTGAGAACAGCGAGCATGGAAACTCCAGCCGCGAACAGTCTCCTGATCTAGGGGAAGTTGAGAGGGAGAGGGTGAGGCAAATTGTTCGTGGATGGATGGAGAGTGGGATCAGTGACCATTCATCTAATGTCTCCCAGAGGAATGGTGGCCCAAGAAGTGAATGGCTGGGGGAGACAGAGCGTGAAAGGGTGAGAATTGTGAGGGAATGGGTCCAAATGACTAGTCAACAAAGAGGAGCTCGTGGTGGCAGAAGGGAAGCACAGTCCAATGGGTTTCGTGCTCAAGTTGATCATGTTCGTGATGGGTCTGTTGTTGAGCATGAGGAAGGCCAGCCAGAGCATGTACACAGGGACATACTGAGGCTGCGTGGGAGGCAGGCTTTACTTGATTTGCTTGTGAGAATTGAAAGGGAAAGACAGAGGGAACTTCAGGGTCTGTTAGAGCATCGTGCAGTTTCTGATTTTGCCCACCGCAGTAGGATTCAGGTTAGTTTTATTCTTCATCCAGTTTTGCTGTTCTTTTTTTCCTATGGAATCCTTAATAGAAGACATGATTTCATTGTCCGTGAGGGCTGTGTGTTTTTATCCTTTGTTAAATTATGAAGTTTGACATTTTGAGGCTGAAAACTGAATTAACAGAGATGTTCACTTTCTTGAACTGTGCTTGTTTTTACTTTGTTCCTCTTAGAGGTAGATGTAACTGGCCTTTTTGAGTATTGCCTGTTGTTATTGGAGGTGTCTTTGAGCTGTTAGCTAATCTCTTCTAGATTTTATTGCTTACTTGCTTAGGGATCTTATTTTGTACACTTTTACAGTCACTACTCAGAGGAAGGTTCTTGCGAAATGAAGGGCCTGCTGAGGAAGAGAGACCACCTTCAATGGCAGCAAGCGAACTAGTTCATCTTAGGCAACGCCACACTGTCTCTGGGCTCAGGTATATCGCCTGGTCAATTGTGATTTGCAGCAGGATTTGTCTCAATAATTGACTTTTAATTACCTGTTTGAATCCTGCCCTATGTAATAAGTTATTAAATGTTTGTTTCCATGTGATATACCCTTTCAGTTTGTGGTAGAACAGTAACACCTAGTCCAATTTCCTTCTGCAGCTGTCAGAATAATTCACGTTTTTATAATGGTTGTTTGTAGAGGAATTATGGATCTTGTTGTTGAGGTTCCAGCATTATCCGACTAGGTTCTTTTGTCCTGTTTGTCTCAATAATTGACTTTTAATTACCTGTTTGAATCCTGCCCTACGTAATAAGTTATTAAATGTTTGTTTCCATGTGATATACCCTTTCAGTTTGTGGTAGAACAGTAACACCTAGTCCAATTTCCTTCTGCAGCTGTCAGAATAATTCACGTTTTTATAATGGTTGTTTGTAGAGGAATTATGGATCTTGTTGTTGAGGTTCCAGCATTATCCGACTAGGTTCTTTTGTCCTGTTTGTTGATGCCCATGCCCAAGATCAATTATTCCTAGAGTCCAACTTGGATTGCAGTGCTACTTAATTCTACACTGCTGATTATCTTGCTAATTAGCAATACTTAAATCATGGAGTTTCAGTTACAGTTGCCAAAACGTCTGGGAATGTACCCAGCAGGTTCTTTACTAGCAAATGTATTGTTGGCCCCGGGGGGGGGGGGGGGGGGGAAAGGGGGTAAGATGTACAATATATATATATTTCAGCATGCATTAGTTATGGAAAGAAATTAGAATACTGGATTTAACCTTAATTTTGCACTACTTAAATGTGAGTTAACTTCTACCAGCAAATCAAGATTGCACCTGATTTAGTTTCTGTAGAGGGGCAGAACTTACATCTTAATGGGAAAAAGAGGATTGCTAGACATATGCTTCTTCTATCTTACGTGGAGTATTTGGCAACATGATTGGTGATCTTACTATTCTCATCTCAACTCAAGTTGGCGTTATTTGGCTCTTAAATTTTATTGCCCGACCAATGTCATTGATTTAAGATCACTTAATACTAAAAGACACATCAGTACAAGTCTAGATGTTAAAGTAAGGTCGTTATGTGTGTCTAAGGATTAGTTTGGTTGTTTCCCTCTAAATGCTGCAGGTGAATTGGTCGCCCTTCACATTTCAGTTCTTTTCTCCTTTTCTGTTCGTGGTGTATTTTCTCGAGTTCTGTTTCTCTTCTGTCTATAATTGACTGTAGGGAGGGCGCTTCGCCTCGGTTAAGACACACTTCAGTGTAGGCAAGGCGCTAAGGCGTGTGTCTTATTGCCCATGAGTTGTATCTTGAATAAAGCAGCACTAAACAATAAATATAATCAGCAAAAGAGAGATATTAATTGTTAAGGGGACAACATTGTAAATGAATTTGTTACTTTTTTCTTGCATTACATTTATATTTTAACTTTTTCTTCATTGCATCTTTTTTAACTAAAGCCTACACTTCAATTGCGCTCTGCGCTTAAAGCCCTAATAGACATGGAGCGCTTTTTAAAGCTTTCACCTTTGGCAAGACTGTTCTATTGTAGTACTGTATAAATCAATCAAGATTATGCTGGTCTTTCACCCATTTGGATCTCAGGCGAATTGATATGAAACTTCAGCATGTTAACTGTGGCTAAGAGTGAGTTGAGGTAATTGAATGAGGAGCTTATGTGAAAAGAAAATGAACTAGAGGATTAAGTAGCTTCTACGATACCACCTTTTGATATTAATGTTAAATAGATCTTAGTTCGCATGTCACAATGTATTTGTTCTTTCTTATGTAATGCTTGCAACATTCTTTAGTAATCATTTAATTGCGCATATCTTAAAAAAGGCTCGCTTAGTGGGTAACTCTCCTTTTTAGAATTTCTAGAAGCACTTGACAAAGAATCCGCGTTTTCCATTTTCTGTTTCTTTATGGAGCTTCAATCTTGGAAATATTTTCTGCTTTGTGTTTCGTGCTTCATCATATCTCTTGCATGAGATGGGCTACCTAAATGATTTGCATAGCCTGTCATACTTTGGCGTGGTTCACACTTTTTGTACTCTTCCTTGTGAAAGAGAATCTGCATTTATAGCAAAATGATTATTTTTATCATGTTGATGCATGGGTTTGTGACCCTTTTATCTCAACCAGGCAGGGATTTCGCTCCAGATTAGAAAACATTGTACGTGGTCAAGTGAGCAGCAATTCTGAATCTTCATCTAACAGTGGCAACGGTGGTTTGAGAAGTAACCAGGCTCATGCAAATCCTTCACAGGAGGTACAGAATGAAAATCTTGAGCAGCTGCAGTCTAGGGAGCAGGAGCGTATTACTCATCAGTTGCCTGATCACAGAGAGAGTTTTGATTCCAGTACAGCTGGTCAGGCTGCAAATTCGCTAGCGTCTCCTAACCAAGGAAGGGGTAGAGTGGAACCTGTTGTTGAAACTGAGGGAGCAAATCAGCTCGATGCAACTTCTAATGAACGGACTCATGGAACTACGGAGAATACAAGTGGGAATTGGCCACAAAATCAACCAATTGCTTGGCCCCCTGAAACAACAGCTGACATGATTAGAGATGAACGTCGTTTACCAGAAAATAATGAGGTTTGGCATGAGGATGGGTCACGAGAAGCTGTGCAGAATTGGTCAGAAGGGCCTTCTGATCCTCCTAGAATGCGTCGTTCTGTCCCATATAGGAGAATTAGTAGATTCCATCCGCCCGATGATGATAATGTGTATAGTATGGAACTCAGGGAGCTTCTTAGCAGGTAAAATGCACGTGTCATTCTGTTTTTCCATCTATGCTTCTGAGGTATTGTCATTTATTTGTTGAGATTCTTTGCCTGGTAGGAGGAGTGTTTCCAATCTTCTTCGCAGTGGCTTCCGTGAAAGTTTAGATCATTTGATTCAGTCATATGTAGAAAGACGAGGCCGTGCTCCAATTGACTGGGATATGCATAGGAACTTGCCTATTCCTACTTCACCTGAAAGGGATCAGGATCAACACAATGATGAGAGAAATGATGCCCAACCGGAAGGAATTAACAGGCCTTCACTTGTGCTACCATCTCCTCCTGTACCTCCTCCACAACCACTTTGGCATCGGGATTTGCACCAGTCCAGTTGGCCACGTCACACTTTGCATCGTTCTGAACTTGTAAGCTTACCACCCTTTCCTAGAAGCTATTGTTATATGGCCTGATAATTTTTCCATTTGATAGTGATACCTTGTGACTAATGCATCTACTTAATGAAAAACACTTCTAATAAACCAGTGGTGGGAAATATCCAAAAACTGATTGCCTTATCAGGGTGAATATAGGGGCATCCCTTACGGGAATCAGATGATCGGGAATCTTTTCTATTTTCTTCCCTCTTCTAAGATTTCATGGACCCACAACTAAGAATATTGCACTCTTTCCATGCTGGCAAGAAAAACATCTAACTTAGTAAGTACATATTTTCTCCAATATGAGCATAATATTCTGTTCATACCAGTATCTATCTATAATAGATTCACGTCCACGGTCTTTATATGTTCGGTTAATGATGTCAGTATGACTATGCTGCTTTATCGGGAACTGGGGTCGTTTGGTTTAGAAGCAAGTCATGCAGGGATTAGGATTGTACTACATAGATTAGTAATGCAGAAATTGAAAATGTAAGGATTGTAATGCAGGATTAGGATTGTTATACATAGATTAGTAATGCAGGGATTAAAAATGTAAGGATTGTAATGTAGGGATTATTTATTATTGGATGATTGATATGTTGTACTAAAAATTATTAAACGGTGTATACTTAAAAATTGTGCTTATTTTCTTGTAACAAAATGTAATATTGGTCCACATCAGTGGCGGAGCCAGAATTTTCTTCAAGGGTGTTCATATTTTTAGGATAGGAGTTAGGTGAAAAAAAAAAGAAGAAATAAATTAGTAATTATTTTTTAACTTAAAAGCACGGAGTCAAACACGAGTTTTTTTTTTTGATTAGTAAAAAGATTAGAACTTTTTTTTAAAACAACAAAAGAGATTTTTTTTGTTTTTTAACAACAAATGAGCAGAATTTTTCGTTTTCTTTAAACAACAAAAGAAAAAAATTTCTTTTTTTTTTGTAAACAACAAAAGAGAACTTCCATTAGTGTAAAAAACAAGTGTAAGAGACCAGGCTCGAAATTGGGTCTTAAAGGAAAGTTTGCACGCCCTTAGCCACTGGGCTATATCTCTCTGCTGTGTCAAGGGTGTTCAACAGTCTCTATATATTCTAAAATATCTATATTTAACCTATATACTCGGAAAAAATTTCCGACGAAGGGTGTTCATCTGACCACCCTTGGGTGGGTGTAGCTCCGCCCCTAGTCCACATGAAGGGTATTTTGGTCATTTAATAATTTTTTAATCCATGTGCTGCTAATCCCAGCATAGACTAATACATAGACTCTACATACCTTACGTGGATTTTAGTTATTTGGAAAAGAAAAATTCAAACGAAACCTTGTAATGTAATATGCCAAGTTTTATGTGGAAAGAAAAAATGAAACCTAATATTGTGTAAAACAATGAACAATTTTATGTGGAGATTAGCATCACCCGAGTACATTCTATTCTGAGCAGGAGTGGGAGATGATGAATGATCTTAGAACGGACATGGCAAGATTGCAGCAAGGTGTGAATCACATGCAAAAGATGTTGGAGGCCTGCATGGATATGCAATTGGAGTTGCAACGTTCTGTCAGACAGGAAGTTTCAGCTGCTTTGAATAGATCTGCTGATGCACAAGGTCTGTCTCTCATATATGACATACAATAAAACATTGAAGCTCTTATGGTTGCCGTACCTCCTCTAAACCATCTATCTGTTTCTCTTCAACATCATTTGGTTTCTTCTTATTGGGTTTGGTCCTGCAAAATTTATCACGGGAGTTGCTGAGACTTCAACCGATGGATCTAAATGGGGCCACGTGAAAAAGGGTACATGCTGCATTTGTTGTGATAATCACATTGATGCCTTGTTGTACAGGTAAAATTTTGTTATGCAGTTTCATATACCTTGCAGCAACTACTTCAAAAAGTACAAGGAATGAGTCGTATCGACGAATAATATAACAATGTTCTGTTCAAGATCTTTTGGTAGTTAATACTTTCTTTGTATTTGGGCAGATGTGGGCACATGTGCACTTGCTACAAATGTGCAAATGAATTGGTTCGAGGTGGAGGGAAGTGTCCATTGTGCAGGGCACCAATTGTTGAGGTGATTCGAGCTTACTCAATATTGTAAATAGAAAGGACAGGAAGTTAAAAGAAAAAGTAAGATAAAAGTTGGTAAAGTATGGAGGAGTTGTATGCTTCCTCTACCGAGCTTCACAGATTCTTACCTGTAGAGACTTGCTTCCATTCTTCTGATTATGTGGTATGCTACCCTCTGTATGATTGGAAAGCAACCGCCAAGATGCACTTCTGTTGCATCATTCATTCGTAAATGAAAGGTTAATTCTCTTTCAATTTGTGACTTCTGATTTTTTTTTCTTTTTGTTAAGCAAGAAGCACCCATTTCTTTACTTCTACTAGCAAACTCGACTGTCGAAAATATCGATTATGTCAATATAATTATGAATTTAGATATTACAATTCCTCTTTTTTGTAAGAAAGAAAAGGGGAGAAATGGTTTTCTAGCCCTTTACCTTTTTTTTTTTTAATTTTATGTCTTTTCAAGAGATCTTCGTTTTACACATAAAAGATAGAAAATCCTCATTTTCTTCTATTCAAAATGTAAAAGGGCAAGAGATCTCATTTTCTAAAAAAAAACGCGTATGAACACCATGCATTTGGATTAATTCATGCACTACTGATAACATTTACACTATTAATAAAGGATACAAAGAGTGATTAAAAATAAAATGCAAACATGAAATGAAATGGTATAAATTTCATTTTTAACTACTTACTAGTATACGTACCCGTGCGATGCGCGGATAACACTAAAGTTATTTCTAATTATTTTAAATTATGATGTCTTGTTCGAGCCTGTTAAATCATATTATTCTTGAAAAAAGTTTAGCTATCATATTTTTTCTCAATGAAATGTCCGCCCTCTTTTTAACCAAATCTATATGAATAAAGACAATTATGTAATTGTCGAAAAATCATTTATGTTTCATTTTTTTTAATTATATTGTTCACAATTTAAAGTTATTAAATTGTTAATGTTGACTTTTAATAATTTATCACTTGGCTTTATATAATTATTAAGTATTCTTCCCATTAATATAAAATAGATATTTATTTTACTTTCTCATAATTTTTTTATTTTTAAATTTTTATTTTATTATTCACATCTTTTTAATTTAAAATTTATGAATAGTAATATGTGTATTATCTAATCACTTCATTATATTTTCAAAATTAGTTCAAAATATTATCCTCCCACCTTACCCACCCACCTTCTTTATACATTTTTTTTACTGTATTTTAATTACTTTTCTCTAATTTTACTTTGAATTTTTTTGTTTTTGTGTGTGTGTTACATGCATGAACAGTTGAGTTTTCTTTTCTTTTATTTCATAATATAAAAATTAGAATAGATAAGTTTTGTTATATATAACAAAATAAATGATATATAAATTAGAAGAAGACACCAATATAATCTTAATATGTTAGAAGTGGTTATGATTTAAAATTCAAGTTAAATGCTTTTATCTTTATCGAAATATAATTTGATCTCATATTTTATTTTAAAATTTTATTTTTTATTCAAATTTAATTTTTTTTATTAACTTTGTCCTAAGAATTAGGAAGAATTTCATAATGCGTGAAACTTCTTGAATATGAATTCTAAAGGAAAAAAGTAAAATCATGAAGTCATTTATGGAATTTTTTTTACATGTGTACATTATGTTTAATTATACTTTATTATATTTTTTTTATTTTTTTTTATTTTTAGAAAAAATATGCTCCTTTATTTTAGCATGTAGAAAAGAGTATTTTTTAAAGAAAAATATGCTCCTTTATTTATACGTGAATCTATTTGAAGATAATTACACTATCTTTTTTATAAGTATGATAAAGTTAACTTTTGACATTTTCATAATTTTAGGAAGATCCTAGTCACTTTAATATCGATTATAAATAAATAGCTCAAATATAAATTAAAATTAGTGCTAAATTTCAAAATAACCTATATATGTGTTATGATTATTAAAATTCAAAGAGTGCAAATTTAAATATTGATTTATCATAGCACCCAAGGGTATGACCTACTGGTCAATGAAGTGGGTTAAAAGAGCCATGACGTCTGAGATTTCTGGTTCAAATTTCAGCGGAGGCAAAAAACACTAGGTGATTCTTCCAGTGGCGGAGCCAGAATTTTCTTCAAGGGTGTTCATATTTTTAGGATAGGAGTTAGGTGAAAAAAAAGAAGAAGAAATAAATTAGTAATTATTTTTTAACTTAAAAGCACGGAGTCAAACACGAGTTTTTTTTTTTGATTAGTAAAAAGATTAGAACTTTTTTTTAAAACAACAAAAGAGATTTTTTTTTGTTTTTTAACAACAAATGAGCAGAATTTTTCGTTTTCTTTAAACAACAAAAGAAAAAATTTTCTTTTTTTTTTGTAAACAACAAAAGAGAACTTCCATTAGTGTAACAAACAAGTGTAAGAGACCAGGCTCGAAATTGGGTCTTAAAGGAAAGTTTGCACGCCCTTAGCCACTGGGCTATATCTCTCTGCTGTGTCAAGGGTGTTCAACAGTCTCTATATATTCTAAAATATCTATATTTAACCTATATACTCGGAAAAAATTTCCGACGAAGGGTGTTCATCTGACCACCCTTGGGTGGGTGTAGCTCCGCCCCTGGATTCTTCCCATCTGTTCTAGCCTTGGTGGACAGAGTTACCTGGTACCTGTTGCTGGTGGGTGGCAGATATTTCGTGAATTTAGTCGAGGTGCGCGAAAGCTGGCCCGGACACCACGATCATCAAAAAAAAAATATTAATTTATCATATATTTTTAAATCATCCACTATTGAATATATTATTTTTCTAAAATAGTTTACTCATATTAATGTTATTCTTGTCATCACTTGGATGATTTTTATTTTAAGAAAAATTCAATTATAGATATACATATTTTTTAAAATTTCAATACAAAATATATATTACTAGGTTATTGTTCTGCCAAAATTTGGGTGCTTCTTCAACTGGGTATTTCAAATTTTGCTAATACATGTGCTAAAAAGGGTGTTCGCTGAAATTTGGAACTAATAATCAAGAAACCTGGGTTTTTAACCCATTAAATTTAGCGATTTTTTCCTAATTGGTCTATTGAACGTAAAACTTTTGTGCGCTTACTGAGTTCTGTCGAACCCGTAACTTACACTGTGGCTCCGCCCTTGCCTATGATTACTGTTAACCACAAACATTCTTAAATCACCCAGTTTAAGTTTCTTGTTATTCTTACACAAAATTCAAAATTTGCTAAAAATACTTCAATTTCAAGTCATTACCCAAAAGAATTTATTATGTACCAAAGTGAACAAGTACTATAGTCTATAACTCCCACACCTAAATCTCTTTTTATACGCACTTAAAAAAATCAATTTAAGCTAAAAGTTTATTATTCTGCATGGAGTTAGATTTGTCCTTGAGAGAAAAGAACAATATTACTCCATCTCTCCTCATTTATGTTACACGCTTTCCTTTTTATTTTGTCCCGAAAAATATGTCACATTTCTATAATTAGAAATAACTTAGCTTTAAAATTTCTCTTTGTACTCTTGTTGAAATGATTTACATCCACACAAATGGTCAAGAAATTTTTTAAACGATAAATTTCAAAAGTCTTCTTTGTTTTTTAAACTTGTGTCAGGTCATATGGTCTCACGGTAATTGAAACAGAGAGCGTATCATGTATTATATCTAAGTGAAAGTAGCAAAGTGTTTAATACAGTACCTTGTTGACAGTTCTAATAGTTGAGATAGAAGCAGCCATGGTATTTGACCAACTCTGAAAACACACACAAAAAAAGATTTGAAAACTCTGTTTGTAATTTGCTGAGACAGTTGATTTTGGTGAAGAAAGTATGGGGAAGTGATGAGCTTTATAGCATAAAGTTGATAGTTGCTTGTATGATGTGTATGGCTAAAGTGAGAGTAATGAAAAATTTGTGTGGATTTGGCTTACGAATTCCTAACGGCCACACAATTGAGGATTGGCTGTATTAGGTGGACATTTCAAGGAGGCTTGAGTTTTTTTTGACATATAGTCTTGGAAACTCTTTTCTGGAAACTAATATTGTAGCTAGGAAACTGTAATGGAGATTTTTGTTGTTTGTGGATTTCCAAGTCCCAATTCATTTGAAACTCTCACACTGCAATGCCACAATAATATTTTCAACAAAATAGAGGAAAATTAGTTGAACAGAAAAATAAAATGTTATCATCCGAGTAATTTTAGTTTCCATTAGCTTGCATTGATTCGAAACTACTGCTATATTAAATCGGCTGAAAGAGCGTAGTTTTTACCTAGGTTTCTTACGCGACAGGTTTCTCTCCTTTGCGGGATAGGGTATATTCCATTCCGCCATAATCACACTCGTGGATGCTCAATGAGTGCAGTAACAAATTTTAGGTTTTGGGATGTACTACATGTTTCTTTATGCTGTTGTTTCTGACCGTTCAAATGGAATTCTTATTGCATTGTAGGTTGTTGAACTGATTTATGATGAAATAATTAAGAAAGCATTCTCTTGATTTTTATTTTGTACTTGTTCTTTCTAATATTTAGTACCTTTGTATATAACTATTTTCTCAATTACCTAATCTTACAATTTTATTTTTCTACAGATTATTGATACTCAGAAAATGGAATCAAGATATACCATCAATCAAATCACGCCGCTCATTAGAGATTGGACCTGTAAAGTACAGGTCGTTGATAAAATTCACCCAAAAATTAGCAAAGATTAGCGGGTTCATTTTCAAACGATCTTTGTACAAGATGAAAATGTAAGTTTTTCAGCTCTTTAATTATACAATAAATTCTTTATCGAGTCTTTAAATAACAATTACATATCTGGTATTAATTAATAAATTATAGGAAGAACAAATCTGCATCGTGGTATATGGTTCTGAAATTCCATATTATGACGACCTGTTCAAACTTTTCCACACTTATCTCATCTCGACAACAAAGGTTAGAGAAGCTTCACCATATGCAATACTGTCCCACAAATTTGAATGGATCGTTGATACATTTACTGTTGTCGAGAAAGTTACAGGGAATAATGAAGAAGAAGAACCACTGCCATTGCCTACAAAATTAAACACGGTTTCTTTTGTTGATATTGAAAAACAAGTTTCAGATATTGAATTCGGTAAGTGAACACTATTCTTACTATTCTATTTATTTATCGTGCTAAAAGATTCATATGTGTTCACTATCAAATTTAAACACTTGAATTTTAACTTTACATTTGCATGATTTATGAAGATTTGTTGGTTGTTGTTGCGAATTGTGGATCCATTAAATATCATGGTAGTGAAGAGAAAAGATCTCAAGAAGCTATTGTCATAGATGAGAAGTAAGTAAAGTAGACTTTCATTCAATTTAACGATAAAATACATATTTAATACTCCTTCAATTCCATAGAAAAAGGCCTTTCTTATTTTTCATCTGGGGAGAACTAGCAGACAATGAGGGAACTCAACTATTGCAGCAATTACAAGAATACCCTGTGATTCTCGCTAAACAAATTGTTGTTTTTGACTTCAAGAAAGGTATTGTCATGTCTTTTGCCTGACACATGCATATAAATATTTAGCTTTTTTCATCGATAAACATATTCTACGCAGAAATTCGATTAACAACAAGGTTCAACTCAACGATTCTGATCAACCCTCTGTACCCACAGGCGAAAGAGTTAATGAGTTGGTATCAGACAAACTTTGTTCTCTCATTACTATATTTTTGTTTATTTAGAACTTCTACAAAAATAAAACTTCACAATAGCTATGGTTACACTGTAGGGCAAAGGACAATAAGCAGATGTTAATTGCGTACACTCTGAAAAGTTCATCTAAGTCATCTTCTTCACTAAATGTTGTGCCTTTTGAAGATGAAATAATCTCCATTTTAAGCATTTCGTTGCAATCTACTGTGCGTTTTCTTTTAGTGCTATATCTTATTATTATAATGCCATATTATTATCTATTTCAAATGACGACAACTTACTTTAGCTTCTTTCAAAATTTACTTCTAACTTCTTAATTCAGAGGTGGATGGATATAAAGACTTGGAGCTTTTGCTAATTACGTTATTGGTTCTTTTCTTTCTCTTATACTATCCAAACTAAAGAATCTTGCTCCCCACACCCCACCTCTCTCCCTCTCTCTCTCTCTCTCTCTCTTTCTCTCTCACCACATACACAGTCTTAAACATCAGTAACAGTGCAAGTTGTATTTATACTACTTCTATGGAAAGCCATATAGAAACTGAGGTTTATTTTTTATCAGGTTACTGAGTTTTCCTGTTTCTGCCACTATTTTTCTGCTGGGTTTTCTTTTTCTTATCTTGTATTTCTTTATTTTGGTTTCCTGAGTTTTTGGTTTCGATCGCTGTTTTTGGTGGGTTTTGTTCCTCTCATATTGTGTTCCTCTATTTTGGTGTTGATTTCACACTATGTATGTTTGTTTAACTTTTTATTTAGATTTTAGTAGCTGAAAATGGGTACCCCGAATAGATTGATTCTTCCAAGAATTCTTTGTGTGTCGAAGCAATATGAGTCGATGAGATGCAACAGACAAGGGTGTTATTGGGGTTTGTGTAGAAGTTGAAGTTTGTTGATCTTGATTGGTTTCAATTACAAGAGAACCAACACCAACACCAATAGATGAACTAACATATTTTGGGTTTTTCTTGATTAGGGATTTTTTTTGTAGCAGTAGTATGGTACGTGTAATGGTTCCACAGGTGCTGCTGCTATAACATTCATTTTCTTCGTGATTATTGATGGATTGATTGATGGGTTCAATTCAAAGGTTTTTCATAACTGCTTCTCTGTTTGGTTAGACACGTGTAGTTCCATTTGTCTATCAATGTTAAGCTCTCCAGTTCACTACAAGATAAACTCATGGTCACCGCCCATGTTTAATCTACTTCTCTTCCTGGACCATCTTTTTTGTTTTCTCCCATTGTTAATTTGATGTTTATGTCGACAAGCTTGAAAAAGTACTCACCAGGTGAGCTTTACACCGAATTGGTTAAGCTCACCGTTGTATTCACTGTTGTTTTCCTGCTATTCTGCTTTGTTTTGTTTGGTTGCTAGTGTTTGCTTATCTATGAAGATTTTGGGTTTCTTTGAAATTTTTGAAGTTGGTTAGATTAAATTTGGGACTCCTTTTTGATGTATAGGCTATAGCGCAAATTGAAAAGCAATAATCAAATATATTTTTCAATCTTCTCTTTACAACAACATACCCAATGTAACGTCACATGTGATGTTTGGGGAGGGTAGAGTATACGCATACCTTACACCTTAGATTCTATAAATCTTATTGTGAGAGAGCCATTTTGTTTCGAACAGAAAAACACAGAGAGAGAAAGAGAAGGAATTGAATAAGCCATCGCTGCTACAATTCTTAGAAGTGCAAACTTCTCTTTTTGCCTTGTGTTTTCCCCAATATTTTAAGTATAAGATAATTGAGGAAATTTCTTGTTTTATGAGATTAACACTTCATAAAAATGTGTATATCAGGTTCTGAGAGTATATCAATTCGAGTGTATAAAACTCCTTATAGAAGGCCTCTTGATTAATTATATGTTGTTGGCTGCAAATGGCACTATTAAGTAGTAATTCAATGAGAAACATATAAATTGAAATTGAAGCAAACTGGATGTTTGTGCAAATTACTTGATTTGTACATGGATTATTACCTTCCGAAAGGTTCTTTCAACTCCCTCCTCGCTATAACTAAAGTCTATCACACAACGACAATGACTTGAATAGAAACTCTTGTTTCATAATTAGAATTTGTTTCTTCTTTTGCTTCATTCCTCTTTGTTAATGTGCTGAAACTATTCTAGCAGATCTCATGTAAGGTCAGAGTGTTATGATTGCGCAAATGCTCCTTTCATTCAGTATGATGACTGAATGAGGTGCTTTCATTGGGAGAAGGGCAATGGTTGGTATTAACAGAGAGACATTTAGAATTTAAATCTAATTGGTCCAACTATTTTATTTTTAATTACCATCGAATTAAATGTACTTTTACTCTGATAGTATGACTAATATTGCTGGTAGTATTTTATCTTTGTGAGTAATTGATATTGTAGTAACTAACTGTTACCTTTTGATTAATTTTTTAACAGGCTCAAACTTTCTATGTTGAAGGTGAAATATCATTGCCAAGTGAATTCCAATACTTTTACGTTCTTTTATGTCCAGAGTGTAAATATTTGGTACGAATGAAACGCCAAAAAGAAGTTCAATGTAGAAGATGCCACCTCCGTAAAATATTGATTCCAAGGTAATAATAGTTCTTACCCCTACCAAAGTATTATTACACACATGTGATAACAAAAATTATGTTAAATATCATATGTCATATAAAATCACTTCAAAAAATAAAAATGCAGGTGTGAATTTGAAGTTGAAATCACAGATGCAAGTGGAACAATAACATCAATAGTGTCAGAGAAATTGGATGAAAAAATGCTTTCAATGACCGCACAACAAATCTACGAAATGACTGTTATCAAGGTGCAAACATATACAACATTAAAGTAACTTCTTCTTAAAAGAAATTAATTAAAAATCTTTAACTTTAATGATCTGATGATCCTCAAACTTCTTTCTGCAGAAACAATTGCTACCTATTGAGTGTATTCGAGAGAAGTTGTTACAGAAATGGTTCAAAGTTCACTTGCAAAAGTCACTACTCTCGACACCAGATAGAACACCTGGTTCATTAATCATTTTATCTTACAATAAAAAACAAATCATGTTTGATTTACCGCAGCCTTCAACACCAATAATCATTCGTGAGGGGACTAAAAGAAAGATAGAATCCATAACTTCTACAGAAGAATATGGTACTTCATCAACAAAAGAGCGTCATTGATCAAAAAATTAAAAACACAGGTATCGACGTCGGTACAGAGGACTAAAGGTTTGCACTGAAACTTGAAAACTTAGAATTGTCACATTCAGGCTACTTTCTTTTCTCTATTATTACTATTCAAAAATTATATATTTTGGAATATTTTTACTCATCAAAAATTTATTTTTTCTAGAAATCAGGAAGCAGATTTTGAGCAAAGCGAAGATTCTCCGAATACTATAACATCTATGAATGTTTTTTGATATCCTACAGCAGCTATAGCACTAACGGTTGAAGCACATTTTGATGCAGTTGTTGACTGCAATATAATCTTTTACATTGTGTGTAAATAACTATGCATATTGTCTTTAACGCGGTTTTTTATCGCAATACACTCTCCCATATTTTGTATAAATACTATGCATCCCACTTGGTTGTAATTGGAAATAGTTTCTTTCGTGATTAGATAGAAGATTTATATGTTGAGCTCTTTAATTCATCATGGCTGCATTTTATATTACTAAATGCTTTTATAGGTTAATCATTCTTCGTTGTAATTCTTCTTTATACCACTACCTGAAAGAAAGGAAGCTTAAGAATAGTATGGTCATGCATATTTTGATCTGTGTTTAGACTATTTTGTTGCCTCCTAAGTAACTTTTAACATAAAATATCTGCACAATTGTGAACTAAAACAAATAGAAGACTCCAAGGTGCAGGAGAAAAAAGAACCATGTTGACATTCAAGCTCGCTATCACTGAACTCTTGGTCTTTTTTTCGCACTTATGCACTGTTAAAAAAAAACGAATAAATATTTACTGATATATTTTGTTTATGTTGGGCCCAGACATTGCCCAGGCTTTCCTTACTAGTATATATATATATATATATATATATATATATATATATATATATTCAAAGATTCAGGACTATTTACATATGCAACTATGAGTAGAATGTGCTATAAAAGAATATGTACTAATCAATAAAGTAACAAAAATATCAATAATGTAAATTACTATGAAGAGAACACCGTAAATAGGTCAATAAATGATAAATAAATAAAAAATTCATCAAAACAAAAGTTATTGAGTTAACCCTTGCTTAATCTTCTTTTCTTCATCCAAAATTTCATGCAACATTGATTAAATAAATAGAATATCACAACCAAAAAAATACATAAAATAATATAAACACTTATTTTAATAAAATAATAATATAAAAATAATAATAAAAGTTAGCATTTAAAAAGCTAAATGCTCTTGACTAAACTTCTCAATAAAAAGTGAGTTCATAATTATCATTTATATAATCGAATGTATTTATTTTTATCAAAAATCAAATAATTAAAATTTGAATAAGAAGTTATTACTTACTTGAATTCAGGCACGAATATAGTAAAAAGAAATTAACATGTAATACGACCATCACTTATCTTCATGTAAAAAAGCTAATGAAGAAAATACCAAAACACAAAAAGTTTCTAGAAAATAAAAAATATAAAGAATATAGGAAAATAAATTCACCGATAAAGCAAATGATCAACAATCAAAAAAAATAAAAATAAAAGAGAAGCTAGCTTAAAATTATATGTCAATGTATGAGTTATATAAAAGAGGTTAAGAAGTTAGAAATTCATTTCAATTCAAATTTTATTTAAATTCAAATTTAAATATCATAATATATTTTTTTTAAAAAGATCTTTTTATTTACTCTTTCTTATTCTTATTTTTTTAAATACAATGCATATGTTTTTATAATTTATATATTTAAATTAATATAAATATTTAAAATTAATAATATTAATTCAAATATTTTTTATAGTTAACAATAACAGAATAAAAAGGGACCAATTTATTACTCATACTTATCCCTTATTACTATTTTTTTCCCTACGTTTCTTCTCTTTCTTTTTCTCATTCTTTTCTTTCATTGTTTGTTTGTTATTATTTTATTTTATTATTATTTTTACTACTATTATTGCTGCTACTACTGCTGCTGCTGTTACTACTACTATTATTATTATTATTATTATCATGAAATAAGATAGTATATAAGCATTAAAGATGATGATAAAAGAATGTATACAAAGATTAAAATTAAATATTCAAAAATATATTTTTTAAAATTTTTTGTGATAGAATTAATACTTGAATTCAGATAAAGAAATTATCATAAACCTTAACAAATATGAAAGCAATAGAAAGGGATAATGATGAAGATACATGTTGGATTATAGTGAAAAAAAGAATAGTGACATGATATTACTTTTTAAATTGGATGATAAAAAAGAAAAGATATAAATATCAATTTAAATTGGTGAATTTAACATAGAAAGATGAAGAAGAAAATGACATATTCTTCCTCCATATAAAAAAAGAGAAAAATTATATAAAATATCCCTCGAGTTAACTTTTGTACACAAAAAATAACCCACTTATTATTTCTTACCTAAAATAATTTTTCGGTCCATGTTATTACCAAATATGATCGATCGACCAAATGAATTACTACAAAAATGGCTAATCAGCCAGTTGGTCAATTACTAGCCCATATGCCCTTATTAAATCAACTTGATTCTAAACATTTAAACAAGTTAAAACACTTTTATCTATACTTATTGGTGCTTTTCTGAAAGGCCATAAAGGTTCCACAAATACAAAAGATATCAAAATTATTCTAAACTATACCCAAAAAATCGTAGGCACATCTAAACTATTGAAGCGACCTATTACATCCTTATCTTTATTTTTTGTGGAACTAATACCACCCTACCAAGTTATATAAGAGTATATATAAGAGAAGGGAAAAAGATAAGACTCCATTCCAATTCAAATTTTATTTAAATTCAAATTCAAATATTATCATATTAATTTATTAAAAGAATATTAGTTTATTATTCTTCTTATCCTTACTTTTTTCAAATATAATGTATAATTTATCTTATAATCTATATATTTGAATTGAGATAATATTGAAATCAATGAGATAATAATAATAATAATTATTATTATTATTATTATTATTATTATTATTATTATTGTGCTATTACATATGTACTACTACTATTTTTATTTATTTATTATTGGTATTATATTTTATTTAATATTTAAATATATTTTGTAACATCTGAAAAAAATAAGTTCTGAAACAGTAATAATGCATATAGAACTCTTCAATTATGTATTGTCAATTTTAAGCAATCGATTTTTATTTTTTAGTCTAAAAGCTTAATATTTTTAAATTCAAATACTTTTAGTGTTTCAATTCAAAAAATTTATTACAATATTTTAACTTTTGCCTTAAAATTGCCAAGGGCTTCTTAATAACTTGTCACTTGACTTAACCACGTTCAAAGTTTTCTCCTTTATTATATATATAAAAATTATCGTACAAATAAAAATATTAAATCATGGTTTGTTGCATATTATTACAAAGATAACTTCTACAATTGATATAACTAATGACAAAATAGCTGTTGTTTTTTCTCTATTTCTATTTGATTGCTTTAATTTAGCAAAATTTTATCAAAAGAAAATAGGTAAAGAGAAGAAGTTACTTTTCCCTTATTATATACATTACACCCCTCTTCATCAGGCCGATCAATTATCTATTCTTCCTCCTTTAATTTTTTCTGCAGAATACTTATTTTTCGATCTCCTTGTAAGTTTGATAAAATCCCAAAATATTTTATTTGCTTAGCTTTTCATGGCATCTAAATACCCATTTTTTCGCTGCAGAAATTAAAACACAAAATTAAATTGAAAGTTGAAAATTAAAATAACTACAGAAGAAATAAGAAAACTCAAAATAACGCAAGAAAAATAAATATATGAGAGAAAGATAAATATGAATCGGTGTATGTTATATATGAGAGAAAGATAAATATGAATCGGTGTATGTTATATATGAGAGAAAGATAAATATGAATCGGTGTATGTTAAAAGGGAAATGATTGAACGCGAAGTGGATAACCAAAAATGAAAAAGAAAAGTGAAAACAATTGGTTATAATATTCATGTTAAAATGTTTATTTCAACAACGTTAAATGGAGTCTTTATATCTTTCAATGCATGATACATACAAAAACATAACTTTGGAAAAAAGAAAGGAAGAGGTAAGTAAGAGAATTTAATTAGAAAATAAATAATTAGAAAAAACGGCAGAAGTAACACCAAGAGAAAATGAAAGATTTCAGAGTAGTAAATTAGTAATAATGAATAGGACTAACTAAGGGAAGAGATAATATAGGGTAGATTTAAATTTCTGCAATTTGTTAGATGAAAAATAAGGAAAAAATCTCAAAAAATTAAGAAAAAAAGAAAAACATGAATCCTGGTCTAAGAGAGTGCCACGTCACTGGGCCGAAGAAAAAGCAAAAGATAAAGTATTGCACATTATCAAACACAGGGTGTAGTGTTCACTATACTGCTGTTCTTTGCAGGGAAAATGAAGGAAACGATTTTGGGAGGTTCATGAACTATTCATAAGTGCAATAGCATCTCTAAAATTTGGATTTGCAGTTATATTTGATATATTGGTGATATCTACTTTTACTTTTGACCAATTGTCCAGTAACTTATTGTCCAAATGATAAAAAAATTGAGATATTTTGGTCAAAATAATCTTCGGAAACAGAAAGGAAGTACATGGTACATTTCTTATCTTTTTTCCTTTCCTATTAGTTTTGTGGAGATTCTTGATTTAATTTTACAGCATATGGCATATATTGGACAATCAACTTGTTTTGAAATGCTAAAGCGATTCAGCAGGTCGTTTAACATATAAATAGATTCAACGTTCAACTGCCCAATTGACACTAGTTCGGCCTTCATACATGAAATCATCGTTGCCATAAATTTTTGTTGTAAAGTATCATGTTGTTTAATTTAAGTCGTCAAAATTATAAAATTAGGAATGAGAAGTGGATTACACTTAATTATGGATGTCCATTTGTTAGTCCTACAAGCAGCCTACAAGCAGCTTTACAAGCAAGTTCTTATAAGCAGCTATGCAAGCAAGTTCCTATAAGCAGCTTGACAAGCAGGTTCCTATAAGCAACTCACAAGTAGCTTTGTAAGCAGGTTTCTATAAACAGCTTTGCAAGCAACTACCTATAAACAGCTTTGCAAGCTGCTTCTGTTCTTCTATAAATAGGAAGTTCTTTCAGTTCATTTGTACATAAGTTTGAAGTTGAATAATATATAAGTTTCTCTCTATATACTTTTCTCTGGTATATTTACTTTAAAGTCTTTATTTTACAATACCTTATCAGCACGAGATTCTACCATTTCGAGCAAACACTTTAGAAGTGTTACAGGTAAGTTGTATTTTTCTAAACTTGATTCAAGTTCAAACAAAATGACAAAATACCGGGTAAGATTTTACCTTATTTTAATTTGAATTCTTCAAGTTTTATAATTTAACTAGTTTACTTGATCGCGCTTCACGCGATTATTAAAATTACATCAACATATGATTAGATATTAATCTCATAATTTTTATTAAAGAAAATTAATTTTTATTAATCAACCATTTATTTATGGTTCTAACAATTTTTTATTATGATTTTTTAAGTATTCTATATATGAAGTTCTTTGACAAAGAATTTGTAAGAAATATTTCAAATTAAATAAAGAACAACCAATTTAACTTAGTACATATGAATTTGAATAAGAAATAATAGAAAATAAAAAATATAAAATTCAATGACATAAATTCTTCTTTTAAGATAAGAGTTCTAGAAAATAAAAAGTCTTTCATTTTTTTAAATGTTAATTGTTAATTGAGTAATTTATTTACACATTTATTGACATCTTAAAATAACATATATGGAACAATATTGAGAAAAAAGATAATAAATTATGCAAAGAAAAAAAAATTTGGACTGAATTGAATGAGAAGAAGGAAAGGAGAGAGAAGTTAAAATAGAGATATTATTGTCCATAAAACTATGTCACATCAACACTATATACCACAATTATAGTATATATAAATTGTATATTTAAAAGGTAAGAGTTCATATTAAAATATCAATAAGTCAGCTATAAAATAATCAGTTAGAGACTATTTCATGTTGTCCTTAATACACAAAGTGTAAAACTTTGTAATAAAACTTTATTTTTTGAGGGTACGTATCTTATATTTGGAGAAATAATTAATTAAAAATATAAAAATAAACAAACTTCTACATTTTCAAATTAATATGATCATTTCTCTTGATAAATCTTTCACCTCCATTAGCTTTTTTATTCATCTTAACAAATTTGTACCAAACTAATTTAACCATCTCTCTTTGATCAATCTTACACCGCCATCAAATTTCCTTCTTCTTCTTAATGAACTTTTGTTTTGCTATTGTGACACATGAAGAAATTATGAAGAATACATCTACGATCTTCATAAAAGTAATAGTCATATTGCCACATCACAATTTTTATTTTCACTTTTTTTATTATTAAACACATGATTAATGAAAAAAAAGAGAAAAAGAGAAAAAAACATGCTAACAAAAAAAGAGGAGAAAACGAAAAATGAGAATCCATCATATCAATAGTTAACTTTTATTTACAAATTGATTAAATAATAAGAATTGAAGAGAATTGAAAAAATATGTTATTTAAATAGAGAATGCAAATAGATGGAGGTTTTTTGTTACGCATAAGATATAATTAGTTGCAATAAATATGATAGAATTAGTTTTAATTATTAAATGAATTGATTAATGAAAAGTATGAAGATCTTTTTTTTAAATGAAATAAAAAATAAATAATTGTTTAGGTAATAGAAAGGTGTCACATCACTGTTTATGGCTAGCTTTATTAGATATATAAAAATAATAATTATACATTCTCTTTCCGGTACTACTAATTATTCTTAATGTACAAAATAAATGTGCAATAAGTAATATAATAAAAAAGGGTAAATAGTCATTTTTTTCACCTAATAACCTACATCAGTGAGATAAATAAAAAATGATAAGAGTCATTATTTAGCCTACATATGCTATCAAACATTATTATTCATAAAAAAGAAATAAGAGAAAATGTGAGTTGATTCACTCTTTCCAGATTTAAAGAATAGAAAATGTAAGAAAATAACAACTATCTTTATAATATATTTATTATAACCTCAAGAATATATTGAATTTATTTCAAAAGAATTAAAGAAAATGTCAAAATAACTTACAAAAAAAGATAAAAAATATAATATTAAATTAATTTGACATAAACTAAATATTTCTCTTCTAAATGTAAATAATAGTAATTAATTACTATTTTCATAAAAAAATAATTCTTTGCTTACCTCTTTATCTTAAACCTTCATATTCATTAGCCTCGAAAAGTTTGAAGTCTGAAATTAACAGAACCAACACGAAAGAATGGAGTAATAATAACTTAGATATTTATTCTTGTATTTTTGCATATGAAAAAATTTGGCCAAAAGGACAAAATATTTTTAAAAAAGACGAACCTAAACACAATCAATAATATCAATTGTGATCTTTGTGATCTTTCACCAATTCACGTGAAGGTACAAATGGGAGAGGTAGAGTTTATGAAGTTTTTTTTTTAAGACCAATCAAATTATAAGCTAACAACTTTAAATTGCTATTCTCGAGATCACGTGGACTATTCTTATGAACGAATAATTTGTTAATTACCTTAATAGACATCAAAGAAAAGTTATAAACATCTTCCTAAAAAATATACAAAACATCAGAAGGTAAAAATTTAATTAACAAAATAATGAAAATGAGAATTACCATCTATATGCAGGAAGAAAAATACTTTTAAAGTATTCTTAGTAGTTATTCTGTTGAAAATGCTCATATTTTGAGTCACATTATAACTATGTTTTATGTAATTTTATTTAATGACATAAATAATCACTAATTGCTAAATTCATAGCAGCAATTTTTGGGCATTCTAAACTAAAAAAATAATGGGTAATTAAAAGAGAGTGTAATTAAGAAATAATTTTTAGGATTTTTAATATATTATAGTAATAGTAAAATTGAAGAGACATATCAAAAAAATGAGAAAAAAGATAAATAGAATTCTTGGTCAAAAAGAGGTGCCACATCGCTCTTTTAGTCTAGCTTAGTATATAGATGCTAAAAACTTTTCATTGATTAGTATATGTGGACATTGTGAATTTAACTTAATATATTAGTTCATAAATAAGAAAAATATTAATTATAAAGTCATTTATTGTTATTATAATATTAAAAAATAGGGGGAAAAACAAAAAGGAATAATAGTAATTTTATTTTCATAAAAAAAGAATTGTAGCACATTTAATATAATTAAAAAATTTAAAAAATTACTCTTTAATTTTTTAATACAAAGAGTTAAAATGACAATTAAAACGTAAAAGAATAATTAAACATACTTTAAACAAAAAATAGTAAAATAGCCACACACACAAAACAAAAAGGAGGAGAAGATTGAAAGAAAAGAAAAAAGGTTTGAATAAAGGTCAAAAGAAAGAAATCTATGGCCAAAAAACTATACCATATTATATATATATATATATATATATATATATATATATATATATATTTATATTTATATTTAAAAGGTAAAAATTTATATAATGATACCAATTATAAGTTTTATGTTGTAACAAAATAATAAATTGAAGATCATTTCTTGTTGCCCAAGATACACAAAATGTAAATTATTCAAACTTTTATTTTTTCTACCTAATTTGATCATCTCTCTTGATGAATCTTTCACCACCATTAATAAACTTCATTCTTCATGTTGGTAAACTTCTTCAAAACTAATTTGTCCATCCCCCTTTGATGAATATTACACCACCATCAAACTTCCTTCTTCATCTTGATGAACATTTATTTGGCTATGATACAAAAAAAATCTAAAAAATATATCTATAATCTTTATCAAAGTGGTGACTATATTATCAGAAGGTAAAAATTTAATTAACAAAATAATGAAAATGAGAATTATCATCTATATGCAGGAAGAAAAATACTTTTTAAGTATTCTTAGTAGTTATTCTGTTGAAAATGCTCATATTTTGAGTCACATTATAACTATGTTTTATGTAATTTTATTTAATGACATAAATAATCAGTAATTGCTAAATTCATAGCAGCAATTTTTGGGCATTCTAAACTAAAAAAATAATGGGTAATTAAAAGAGAGTGTAATTAAGAAATAATTTTTAGGATTTTTAATATATTATAGTAATAGTAAAATTGAAGAGACATATCAAAAAAATGAGAAAAAAGATAAATAGAATTCTTGGTCAAAAAGAGGTGCCACATCGCTCTTTTAGTCTAGCTTAGTATATAGATGCTAAAAACTTTTCATTGATTAGTATATGTGGACATTGTGAATTTAACTTAATATATTAGTTCATAAATAAGAAAAATATTAATTATAAAGTCATTTATTGTTATTATAATATTAAAAAATAGGGGGAAAAACAAAAAGGAATAATAGTAATTTTATTTTCATAAAAAAAGAATTGTAGCACATTTAATATAATTAAAAAATTTAAAAAATTACTCTTTAATTTTTTAATACAAAGAGTTAAAATGACAATTAAAACGTAAAAGAATAATTAAACATACTTTAAACAAAAAATAGTAAAATAGCCACACACACAAAACAAAAAGGAGGAGAAGATTGAAAGAAAAGAAAAAAGGTTTGAATAAAGGTCAAAAGAAAGAAATCTATGGCCAAAAAACTATACCATATTATATATATATATATATATATATATATATATATATATATATATATTATATTTATATTTAAAAGGTAAAAATTTATATAATGATACCAATTATAAGTTTTATGTTGTAACAAAATAATAAATTGAAGATCATTTCTTGTTGCCCAAGATACACAAAATGTAAATTATTCAAACTTCTATTTTTTCTACCTAATTTGATCATCTCTCTTGATGAATCTTTCACCACCATTAATAAACTTCATTCTTCATGTTGGTAAACTTCTTCAAAACTAATTTGTCCATCCCCCTTTGATGAATATTACACCACCATCAAACTTCCTTCTTCATCTTGATGAACATTTATTTGGCTATGATACAAAAAAAATCTAAAAAATATATCTATAATCTTTATCAAAGTGGTGACTATATTATCACATCATCTTTTCTATATCATATTTTTTGGTTATCAAACACATGAGATGAAAAAAATAAAGGAGTAAAACTAAAAGAGAAGAGAAATAGATACACTAATAAAAAGGGAGAATGAAAATGTGCATCCGATAATTTCATAGAGCATGTTATTTATAGATTAGTTAAATAATAAGAATTAAGTAGAAGGAAGTTGAGGAGGTATGTTATTTAAGTAGAGAATACAAATAGATAGAGGTTTTTTGTAACTCATGAGATATAATTAGATATAATAAATATAATCTTTTTTAATTATTAAATAAATTAATGAAAACAATGAAGAAAAAAATTCACAAAAAGGAAAAAAAAGATAAATATGAATAAAGGCCATAGAGAGGTGCCACATCACCTTGTCTATAACCCTCCTTTATATATATAATATATATATATTATATATATATATATATATATATATATATATAATATATATATATATATATAATATATATATATATATAGATTATGAATTCGAATAAAGGTGATATATTTGCTTATAACTCTAGCAGAGTTTAAAAGAAATATTTGACCACCGCAAGTGGTTAAATAATATGATGAATGCCTCAATTTGCTCCTAAAATAGCAATATCTTAATAGAGGCTATAAACAATCATAATTTGATATGCTTAAGGCACGCTCAAATGATTATTTCCATCCCCGAAGAATGAGAACTTTTGATAAATATTATAACTATAGATCCATTCCCTGAAGTGAATGTGATAATGTTTAGTACGACATATAAATACGAACATGTCCTTTATTGTGAAAATATCAGTTGGCATGGTCGGTTGACCATCCTCGTCCAAATGTGATGCAAATATAATTAAGAATTCATATGTTGAAGAAGCAGAAAGTTCTTCATGAATTCTCTTGTATTGCTTGTTCTCATCATACCACCTGTCACGACCCAACTATCGGACCGTGCAGGAGCCTACTCTAACCACCTAGATAGACAAATCATTACCACCCGATCCAACAGGTACTTGCGGAAAACAAAGTATGACAACAAATAACCTCATTTTAATACGTAAAACCATTTATAACCTTATTCCAGAAAATATCTTTTACAAAGAAATACAGTAAATCCTTTTTAAAATTGGGAAAACAATCCTCCCTAGGATCTAGTCTAAGCCGGTACAAGAGATACTAAAGAAGTAAAAATGAAATGTAAAAGGACACAACTCCCACCATGGAAACAGGATTAAAAGCTGCTGAAGATCACCACCATCCTAAACCTATGAAACATCACCAATCCTGCAACCAGACTATACCCAAAAAGGTATAGCAAGAGTAGAATCAGTGCAAACACACGTACTAATAGGCATCATCGGCCGACCTGAATCCACTCGTACCATCATATAAGAAAATCAAGGGAAAGAATGTAATTAACTATGATAGTTTCGTTCTCCAACATTCACCTTACCAAGACCCAATATCAACCCAAGTCTGCCTATCCCTTCTGCTGCCAACTCCACCACCATGAGACGTTATGCTCCGACCCCTAGGACATTCCCAAGTCACCTTAACCCTTAGACTTCCCAACTCACCTTGACACCTACACTTCCCAAGTCACACTTGTCACCTAGACTTCCCAAGTCACACTTTTCATTACCTGAATCTATGCCCATACCCGTACTTCCATCATTTTACCCCAGTCAATCACTATGATTCAACATCCCGGAGTAAACCCCACTACTTAGTGACTTAGACTACACCCATCGTACCACCACTTACTAGTACAAACCACCCCAATGACTCCTAGGGCCATACTCGACAAGTAACAATAGCCAACGCTATAACCAAACCACAACTCTCTTCCTTAGCTTATCAACTGCACGTAACAAGTCTAACCGACATTGACAAATTCTCAGTAACAACAAACATGTATCCTCTTTACATAACCTGGACCAAACAAAGATCCCTAGGGCATCATCTCTGCCAATAACATAAGATCTCGATTCACAGAAGAACCACCTTGTCACTTAAGCACACTAACTCGGCCCTTCAAGGACCAACTATACGGCACATACTAATAATTCTCGGCCCTCTTAGGAATCCAACACGGGAAGAATAATAAGTAACAATTAGACCCGTAACAATACAATTCCAGACTCTCAGTCTTCCTTCTAAACTTATCAACCACAGGGAACAGGTTCAACAATCAATTAACAACAAACATTTACCCTTTTACATTTCCGAACCAACTACGAGTCGCTAGACCAACACTTAGTGTTAATATACAATACCCGATCCACCTTAGGACCAATCCCCATAGTTAAGTGTACTAACCCGGCCTCTCAAGACCATCATACAACAATCACATTTCAAGAATACAATCAAATACCAAATAAACACTCCACCCGATCCACTGATGGGACCATCGTCAGAATACAATCAATACATATGCAACAAACCCGTACCAGACGTGATACCCAAGCCAATCGGTGTTATTTTCATACCAGGCATGGTACTCAAGACAACCGTTAGTATTTTCATACCAGGCGTGGTACCTGAGCCAACCATTAGTATTCTCATACTAGAAGTGGTACTCGAGCCAACCATTAGTATTCTCATACCAGGTGTGGTACCTGAGCCAACCGTTAGTAACCTGTACCATCAATGGCACCCGAGCCAACTGAATATCACACAATTCAATAGTCAACAAATAATGAACAAAAGCACACTTGTAAGCCAACAAGCAACAACACCTAGTTCATTTTACAAGACTGATAACCGGACAATTGGACATTCAAAACCATTCCCTAAGCATGCACCTCATACAATACTAAGCAATAGTATATGAAACACATAATGCACATTGAGAAAACAATAACCTTTACCTACCCAATCTCGATTACATAAACTCAACCTTGGATCCCGTCCACAGATTGAATACCCATTCGCCCCTATTTAACACATGGCTAGTAGATACATTTATTTCTGAACCTTCTGCTAATACAATATAAGGAAGACCTCTCCCACCCTGGTACTTCCACCATTCCTGTTATTCTCCTTCTTTTATATACAATCATTTTGGAAACTCCCTTTAATTAATCCCTTAACTACCATAGTATTTTCAATTCTTCGAATCTTCCCGACACTCTATTTTCTAAATTCTATCATCATACAATCCATAATAACCATAAATAGCCCAACATTTTACAAATCATATCTCAACCCAGTCATTATCTAATTCAATCCATCCAAACACAATACTCCTCCAGACTCCGTGTCCGAAGGCCTAGACATGTTTCTTCTTTCCATTTATACAATAATATAAAATGAAAGTAGGTCAATATCTACTCAATATAGAGAAAACCTAGCCTACCTGGATGCCAAGCAGTTGTACACGTATTTTTTGGCTCTGTGAAGGCATTCCCTGACGATTGACAAGCCCAAATTTGTGGTTTCGCATCTTTTTAGCTGGAATCTCCCCTCTCAATGGTTCCCAAACCTTGGAGCAGCCTAAGAGGATTTTTGGAGTAAGCCTAATCTGTTTTGGGGCTGAATGAGAGAGAATGAAATTATAAACCCATTTTGGGTTTTCTGATCCCGTCGTTCTGCTATAGAGGCCTAATTAGTGCTACAGCGGTACCACCATAGTGTAAGCCTCCCGCTATAGCAGGTTGACCACCTTTGACTTCTGCTATAGCGAGAATTTTTCCATTATAGCGGTCATGGCTGTAGCGCAGTATCAACCGCTATCGGTTGACATGGAATAGAACCTTGAAAAATCCCCAAAAATGGCCCATTTCATAACACACTTCAAAATCCTTACGTTTCGAACCAACCCTTTCATGTCAACTTTGATATCGGGAGTTCTACTCACCCAAATTCACTTTCAAAAAGTCCTACGAACTCCTAATGCCTTAGCTAACAGAAAAATTAGCTCAACCTTAGAAATTCTTACCCAATCCTTTCTCAGATTGCCCGAGACTTTACTTCATTTAGAATTCATCTGAGACTAGCTTAGCCCAAAATTTCCAACTCTCCAATCCGGAAGTTTTTCTAACCTGTTCTTCACACGAATAGCTCACTCATAACGAAGTGCCTTTTAGTAATGACTGAAGAAGTCGTTACACCAACTAAGACTGAGATTATGTCATCTAAAATTTTGAAACATATAAAAAGGTGAATATGGACCCATTCACCTACCATGTGGATCATTTACTATTATATGATGCATCTATAGAATGATCACATGTGCATTCATTATCAACCTACAGTTTGACAAGTCCCAAACGATAAAATTATAATGATAATACTGGTTGATTTAGTGTAAATTGTGTGCGTCCAATTATAGCTAAACCGTTGGTTATGAGAACAAATCTCTCAAAAAAATATTTGGTATGAGATATTCTATTTAAAATATAGCAACACTTATAAGCATTAAGCCAACAAGATTCTCTCATCCTAATTGGTTCAGGGTCAGAAGCCAAATAATTTCCATTAGAAATTTTAAATGTGCGGTATATGCTTCACACAATGCACAAAGATGGGTCCTCAAGTAAGGTTAGAAGGTAAGTGTTAGATTTTCTATCATTAGGGGGAGATATGATTAACAGCTGAAAATTATGTGTGAAATGAATTATCTAGATTCTCGTAAAATATATGAACTCGAAGTTCAAGAGACAATTCATTTGTAAAATATTTTAAACTAATTGTCAAATGTGTTTGCTAACCCTATTCAGCTTTAAATGCTCCAAGAAAAGGTCCTTGAAGGACAAAGTCTATGGCACGCCTAAAGCGTGATAGACCAATCGGTTCCAACTCCTTGAAGGAGCAAAGGAGCAAATGATTATGATGGTCATGATAATGAAGTAAGTACTTTGAAAGTACACCATAACATAACTCTTCATAAAACCTTGACAAAGGTTAAGGTACCTGAAAAATGATGAATATGAAGAGATCTCTATAAGTTGTGTCGTACGGAAACCGATATCAAATGATTGTCGATGGAATATTTGATATAATAAAGGCCTTATATTAGAAATGGTATCGAGGATCTTGAATTCAAAATCTGTCCAAATGTGTGAACATATATATAATTGTCCAAATAAATATACGTAATTCAAGTAATTTTGTTTCACTTGAAAAAGTGAATACTTGGACTTGAAGTCCAAAAATCAGGATATAATATCGGTGGGGTACAAATAAGTTATTATGCGAAAAGAAAAGTAAAGCCATAAGATATATAATACGGTTTGTGCCTTGGAGCGCAAAGATTTTTTTCACAATATTTCTGACATTATTATATGAAGTGTTATTCTTCTATGGTGGACACAATAATTTTTTTTCTCTGTCTGGCAATTACAGAAAAAGCTTGAATATGTATAATGGTTGTTTATCATGTCTATCTAGACGAATTCCAGAAGGATTTAAATTGCCTGAAGCATGGAGTTTAAAGTCTCGAGAAATGTACTCAATTAAAAGATCATTATATGATCTAAGATAATTAGGGCATATATGGTATAATTGCCTCAGCGAGTACTTGATATGAAAATCTTTAAAGAATTTAAAAGATTTTAATGAAATTCCATTGAGTATCCCAATAACTGTAAGACCGCTTAATATAGAGAAAGATCAATTTTGATCTCATTAAAATTGGTCCTGAAGTATGATGTTGGTGCACTAATATATTGGGGGCATCATTTGATGTTTTAATTAATGCTTATATGCTGCACTCTTTTTTCCTTAGCAAAGTTTTGACCCACTAGGTTTTCCTGGCAAGATTTTTAATGAGGCAGCTAGCAACTCATATCTATTAATATGTGTACCCCCATAATTGTTTGCTCACCTGAAGTAAGAAAAGAACCAGAAGCATCTTGGTCCTGAAGTACCACATCTCAGTGCTATTAAATACACCTATGTATCTTGCTAATACAGCATAACCTGAAATAACATTTCCTGCTAATTTGCTAGCAAGATCCTGTTGATCATACAAATGTAGCTTATTTATCGAGCCTAAATAAAGCTTGATCTCAAATATGCTATTTATTCACATATGAAGGCACTGCTATATCATGGCGATCTACAAGTCATAAGTGGTGATTTTTAAACTCCGTTACAAGTCATAAGTGGTAATTTTTAAATTTTGTGTCAAGTTAAAATAAGCCAAATAAATTAAAATGGAGGGAATATCTTATAAGAGGGAGTAAGCACACACCAGGTCAACATGTTAGTTTAGAGTCAATAAAAATATTTTTGAGGGCAGTATAGTCATTTTGGTTTATTTTGTGCACTACTCCCCCAGTTTCTAAATAAATTATCATTTTTTTTATTTTGTTCCTAAATAAGTGATCATTTAGGCTTTCAAAAATAAATTGATCATATTCTTTCAAATTTGTCCTTGTTTACATAACCAAAAATTATTAATTAGAAAAAATTACATTAAATGTACAGTAAAATTTAATCAGGAGTAAGATAGTAAAAACATCTTTTATTTTCTAGGAGTGAATAATTTTTTAAGGGGTGTGCTCAATCTAAAATGATCACTTATTTAGGATCGGAGGAAGTATTTTGCTTGAATAATTAAGCTTTATTGCTTTGTTGGGGAATTACATGATCAAACTATCATGAACCTTCACCCAATTTCATGCATGTCCTACCTTTTGCAATATAGGCCCCCTAAAGGTGTTTTGGTAAATTTGATAATAACCACACAATATTATTGGTCAAATCGAATCTTATCGTAGCTTCCATATAAGCTTTTGTACACTTGGATCAATTTTCCCCTTAGCTTATATGATCATTCATCACCACATTTTTGTTTTACTATTCAATTAGTTATTTATCAAGAATCATGAAATTAGCTTACGTTCAGCCAATTTTTTTTAATATGGCTAAGGCACAACAAACAACAATTGTATGAGGGCACCCTTTATTTTTGATAAGTATTTTTGTGGGTCCTTTGTTGTTAGCAATTGTCCCTCTCCCCTCATTTACTCATATTTCCTTCATTTCACTATATTGACTCTTTTACTTTCATTTTTTTTCTTTGTAGAACTGTTTCTCTATTTTATACTCTCTCCGTCTAGTATTAGTTATTTACCTGTTCATAAATAATTATTTTAAATTACTTGTTAAATTATAAAATTAAGATAAAATTAGTTATATTTTTTCTCATTTTATCTTTATAATTAATTTTTTTTGAAAGTGAGAACAATTCAAAACGAAGATTTAAAGGGTAAATTAGTAAAAATACTCTTCTTATTTTTAATTTCGTAAGGGGCATATAAAGAGAAAATGGACAACTAATATAGGATGGAGGAAGTATCTCAGTCTTTCTCTCTAGTTATATTTTTTCAGTTTTTTTATACTCCTATCAAGAAACTGAACCACTACTATATATTTTTCTGATTAACTTGGTTGACATTTCTTTCTGATTAATAGTTATGTTCCTCAACTAAATAAATTATTTTAAAAAATTAATCATTGGACCCTTCAACTAAATAAGGTACAAAAATAACATATTCAATGGGGTCTGATGAGGATAGAGTATACGCAGACCTTATCATTACCTCGTGGAGGTAGAAAGGTTATTTCCAAAAGATCCTTGGTTCAAATGCAGCAAATTCAGGTACAAAGAATAGAATAAAATAGTGAATAAATATAGCAACTAAAATAAAAAATGTAACGCCTATGAAAAAGGGACAAGAACAATAATAAAATAATGCAATACCCAAAATACGATACTCAAATGATGATAGATATAAAAAACAAGAATAACAAGGATACAACTAGTACAATGACAAATATTACTCTTTAAAAAAATATTATAAATTTTAATTTTACATCAAAAAATCAAATCAAATCCCAACAGAGCCTCAAAAATATAAATCTTGAACAAGCTAAAACTTACACAAAATTTATATTTGTAAATAAGAGTATTCATGAAAAATCAAATAATTAAATCAAATATGATAAATATTAATCTTTTGCCTTTTTTATTCATAATATAGGAATTCAATCATTACATGTTGTAATTATCGTTAAAAATTCTTTAAATTATGAAATCTAAAAAAACAACTTAAAAAACATAAACAAAGAAAGAAGACATGAAAAAAAGGAAGAAGATAAAATCTAGGTCAATATTAATCTGTTTATCTCTGTTTGATTTTTGATATATGAAAACCAAAACTATAAAAAGAGAAGGGCAATAAAATACATAAGAGGAAAAATAAAAAAGTGTAAGCAAATTAAAAAATAAAAAATACTCTATGTTAGCAGTATGGGATTGGGTGAATGGAAGAAGGTGGGTGGAGGTAGGGTAAGAGGAAAGGAAAAGTTCTAATGGGGTAGGACTCATAATATGTAATTTATCAATTAAAAAATATCATCACACAACTATGACATGACATGTCACACACCATTGAACCCTTTCATTACAAAGAGAAAATATAGATGTCTAGTCAATTGTTGTGCCTCAACGCATTTCGGAGAAAATTAATTAGCTCTGAGTTTGAGTGACATTTCACCCCTAACCACAACTCATCCATTGATTCTTCAACATCAGTCGATTCAGACCTCTACTTAGTTTCACCATCCTTGTTATTCTTGTTTTTGATATCTATCAGCATTTATTTATTGTGTTTCGGATATTGCATTATTTTATTGTTGTTCTTGTCCCTTTCCTATAGGCGTTACATTATTTTTTATTATTAGTTGCTATGTTTTCTTCATTATTTTTATTCTATTCTTTATACCTAGATTTGTTGCACTTGAGCCGAGGGTCTTTCGAAAACAACCTCTCTACCTCCACGAGGGAGTGGTAAGGTATGCGCACACTTTACCCTCATCAGACTCCACTTGTAAAATTTTACTGGGTATATTATTTTTGTACGCTCATTTAGTTGAAGGGTCCAAGGATATTTCTAGAATAATTGATTTAGTTGAGGGACATAACGAATAATCGGAAAGAAAAAGTCAACCAAGTTAATTAGAAAAATGAATAGTAGTGGTATCAATTCAGTTTCTTGATAGGAGTATAATAAAAAACTGAAAAAATATAGCTGAGAGAGAAAGACTGAGATACTTTCTCCATCCTATATTAGTTATCCATTTTTCTCTTTATATGTCACTTACAAAATCATAAATAAGAAGAGTACTTTTACTAATTTACGCTCAATTTTTGTTTTCAAATTTTACAAATAACTTGTTTTCACTTTCAAAAATAATTAATTATAAAGATAAAATAAGAAAAAATATAACTAATTCAATCTTAATTTTATAAATTAACAACTAATTTAAAATAATTATTTATGAATAGGTAAACAACTAATACTAGACGAAGAGAGTATAAAATAGAGAAACAGGCTACAAAAAAAAAATGAAAGTATAAAAAGGCCAATATAGTGAAATGAAGGAAATATGAGTAAATGAGGGGAGAGGGACAATTGCTGACAACAAGAGACTCATAAAAATACTTGTCAAAAACAAAGGGTGTCCTCATACAACTATTGTTGATTGTGCTTCACCATATTAAGAAAAATTGATTTAACGTAAACTAATTTCATGATTCTTGGTAAATAACCAATGGAATGGTAAAACAAAAATTTGATGATGAATGATCATATAAGCTAAGGGGTAAATTGGTCCAAGTGTGCAAAAGCTTATATGGAAGCTACAGTAAGATTCAATTTTAACCAATAATATTGTGTAGTTATTATCAAATTTACCAAAATACCTTTAGAGGGTTCATAACTCCATATTGCAAAAGGTAGGACATGCATGGAATTGAGTGAAAGTTCATAATAGTTTGGTCATTTAATACCCAAACAAAGCAATAAAGCTCAATTGTTCAAGCAAAATAGTGCACAAAAATAAACCAAAAATGACCATACTTCCCTCAAAAATATTTGGTCCCAATGACCGCCAAAATCCATCACACACGAGCGAAGCACATCTTTCAAGACCTGAATCGTTTGCTCAGACTGCCCATAAGTATGAGGGTGAAGTCCTGTACTAAGATTCAACTTAGTACCCAACTCAGCCTGCAAAGTCCTCCAAAAATTAGAAGTAAACTGTGTACCTCTATCAGAAATAATAAAAACCAAAACTCCATGCAATCGAACAATCTCTCGGAAATATAACTTGGCTAAATTCTCTGCATTATAAGTCACCTGAACTGCTATATAATGTGAAGACTTGGTCAACTTGTCAATAATAACCCATATAAAGTCAGACTTACTCAAGGTCTTTGGAAGATCATCACAAAGTCCATCGCTATTCTTTCCCTTTTTCATTCAGGAATGGGCATCCTCTGAAGTGTCCCTCCAAGTCTCTGGTATTCATACTTTCGTTGCTGACAATTCAGGCACTATGCAACAAAATCTACAATATCATGCTTCATCATACCCCACCAATAGTGCTATCTCAGATCACGAAACATCTTGGTCATACCAGGATATATAGAATACCTCAGTATATGAGCCTTTGATAGAATAGTCTTAATCAGATCATGAACATGTAGAACACAACACGCCCCTAATCCTTAAGACACCCTCCCTATTAATTGCGACCTCCTTACCCTCTCCCTGCAAGATCTTATCTTAAATCTTGCTCAACTTAGCGTCCTGAAATTATCTGGCCTTAATCTGCTCTAGTCATGTAGCCTCTCGAAGAGCAGTACAAACGTCTCCATACCATTTCACAAGACTCTACTAGACATGTCCTTGTATAATGAGATCATCGAACCTAAAGCTTTGATACCAACTTTATCACGATCCAAACCATCATGAGTCACACCCACACTAATCCCTCAGTGGGTAAACCATGTTTTACTAACTAAATCAAGCCTTAACTAATTCATTAACACATATTAAGCATTCGAGATACAAAATAAGAGTTATCAATATCAACTAAATAAAATATGAAAGTCTATCTATTACAGTTCCCAAAATTTGAAAATGATCGTGCAAAGGACTCTAATTATCAATGTCTAAGAGTATAAGAAACAACTAATAAATGAACAATATTTGAAGAAATAAACATCTGTCACTAAGAAGATTTGTGGCAGCCTGAATAGGAGTAGCTCACCCTCAGATCGGTCAACTGGCTGTGCTAAATGCGAGGTTGCATAAAAGTCTCTGGAACAAAGTCTGCACTCAAAGAAAAGAGCTGAAGCAGCATCAATACAAATACTATGTACCGATAGGTATCATAGGCGGACTCCAATTAGTATCAAGTATATATCATGAAGCAAATAAAACAAGTATATAGGTACAAAAACACTTAACCAGAAGCTCAAATAATCAAGTAGTCTCAACAGTCAGGTAAATAAACCAAATTCAGACATATCAATGTTAATCAATAATGGACATATAAGTCACCAAACATACATAATAAGTCATCACAAAACTCTGCAAATATAATGCAGTCATATCACGATAAAAAATCATATCCTTACTGATTTACAGTTGTATAACCTCTGTATCTTATCAATATCACTCTGTATCATACCTGAACCCACAACTGTCACTCATCTATACACATATGATAAAGGACTTTAATTTTACCCAACTAGTCATGACCTAGAGGGGACCTTAGGTGTCCATGTATCGTATCAGCGTAGTATCCAATCCATCACATAATCGTTTATCTGTAAGCTCACATCGAACTCGAGCCACTCATCATCAGAATAGTATGTATATTCTCAATCATCATCAACACATCTCAGTATGTTATCCACTCTTTTATCTCTCAGGATATTAACAACAAGTACATAACGAATATCACAAGTACATATCACAATCACAGTTCATTTCAAGAAACTCTTTTCAGAATTTAATGGCTTATTTATATAAGCATTGTCAAGTTAACAATATCAATCACAAACTATGTCCAAAGACCAATAAACATGCTTTATTAACTCATAACAATATAGAAACGACTAATCATAGTCTAACTCCAAATAAACCATAACCTACCTCAACTGAAAAACTTGAACGAGCAAGCTAATTCGCGTGAGCTTTCCCTTTCTTTAATGCCTTGGAATGCTCAAAGTCTAAAATAAATAAATACAAGAGTATTCAATCATCTACTCTTCAAACAATAGCTTTAGGAATTCAAAACCACTTAACTCTACTCTTTTTCAAGGTCTAAATCATTATCAAAGGGTCAATTCATCATAGTCTAACTCCCCAATATTCATATTATCTTGGTTCATGGAGTTTTTACTCTCTTAATCCTCTTTAAAGCAGTTTTTATGCTAAAGGTATTATTTTTATTAGACTCAAGGTCCCCAATCGCCACAATATATATTTAGGAACAATAATTCCATGCTAAGAAGTGTTAATTTACAACTTAGAAGCATACAAGATGATAATTATATCTACCCATACATTTTCCCATACTTATTCATAATTCTAGGGTTTTAAATCACAATTCACTATTACAATCATCCCTATCGATTCTAGGATGTTAGAGGATTACTAGATTGAATAGTTGATGGAGTAAACTTACTCCCAAGAGAAAATAACCCTAACCTTGGGACAATTGCCTTTCTGGAATTCTAGAATGAGTTCTTAGATTATGAGGTGAAAACTCAAAATAACTAACCTAAATTGTGTATTCTACTTTGTATCATTTGCTGCAGCAGACACATCTTTACTGTAGCGGACTTGCTATGGCAACCAATGACCCGCTACGATGAGCCTTGCTAATTTTTGTAACCCTTATTATAATGGCACTCTGACCGCTATAGCGGTCTTACTGTAGCAAAAATCCCACCTCTGCAATGGTGCCCCTGAACTAGTATCTCCGTAAGAGCTGCACTTAGCCTTATTTCATAACATAAATCTCATTCTTAAGACATCATGACACAAACCAAATACGGAAACCACTGTAAATACTTTCTGTGAACCCACTCGTTTATCAGAATTTTCTACGGGGACTCTAACAAGGGTAATATGGTCCTAGCCACCCTATAATGAGTGGATGGGTCATTATAATTTTAGGCAACGTGCAGGGTAGAGTAAAAATGCCACATGATCTTGGAGTAACATGGACTCCAGTGAACAACTCAGCAAATATGGACAAAATGGGACCACTACATAATTTGAGGATGAAAACAAATTAACTTGGACCAACCTTGGGATTTGTAGACCCATATATAGTGGAGTTTCTCAACTATATTAAGGAGGTTCTTGCCCCAATAGACCAAATCCCAGGGGCTTTACTGATCATTAAGGGATAGATGCCAAAAAATACTGCCAATTACCTTTCAAACCAGCGAGATCCTGAAGAGGTTCAAAATGCCTGACATTGTGAAGTACAATGCGACTACTGACCCGCAAGAGCATGTGTAAACTAACATGACTAGTATCAAAGAAAATAATTTGCTGCCAAAAGAATTCAAGTTTGTGATGGTCAAGAAGTTTGGGCAGACACTTACCAAATGAGTATTAACCTGGACACTATTGATTCTTTTACTTCTCCTACAGATGCATCCGTAAAAGCACATGCAAGAGCCCAAAGTATCAAGATATACAAAGAGGACATTTTCAAAATCAAATAGAAGGAAGGAGAGACGCTCCAAAGCTTAGAAAAAATAGTCCAGAGGGAAGAATGACACTAGGTGAGATAAGAGAGCGTAAATAGGAGAGACCAAGAAGTAAAAAACACAAGGATCAATGGAGCTATTTTGAGCCGTATCGCGACCATAAAAAAGAGAGTCCAGAGTTAGTCAGGAAAAAATGAATAAGGGACTTATGATTGGAGATAGGATGAGATGTTTCAGACCCACCTCAAGTGATTCGGGATTGCCTAAGATATTGTGCTAAAACTTTAGAGTTAGCCTAATAGACTGCTTGTAACCATAAAAAATATCAAAGAAGCCTGATTCCTCAAAGAAATCAGCTCTAATTTAGACAAAATAAATTTGGACTTATGGTGTAATTATCATAACACCCATGGGCATTTGAGCATCGATGTAGCTCAGTTTCTCTGAGCTTAAAAACTCAAAGAGTTCTTCAAAGACCGTGCTAAATACAACCTCAGTCAGAACCAAGGGGCACATAAATTAGCAAAACTCCCTTCCCCCGAACACACTATTTATGTAATCTTTGGTGGGGAAACCATCAGTAAGGTTTTCACCCAATAATTGAATAAATAAGGATCACTGTTGGTACCAATAAAAGGTATAGAATGCACTCCGAGCTTGATTTGATTGCTTTTACTAATGATGACCTCCAAGACCTTTCATTTTCGCATAATGACTTACTCGTAATATGTGTTTTGATTGATACAGGTAGTTTTGCCAACACGTCCAACTGGAGTCCTCGAGAAAATGATTATAGCCAAAAGGATTTTCCCCAGAGTCAGGCAATTAAAAGGATTTAACATGGCAAGTAAGTTAACCCAGAGAGAGATTGTGTTGTTGACTTATGCCAAAGAGGTAATCAAATATGTGACACTAGATGTCAAGGCTAGAGACATATTGTATAATATCATCTTAGGAAGACCCTTACACGTCATTGAATCTATCCTTTCCACTTACCATCAGGTAGTCAAATTTTCTACCCTATGGGATTAAAGGGATATGAGAGACTCGATGACTGTCCAAGAAAATATCCCCCCAGAAGTAGTTGCAGGGTGAAGCAACCAAGGTCAGGATATCCTACTCACAAGCATTGAACAAAACAAAGCTCACTCCTTTACGAGAAATATAATGATCAATCCTGATTTCTCCAAATAAGGGTTAGATAAATATTCTTGACCCACAACTAGAATGGTAAATACGGGTGTATTCACGAACTCAACTCATGGATTGGGAAATTCAAAAACTCCCCAAAAGTGATAAAGGACTCTCCTCATCGTGTAACACCTTGAACTTTTGGGCTAAGATTTGAACCATTCTACGTGTATAGATATACCCAAAACCGATGATTTTAAATTATACATAGGTGTTAAGATCAATTTTTAGTGTAGGAAGTTCATTGGATGTGAATTAAGGTCATAAGAAACCTCTAGTACAAAGTTGAGTTGAGAGCCTTCTTACGGATTAAGTTTTCATATAAGTTCTTACGAGGGTCAACTTCAAACAAGAATTAACTCCTAGAATATGAAGAGTTATGTGGATCAATACCTACCAAATTAAAGATCATTGAGTCTAGTTTCTAACGCCACCAACCACTCATCAATCCGACTTCTGAGTAAAAAAATTATGCTAATTTTACTGGACACTATTCAGTATGCACGACCGGCCGCGTGAACAAGGTATCTGCCATGAGACACCATAGGGAAGGTAGTGCTAATGCCATTGCTGCATGGCCAGTCTCACAGACAAGGTGTCAGCTACACGGCTGCACACGTAGAAAATGCTATAAAAGAACCCCAAAATCGTGGTTCACCTCCAAGTCCAAAATTTTGCCCTAGGAAGAGAAACTTTCAAGAACCCAACTTCCTCCAAGGTTCATCTATCATCCAAGGTATGATTTGACGATAGAATATTGATGATTTCTTCAGTCTTAACATAAATTAATTCCTCCTACTTATGGAATCTATAAATTTTAAAGAAAATCCACCCCCAAGGTTCAAGAACAATTTCTTGCTATCTTTTCCTCCAAAGATTAAACCTTTCTCAAGAATTTAGAGAGTTTAAGGTATGTAAAACTATCTCTCTTTATAGTTTCAAAGGACTTTGCCTTTTCTTAGTCAAATTCATCCTTTATGAAAAATTAGGGTTAGAACAGATCCTTGTGAAGTTGATAATTATTGAACTCCTAAAGATGACTTCATAAATGTCTATATCCATGCCTTCTCATCAATTGTTTTACTAAATTTATGAGTCTCTATGGTTTTTTCTTAGATGAACTTATGAATCATTGAATTCTGATGAAATTGATATGAATATTCATGAACCATGTGCAACCTACAAATTTTGAATTGTCATTCAAATCTCATGAAATCTTAATTTGGGAACTTGTTATGATTTTGTAACTTCCATGGATTGTAGTATGAATCCTTTTTACTTTGTTTTCAATATAAAACATGTTCGACATGATAACTTGAGTTTTAAATCATAACTATGCTTAATGATATGAACCCTCTATAATTTCCATAATCCCCAACATATATGAAAACTTGCATCCTTTGAACTATGACATAAAAGGTAGTAACTTACATGAACCTCAAATCAAGGAAATGTATGGTGGAATGTTTGGACATGAATCCAATGTGGTTAATTAATGATCATGAGCCTAATTTGGCTAATTATTAACAAGAGTCAAAAGAGAGTAAAATAAGAACTCTATGAGCTTAAGGGAGTTAGATTAGATGGCTGACCGAGAAGGCATAGATCTAAATAAAATATTCCCTATTAACCAACGTACATTAAAGATTATTTCACAAGTTGGATGACTCTTTTCATGTGTCTCAAAAAGGACTTATTATGGATCCTTGCCAGCAAATCATGAGACGTATGTCCTACGCCCGATAAGGTATAGGATGTCTATCACCACCCCATTTCTCAGGTCATGATGGCACCTACAACCCCCTACAGGCGAAATAATCCCCGTAGCCCAGAACGGATAGTAATGGGCCACTACCTAAGTGAAGCACACACAATAAGGATAATAAGTGGAAGAAGGTAAGGAAGGAAACCTAAATATATACAGAAAACTACACCATCTCATGACCTGGTATCATAAGTACAAGAACCACTACTAAAAAGATACAAAGTATAAGAGAGATCTAAAGTAAAATATACAACTGTATCTGAATATACAAAAGATTCAACTGTGTAAAAAGAAGAGATATAGCCAAGCTCCAATCGCCAGGAGCTCACCCTATGTCTCGAATATCCCAAAAGCTGTACGAGGTCCCCACATCAATGGCGATAGCCCATACTAGGATCTGCACCAGGAAGATGCAAAAGTGCAGTATGAGCACCAATTGCATAAGCAACTGGTACCTAGTAAACATCATAGGTCGACTGGGCACATATAAAATATAAAAGCAGTAGATAGCAGATAAGAGAAGAAAAGGGTCACAGAAGCAAATAGAGTGAAGCACAAGGAAGCTAGCAACAAATAGAAGACATAAAAGAATACAAGTGTACTAAGCTAACCACATAAGATGTATCACCAAAAACAGATGTAAGAGTAGAGAACGCACCTTGGTCCTTGCAATAACAGTAAATAAGAAAACCTTAACGAAGATGTAGGTGTACCGATAACCTCAAATAAAGGGAGAGAAAGAAAGGCAACCTAACATAAATATGCCAACAATATAGCTCACAAGGTAAGGATGATCGAAGAGTAAACTAGTAGGTAACTATAATAGGAGCAAGTAACACTAATCTACCTACAATCTCAATGAGCGCCCATACACCCGAGGAATATATACAAGTAAGGATAAACCCTACCGGCATCCCATACTACCAGAGAGTACACTCAGTGAACAACAAACAAGGGGTGGAATTGTGTAGAAATAAATGATATGATATGGTATGCCAGTGGTACCATATGCACCTCCTCTGGTGCTCGTAGGCCTAGCAGGTAGGACCCATAGAAGGGCTTCCCCCATATACCTCTACTCCCCTATATACCCCTCCTCTGGCACTCTCATCCCGGTTTCCCCTAGTCCGGATTGGCAAGGTCCATGGAGGTCTCTGCAACCATATACCAACTCTCAAGATCTCATCATACATGCCTAGAGTCTATCCGGGTCTAAAATCAGTAATAAAAACATGTCTAGCACTCGGCCCGACCGAGTCTAGTATCATCTCAGGTTCCAGTGTGAAAAACCAACATTTAATCCCTTTTACTTCAAGAAGATCCAATAAACTAGTTTTAAGTCTATTTATAGCCATTAATAACTGAAAACGAGCCCTCGGGGCCATGCAAGGTTAGAAAGCCAGTGATAGTCAGGCCTACAGCCCTGTAGTAGTAAGCTAATATAGAAAAAGCTCTTTTCATGACGATGATATGCTTTGATACAACCAACAACTCAATATCAACCTACTGGCCTTGCACAGGCTCAATCCGCTCTACAACACAAATAACCAGCTAGTAATTGCGAATCAATGTCTAGGACTCACAGACAATTCTAATTTATCCCACTAACTATGGTCCATGCAAAGGCCACTCAGGTCCGAAAGGGGTAGTACTACCGTACTAGCTCAACTACTGAAGAAGAAGAAATAAAAATAGACAAAAAAGAAGCAGACAAGGTTTGAGGTGCCAACCTAGTAATCCCAACCCAAGGATGAGCTAAATGGTACAATTATATTTTATATAAACCAAGTCTAAATTGATAAGCCATAGCCTACCTTGCGTCTGATGAAAAGCTACTGGAAAAATGTTGTCTGAGCCCAAACTGCTCCGAGAAGCCCCAAACAACAATCAAACTAGCAAAAACATAATCTACTCATCAACACAAAGCTAACGATACCCATAATGCTAGTAATTAGCTAGGTTGAAAATCCGGGTCTAAAATGGGCTCATAGGCCCCACAACCAAAGACTAAAAATAGAAATTACCACGAGATTTCCAACACTGCCAGGAACTCATGATGAAAAATTGAGCATAAATCGGATAAGGAAAGGGCCTAAAACAGCCCCTAATCCCCAACAAAAATTAAAAGAGTCAACCGGAGAAATTAACGTCAAAAAGGAATGGGAAACTTACAATTGAAAATGGGAAATCAATCACGAACAAGGAATGTACCACCCCAACACTTTTAGAAGAACCCACACTGAAATTTGACCATAGAGCTCTAAAGAAATAGTGTGTAATGATTTTGAAACTTAGAAGAATGAATGAGAAGACCCACTTAAAACTGCCAGTGATCAGTGCCCCTGCGGTCATATTGATACAGGTGCATCACCGTATCAGTGCCCAGACCACCACAGGAGTGGAGGTCAACAAAACCTCCAGCCCCGCATGTGTTATCATATGCCGCAAATGCGGCACTGCAGGTGTGGAAGAACGAGCGCAGGTGTGCTCCCAGCTAATGCCACTAGGACTGCAGATGTGACACCCAGAGCACAGGTGCGGCTGCACAAGTGCGGTCAAAGCACCACAACCGTGCCTATACCAGAACCAATAATAATCAGCTGCAAACCCAACTAAAAATTCCTTCGATTACACCCTCGGGGATCATCCAGGGACCTGCACACGCAAATGGACTATGTTATCCTACCAGAAATAGCAATCCAGACTCAATAGAATTGACAAAATTCCCATACGAGTTTGATTTAACGAAATTTGTTCCCCACGCCTAAAACCCAACTTTACCAAAATGGAACCTAATAGCCCAAAATGAGTCCAGAAGACTCGGGACCTAAACCAAAGATCCTTCTAGCCCAAAGTCGACATTCTAGAGCTAACCACGCTAATGGAATTCACATCCAAGGTTATCTTCTCTGAATGTTAACCAAAGTCAAAACTTCAACTCCAACTGTCCTAAAATCTCAGAAAGTGAGATAAAACTATATCGAAAGCGCCTAAGCCCTGACCAAAGGTCTTACCAGACCAAAATCCGTGTTTTAAAGCTAATAAAATTGTCGAAATTCAATTCCGAGCTTGCTTGCTAAGAATGTTTACTAAAGTCAATGATTTCCTAAGCTGAAGCTCTAAAAGAGGGAAATTCTCTTAAAGACCAAATGAACGGCCCGGGCACTGAACCACCGATCCCAGAAAGTCATAAATGACTTGAGGCTACTACAAGTAAGATCTAACAGTACAAAGAAAGCAAAAATGCAAAAATGATCGAACGAGTTATTATAATGGCTTAGCTGATCGATTTGAGATCAGACTCCATGCGTTCACACTGTGGTTTATATTGGTTCATCGCTTAATCCCATAATTAACTAAAATAAGAGAAATTTACATAACTCCAATAATAAGATTTAAGACTATATTTTCATTTTGGTCTGTTTGACTTTTGTTGGTTGTACCCATTATATATGTATATGTTTTCTACATGTTACTTCTTGCCATTTTACATATCGTATATTTAATATCCTGATGCCATTTGGCTTTCCATTATTTTTTAATGCAGTTTCAGGTACACAGGTCCATGATCAGGCGCTTTATTAAGTTCATCCTTATGAGCTATTGGTGAGCCTCGCTACTATCTGGGGCTAGTCTAGACTTACTAGTTATTTTCTTTTAGTTGTTTAAGGTAATGCAGAGGCCTTGTCTGGGTAGACATTGTTATTCAGTTTAAAGGTTTCATAGACAGTGTTAGTCATAAAATAAATGTTACTTTCAGCCTCTGATTTTCATGTCATTTTATTTTATTAAAACATGCGATTTCTTAATTATTGCTAATGAAGTCTTTTGTTTAAGGAAACATGTCCATGCTTCACTTTGTTTTCCTGCTATATTTATGTAAAAGTTGTATTGTATGCTCATGTGATATGCTAGATGATTTTCTCATGCTAGAAATGGCTTCAGGTGCCAGCCACGTCCAAGGTCTAGGCTCGGGTCATGACAAAGTTAGTATCAGAGCACTAAGTTCAAGTGTCCTAAGGTGTCTATGAAGTTGTGTATAGTAGAGTACTTTTTATGGATGTGAAGCATGCCACACTTATAATAAGTAAGTCACAGGATATTAGGAAGTACCACCCTTCTTTCATGCTCTAGTTCGTGTAATAGAGTTGAACTCTGTGAAATTTTTCTAACTCATGCATTTCACGTATTTTAGACTATGCCTCCAAAATGAACCACCAGGAAGAGAGCTACCACCAAAGCTAACGTCCCTACTGGGGCCAATGCCGCTACAATGCCTCTACCCTATGTTATGCAGACCACGAATGAAGGTCTCTCTTCTGGCAAAAATGCTAGTATTGAGGCTCCACATGTGCCATCAGGTCCACTAAGGGGCCCTAGGACATCTACTTTTCAATCTCCCCGCACTGCTACTACTGATGTTGAATTTAGAGGATCCATTCAGATGCTCACTCAAGTAGTAGCATCTCAGTCCAGCCAGCAGGACACATACACTAGTAGCTCTAGTTCTCATGACTCTTCCATCACTTTGAGAATTCATGAGTTTCTCAGAATAAACCCGCCAATATTCTTAGGTCCAAGGCCTAAGAGGTGCAATGATCTTCTAGTCGTTATGGGGTGGTTAGGGTCTTTCCTGCCTATATTGAAGACTCAGTCAAAAGTCACAGAAAGGCAACTATGAAAGCTCCTCTTCACTTCCATAGCTCTGGGGTAAGATAGTCTTGATGAAGCTACTTTGGAATAAAGGCCATAAGAACCCAAGCTACTACTTTTCACTTAGATATCCTGAAATTAGTGTATTTAGATTGAGTATGATCTCATCTTGTGATTTAGAAGTTTCGATTGGAGAGCTTGATCTAAGTAAGGATATGATTCTTTATCCCTTATCCCATCCACATGAATGAGTTGGCTTTGGAAGCTAGGCTCGGATAGAATGTATAAGTAGGCTTATTAGAATAGAAGACCTTAGTGAGAGAGTTGAGAAGAGCCGAGGATTTCTCTATTTTTGGGGATTTGAATCACCTATTTTTCCCCTTCTTGTTTGCAAGAAAAAAAAGTAACTAAACAAACAGTATACATGAGACATAGTAGTATAAATAGGAAGATGCCCATCCCATCATATTTGGATTTGGAAAGAAAGAAGAAGATAGGCTTTTTATTCTATTATAGAATCTTTTCTAAAGTTAAGTTAATCAAAAAATCACATAGTACCCCTTTTAGAGTCTATGTAGCAAAGTTAAACTAATAAAACTTAAATATGGGGAGGTTTAAAATGGAAAACTTTTGTGTAATCATGATGATTCATTCCTTACTATATTTTGTTATGTTCCGTTAGGGGTGATCTAGTAAACTAGACCTTTATAGAAAATTCTGAGACTACGAGTGAGTTTGTAGCAAGTTTTTATAGTGGTTTGCATATCGAGTTTACATTGTGGTGTCTTGAGATGATAAATGTATTATGAAATGACACTTGGTATAGTTTTACTGAGCTACTGGTTAACAAGGCACCGTTGCAGTAGTGGGTTTTACACTATAGTGATACTGTCATAGGGGTCAAAGTTCTTCCATAGCAAGGTTTTTAGTCAAATCATTAGGTCTTGCCATAGTAATTGGTTTCTATAGCGGGACCTCTGCAATGAAGTTGGTACCACTGCAGCGAGTGATATAAGGTAGAATATACGTTTAAGTCAATTATTTTGAGTTTCTCACCTCATAACTTCAACAACTCATTCCAGAAGACATGTGGGGCGATTGTTTCAAGGCTAGGCATATTCCTTCTTCAAGGTAAGTTCACCCCATCAACTCTTTCATCTAGTAATCCTCTAACACTTTAGAATCAATGGGGTTGACTTTAATAGTGGATTGCGTGTTAGAACCCTAGAATTTTTGAAATCTATGGGAAAATGAATGGGTGAGTGTAATTGTTTTTTCTTATGCTTCTAAGTTGTTATTTAATACTTCTTAAGATGGAATTTGATGTTCTATTGCATAAATGTGGTATTTTGTGACCTAGAGTTCAATAAAGATGAAACCTTTAGCATACAAATTGCTTTAAGGGGGTTAATGGAGTAGAAACTCCATGATTAAGGATAATGTGGTTATTAGGGAACTAAACTATGATTAACTAACCCTTGGGTAATGGTTTAAATATTGAAAAATGGTAAAAATAGGTGGGTTTGAATTTCCAAAGTCATTATTGGAAGAGTAGATGATTAAATACTCTTGCATTTGTTATTTTTAGAGTTTGAGCATTCTGAGGCTTTGAGGAAAGGGAAGGTTCAAGTGAAATAGCTTGATCATTCAAGTTTTTTGGTTGAGGTAGGTTATGATTTACTTGGAGTTAGACTTTGATTAGTCACTTATATGTCTTATGAGTTGATACAACATGCTTGATTGGTCTTTAGATATAGATTGCGATTGATAGTTGTTAGCTTGACAATGCTTGTATGAATGAGCTGTAAATATTTAAGCCTATATTATATGACTTGTGATTGTGATTTGCACTTATGATTATCAATGTGTACTTGTATTTATTCTCTTGTGAAATAACTGAATAGAGAACATACTAAGATATGTTAAGAGGAATAAGGAATATATATAATTATCTTGAGATGAGTGGCTTAAGTTTAATGGGAGTTTACGGATGAGCAGTTATATGAGTGGATAGAGTTCAATTGGTGTTTACGGATGAGCAGTTATATGAGTGGTAGACAGACCCTAGGCATCCCCTGCAGGTCATGACTAGTTGGGTAAGATTAAAGACCCCTAGCATGTGTGTACAAATGAGTGACAGATATGTGTGGGAAAAATTAAAACCCCCTAGCATGTGTGTACAAATGAGTAATATATGTGTGTGGGAAAGACTAAAGACCCCCTAGCATGTGTTTATAGAGTGAGATTTATGAGATAGAGAGATTATACAACTGTGATTTAGTATAGATATAACTCCATGATTTTGGTTGACTGTATTATATTTATAGAGTTTTGTGATGACTTCTTATGCCTGGTTTTGGTGACTTATATGTCCAGTATTGATTGACATTGGTACATTTGAGTTTGTTTCATTTACATGGTTGTTGTTGACCACTTAATTTCTTGAGTTACTTGGTTATGTGTTGTTGAACTTATCTATTACTTTTATTGACTATGTAATATATATTTGTTACTAATCAGAGTTGGACTATGATACCTACCAATATATAGTATTCGTACTGATGCTACTCCTGCACTTTCTTTGAGTGCAGACTGTGTTTCAGAGTCTTCTAAGTGACCACACATTTAGTGTTTCCAGTGATTTGATCTGAGGGTGAGGTACTTTCTTATCCAGTTTGCCACAAATCTTCTTTGACAAATGTCTACTTTCTTCAGACATTATTTCATCATTTTTATACTCTTAGACATTTGCTAGTTAGAGTCCTTGTACGATGACTTTTGAATTTTGGAGATTGTAATAGTTAGACTTCCACACATTTGTTTATTTGATATTTAAACTCTCACTGTTATAATTCAGAATTCCTTAAAATTGTTAAATGAATCTATAATGCTTGGGTTAGTTAGTCAGATATGGTTCACCTACCAGGGGCTTAGTGTGGGTGCCAATCACTGCAGTTTGGATTGTGACAAGAGGACCCTCAAAATTTCATTGATAAAGTCTAAAAAATTCTTAGGGTGATGCATGCTATTGAGACAGAGGGGGTTAATTTTGCCTCCTATCTGTTGAAAGATATCACTAACATTTGATATGAGCAATATGAGTTAACTCGTGGTGAGAATGTAGCCCCTGCAGTATGGGATGACTTTATGGATGCTTTCATCGACCACTTCTTTCCCCAAGAGTTGAGGAAGGCCAAGGATGATGAGTTTGTGAACCTCAAGTAGGGTTACATGAATGTGAGTGAGTATAGCTTCAAGTTCACCAGTTGTCCCATTATGCTCCAGAGATATTGTCTTTTATTAAGGCAAGGATGAGGAAATTTGTGTTTGGAGTTGCTAAGCATGTGAAGAAGGAGCGCAAAGGAGCGTTATTGATTAATGATATGGACATATCCAGGTTTATGGTTTATGCCCAACATATTGAGGAGGAAAAGTAGAAGGATAGGAAAGAACACTAGAGTAAGACGGCCCAGTCAGCCGGCAATGAAACTAGTCACCAGTTGAAGAGTAATGGAAATAGGTCATTCTTTCAGAAGAGGTCATCTAGACTTGCTCCATCTTCAGCCAGTGTGCCTGCACCAAGGCCTAGAGATGACTAATGGTTTCATACTAGTAAGAATTTTGTAGATCAGGGTTCATAGTCTTAGGGAAATAGGGATCAGTGGTTCCCATCATATCTTATTTGTAAGACTTGTGGGAAGAATCACCTTAGAGAGTGTCTCTATGACAAGGGTGTGTGCTATGGGTATGTCCAATATGGTCATATTTGGAAGGAGTGCCTATCAGCAAAGCGAGGCAATGTGGGCAGTAAGGCCTAATCTACTACTTCGGCCGCCCTAGGAGGTCGAGGCACTACTTTAAGAATCGGTGGAACTCAAAACTGCTTGAATGCTATAGGCAACTGTTAGTCATTAGAGGCATCTCCAGATGTTGTCACTAGTATGTTAAAAGTTTCTTCTAATAATGATTATGAGTTAACTAATCCTGGCGCTACTTTATCCTTCATGACTTCTTATATTGCTGTGAAGTTCAGAATATGCCCCGAACAACTTCTTGAGCCTTTTTCTCTTTCTACTCTGTTGGTGAGTCTGTTGTAGCTAGACAGGTCTATAGGAACTATGGAGTGACCATCCACCACAGAAACACCATGGCTAACCTAGTTGAATTAGATATGATTGACTTTGATGTAATTATGGCCATGGAATTGTTATATTCATGTTATGCTTCAGATGATTATAGAACAAGGGTAGTAAAATTCCAATTTCCTAATGAACCAGCCCTAGTATGGGAGGGTAGTCTATCTGTTCCAAAGGGAAAGTTCATTTCCTATCTTAGGTCCCAAAAAATAGTTTCCAAAGGGTACATCTATCTTTTAGTCTGGGTTAAGGACTCCAATGTTGAAGTTACACTCCTTTATTCAGTTTCAGTTGTTAATGAATTTTCTGAAGTATTTCCTGATGATCTCCCCAGAGTCCCTCCCGACAGGGAGATAGACCTTAGGATTGATGTCCTTCCTAACACTCAACCCATATCTATCTCGCCATATAGAATGTACCTAACAAAGTTGAAAGAATAACTGAAGGATATCCTTGATAAGGTATTCATTACACCAAGTGTCTCTCTATGGGGTGCTCCAGTTCTATTCGTGCCTAAAAAGGACAGTTCTCTCCGTATGTGCATAGACTACCATAAGTTGAACAAGGTCAGCATAAAGAATAAGTACCCACTCCCTAGAATTGATGAACTGTTTGACCAACTTCAGCGTGCTAAGTGCTTCTCCAAAATATACCACAGATCTGGCTATCATCAACTGAAAGTTAGAGAATCTAATATTCCAAAAGTAGCCTTCAAAACACTGGGATAGATTTAGCCGCATTTGAGTTACCAGATCCAGAACTGCTCATAGTAGTACTCGAGATAGCTTCATAGGTATCTAAAGATGACAGAGCTTTAACTTAAATAATTGGGATCCTCTTAAGTTCCTCCTTGAAGTCAAAAACCTCTTCCAAAATATCCTCAAGGGCTTGTCTCCAGGTGCTGGCTTGATTTGCCATTCTGTGAATATCAGCTCCGGAAGCATCAAAAGTGATATTTTCCTCAAGACAATGTTTTTCTTAGAGCAGGTCAGCCTATTGGTACTGAGAATCCTCTGGATGAATCGAAATATCTGTTTCACGAACAACATAAAGACTAAGCTGAGCTTCTAGGTCATCTACCTTCCCTATCAATGCCTAGATATTGTTAGTGAGTTTGTTAATATCATCCTCAACAAAAATCTATTGTATTTCTTGACAAGTAAGCTTGATCTCCAAATCATTATTTTGGGTGGCAAGTTCATGTTCTTAGGACATCGATTTGACTAGCTTGACTTTAAACCTGAAATTTTTCTGCTCATGGATTGCTAACGAATCCTTATCCTGATTAACCACCTGGATCATAGAATATTTCAATAGCATGGCCTTATTTTTAGCCTTGGTGGCTTAGGTGAACTAGAACTCTAAGGCTGCCAGTCTCGATCTCAAAGCATCTAGCTTGGTAGCGCCCTTCACCTTCTCAACCTCGTATCTTCCTAGTATTGATGAACCAAGCTCTCGAGCCTATAAAACGATGATAGAAGGACGTACATAAGGATTAGGACACAAGATCACACGAAACGTGAGATATACTTACCTTAGAAAGAGCATGCAATGATTTATTCATCAGGTTACCCCGAGGACTAGGGTTGAGAAATTGTGAATCCCTAAAGGGCATGAGAGCATCACCGCTTGTTGGAGGCATATGCTCCAAAGAATCAAAAGCTCTGAACCCACTCCTGGAAAGGAGAAAGAACCAAGTTGATAAAATGGAGAAACGGTCACACCAGTGATGTCAACTGACAGTGATACGCCCTCAAGTTCCAAGGGACCCCTCCTCCAAAAGCATGGTCAGAATCCTGAGATATCACTTTAACAGAACCCGCTTCAGGGTCGCAATGTCATTAGCACATGGTGGAGCTTCACCCTCACTATTTTTTACCTCCAAAATATGAACCCCTTCCCCACTAAAGAGACAAGAATAAACTTTTAGAATGTGCAATCGAGAACTACCATTGCATGGCCCATTGATTTTCTTTATGGAACTTTAAGGATTCGTACATTTGTGCTTTTTTGATAGGGAGCTGGCCTGAGAAGATCTATGGCAGGAATGGATCTCTTTCTAGAACCATCCTAATAGGTAGAAACTTCCTCATCAAGCTATGATTGCGAGCATGGCTTTGCCATGTTATAAGGGAGCTTTTTAATGAAGAGACCTATAAAGGATACCCAACTAAGAAATTGCTGAAGTAAGGATGAAACACCATGATTAGTCTAGAACTCACCATGATTTTTTTCCTCCATCCTTTGGCATGAGCCAGGGAATTTCAGGTTCAACCAGGCGACAGAGAAAAATCAAAAATATGTTGAAACTAGTTAGAGAGGTTGAGAATGGGGTCCAACCCTAGGATTTGGCTATAAAAGAAAATAACAAAGAATAAGAGCTAAGTATGATGATTTGTTATCAATAAAAAGACGATTACAAGAACGAAAGAGACTTATGAGTTTTATTCCAAGCTTTGGGGAAAAAGGGTTGGGATAAAGGGATAAGGCCAGTCAACGATTTCCAAAGTTAAAAGCTCTAAAACTAGGAATGGACAAAAAGACCAAACAAACAGCTCGGGCACTAAACTTTTGGTCCCAGCAAGCCATAAATAACTTGGGTCCACTAAAGGCAAGATCTAACGGTACAAGAAAGGTGAACACGCATAAATGACCAGAAGGGTCATTACATTCATTATGAGAGTGAGTGTTTTATTCCAGTCCCATTTGTTGAATGAGTTACTGTATGATCGAGACTTCTTTTTGGTGAGGGCACTAGAGTGACATTTATTGCTGATTGTTAGGGGAAGTGTCATATGTGTATACTAGCTTGTCTATTGATATCGCGATGTCAACCATGGATTTTATTGTTTCACAAAGTGCTTCCATGATCCGTAGATGGAACCATGGACTGTAGACGGGGTCCGTGAAAGCTACCAAATCTAGTTCTCCTAGTTTAATTAAGATAGAATTTGCAATGTCTATAAAAACTTTTTCTAGGTTTTCTTTTACGTTTTATGCTCTATTATTTGTTGAAAACGACATAGGAAACATTGAGTATTACATTGTTCTTTATTTTGGAAATTAATTCATCTATTGGTTCTTGATTCAAGATTTTGGATTTCTTTATTCCATCTCGTAAGTATATGATTATGAATTCTTCAACTAATTTTGATTGTTTTCTTATGAACATGAGTAGCTAAATCCGCAACTAGAGTTGTGAAAACCATGATGGAATAGAAAAGTAGGAAAAGTACTTAGAGATTCTAGGAAGGTGTTTATGCATGTATTGTTCTTCCCTTTGCTTTGATTGCTTTTTAACAGTGCGCAATGTTAGAACTCTCATTATTCTTACTTTCGGACCAAAGGGGTAACGAATGGGAAAAGGGATGTCACAACAAAGATTTGAGCCTACCAACTCTCATCTAATAGCTTAACCTTATCGGGGAATAGCTAATTTGGAATCAAAGGTAAGGGTTAGTAAAGCACACACCTGTAGATGGACCAAGTTGCGTGGTGAAATTCTTCTATCTAAGGGACCAACTATTTAGTTGAACTTAACTTACTTATCTTGCATGCTAAGCACCAAAATAGATTGCTAATACAACATCTTATTGTGTTATGAACTCATGGGGAACACGGTCCTAGTTCATTCTCTCTCTGAATTACAACAACACTAATACTTGTTGTTACTTGTTATTTACAATTTTACAAACATTAATGGTTACTTAAAACCCCCTATTGGGGAAATAAGACGGCTAAGAGCACAAATACACATAGTTGACCAAGGTCCTACTATGTTCCCTGTGGGATCAACCCTAACCTTGGTTAGGTTCTATATTTGACCAACGACCATTTTATACTTCCTTTTTGGAGGTGTAATTTGGGCGTATCACGCGCTTAGCTTTGGAAGTAGAGGAGTCATTACTTCCCTTGACGTAGCATAGGACATTTCAAAAGTATTGATGTGCGTGGTTCTAGTAGGTTCCTACTCGTATTAAATTCTCAATTTTTTGTGTGTTTTTACTTCGGGTCGCTTAATAATGTATCTGTCATGGAGAGGGCTATTTTGACACTTGGATCCTATGTGGTGAACCAATTTTTCCCTTTTTGTATCTTTGTGGGTCATCCTTTTGTTGTTGTTGTCATATTTCTATGATATCTTCTATTTTTCTTTGAGATCTTCTTCCGTGCCATTTTGTTTTTCTCAAGATCTTTTCCCTTTCTTGATTATACCTCATCACCATTCACTTTTTCTAATGGAGAGAGAAAATATTCCATCAATTTTTGAAGCCAAAGATAAGGTGGATGATGCCTACTTTCCCACCACTTCTTCTCCTCCCATTACCTCCATGGAATTTTTTTCCAGAGAAGGTATCATTTTTGCTCTACATGGTCAGAACTCGCAAATTAATCTTTCTACTTATGCTAAAGAAGTATCACAGGAAAGATGGGTTTCGAGCATGATTATTTTTCCAAAGTGGAGTTGAAAGTGAATGACTATAATAATTCGTTGGAGGAGTATCCATCCGTTGTCAACTCTGTGTCCCTCTCTATGGTACTGGATGATTGTTATTGGGGGCAAGAATATCAAAATTGAGACCTCTGCCTTACATGACCATATTTTGAGTTATCGTCCTAACTTCATGTTTGTACACACATATCCCTTTACTGTAGGGCTGAAGCTTCAATTTGCAGGTAAATTTTGGACTTCTGTCTCTGGAAAAATGTGACCCTGGAGCAGGTAGTACTGGTGATATGAAGGGCGGTATCCTGCCTTTGTCATTTTTGCAATTTCCCCATTCTGTCTTTTACGCTCAAGCATTTATTTTCCTTTAGAAGATAAAGGTGGTTTGGGCGGGAATCATCTCCTTGTTAAGCCATGGGTTTAAGAACATTATCTCTAATACCAACTATGATCTTGACCATATGTGGTTAAATCAGTTTTCAATGGTGCTTAATACTTCAGTCAACATTCTTAGTGGACATGCTCAGAATCAAATTCTGACAGTTCCGTTAGCTCCGGAGCATAGACTTTGGTCTAGTGGAACCTTTGGTCGGGATCTGGGAGCTTTTCAGCTTGGAATTCTATCTCATTCTGTGTTTTCAAGCCAGTTGGGCTTATTTAGTTAACTTTGGTCAACATTTGGAGAAGACGGCCTTGGATGGAAATCTCGTTAGCACTGTTAGCTCCGGAATGCTGAGTTTGTGTTAGGTAGTTAGTTGGTTTGGGTCCCGGGTGATTCAGGCTTATTTTGGGTGTTTGGTTGGCGTTAGTTAGTGTTGAATTTTGTCAACATTCCTCCGAGAAAACCTTGTATGGAAGTTTGGTCGATTCCATTGAGTCCAAAATGTCATTTCCACTCTAATAACATATTTGGTTTGTGAGTATCGAGTTTCTATTGTGCCCGAAACACCCCATGAAAATTCTAGTGCAGCTAGTTTTAGTGCAGTTGCAGGCCTTCAGCGCAATTGGTGCCCAGGCAGTGCGATCGCGCTAGCCTATGGCCGGACCTTGTGCGCGATGGCATCAAGCAGCGCCGATGACACCTAGGCCAGCGCCTGCCTGCCAGCATTGATGGTGCCCTCTGTGCGCGATCGCACTTTGGCGCCTAGCCCTCCTGCAGCGCGATGGCGCTGGTTTAGCGCGATAGCACTGACCAGTGACCATCAGCTATATAGTGAGTTTGATTTTCCAGCCTTATTCCTTCACTTTTGCAACACCAAAACTCAATTTTCTCTCTACCAAGTTGCTCAAAACAGCTCCTAGCCTTGGAATTTCAGTATATTGAAGAGAAAATCCTTGCTCCCTTTATTTATTTTGGTAAGTCTTCTTCCCCAAATTTCCTTTTCCTCCATTATTGAAACTCCATGGTTGTAAATCCTAAAAGCTTGACTTTCCTTGAAGAATCTGTCTCCTTGGAATTGCATACCCCATTAATTCCGTGAATTCATTTCCTTGGCATGGTGCTCTAGTCGTGGTAAGTTATCTTGCTCCAATTTCAGTTTCCTCCTTAAAATTCCAACTTTAAGCCCTCTCTTGAGGGGGCCATTTGGAGCCTTTCCCCTTGGCCAAGATTGCTCATTTTTGGAGCATGTCATCTTGGCATTATTGTGGCTGTCGTGCTTCTTTTCATTTTTGGTATCGGATTCTGGGCCCCACGGGCCCGTCGGTGACCCAAACTTTGGCCCGGCTATTGTTATAGAATTATGGGTATCATTGTCTCGTTTTAATGTATAGATTATTGTATTGACAGTGGTTTCAGGATTTGGAATTTCTCGGAGCAGTTCGAGCCTGGACGACGACGTCCCCGCAGATATTCGTCGGACGACTGGTAGGTTATGGCTTTCCTTACCTAGACTCTATGTATATAGACTATAACTGCATTAATTAGTATCCTTGGGTGGGTTGTATTAGGTTGGTACCCCAGACCTTGTACGCCTTTCTGTCCGCTTATTTCATACGTTGTTTGTAGTATTTGCGTAGTATCGTATATTACCCTTGTAGTCCTGTGCGACCTTATATTGACTCTGGAACATAGATAGTGGGTTATTTGGGAATGTTCGCGAGTTTCGGACATAGAAAAAAATATCCTTCTAGGATGGTTATGACTGTTGTGGAGCTGTTGAGCCTGTGCAGGGCCGATAGGAAATGTTTGTGAGCCGTTGGGGTAATTTATATTTGTGTGTAAGCATATCATTAAGGACAAAGGTTTTTCCTTGCATGTTTTACTTTGGTTTTGGCTACGATCCACTATATACAGTTTTTCTTAAACTTACATGGCCCTGGGGCCCCCTTTTTGGTTTTTCAATACTTGATGATTAAAATGGGATTTTGGATGATTTTACATTGGGTTTTCCTACTGATACTAGGCTCTGCTGGGCAGAGCACCAGACTTGATTTTATTACTGATACTAGGCTCTGCTGGGCAGAGCACCAGACTTGATTTTATTACTAATACTAGGCTCTGCTGGGCAGAGCACCAGACTTGATTTTATTACTGATTTAGATCCGAATATGCTCTGGGCACCCTTTGAGGGGGTTACTGAGACTTTTATCATTGATTTAAACCCGGATATGCTCTGGGCACGCTCTGAGAGGTTATTGAGATTACTACTACTGTTTTAGACCTAGTTCAATTCTGGGCACGTACTTTGAGGCTCTGATTCTCTGAGATTTCATGTTCATTACTATATGTGGTCAGGGACCTCCATGGGCCCTGTCGTTCCAGGACCTAGACAAAGGTTTGAGCATGCCAAAGGAGGGGTATACGATGTAGGATGAGGTATAGCAGGCACATCCCATCATAGGTCCTCCCGCCGAAGTGCCGAAGGGGGGGAAGGGGTGCATACATGGTTACTATTATCGTTTCTATCATTATCATCATCATAGATATCTCACTCAGATTCCACCCTTGTTTGCTGTATGTTCAGTATACGCTCTGGTTGTATGGGCGGCCGGAGGGTTTGTTTTCACTTGATTGCGTTCCTCAATCGTATGGGCGACCATTGGGACTGTAGGTAGATTATATTACTCCTGTTATCTCATAGACCTAGTTGTGGTCCTTTTTTCTTGTGGATTGGTAAGTTTTAGCATGTTGAGGCTTCGAGTTTTGGGCTCGAGTATTGAAGGGATAATGAGTCCTATATGTTTGAGGCTCCATCGTGTTTCCTCCTAAGCAGTTGTGATTTATCGAATGTTGTTCCTTATCTTGATCGGTTGTGATTTATCGAACATTATTCCTTATCTTGATTCTGAGTAGAACTCTTGGTTCTGGTGGTTTAGTTATTCCCTTCTAGGTTGTAAATTATGGGATGGATCCCGGTTCATGCTTATCTTGAGAGTTTGTGATTTTAGTATGATTTTGTTATTGTATGGCTTCTAGTTGATTATGTTGCCTACTTCCTTTCATCCTCTTTTACTTGAGGTTATCGATATACCACCATTTTGTCAACTCTCTCTCTTTATTTACTTATATTGTTGTGCAAGGACTCTATGTGCGTTCTTCTTTCCTTCACCTGTGATTATGTGTATTTATATCTTCTGTGCTCGCATTGTTTACTTATAACTCTTGGTTGTCTATTATCCGTGCTAGTTTTCATGCGCTTTATTTATCATTTTCTGTGAGTGCTTTCTTGCTATCTGCTACTTACTATTTTTATATCTTATATGCGCTCAGTCAGCCGATGATGCCTACTGGGTACCCATTTCTTAGCAATTAGTGCTCATACTACACTTCTGCATCTTTTTGGTGCAGATATTAGTTAAGCTTTCACCGTTGTTTGCGTTGGAGACTCGTGCAGATTTCAGGATATTCGAGACTAGGTTGAGCGCCTGATGGTCGGGGCTTGACCAGATCTCATGTTTTGTACTGATACTCTTTGTATATTCGAAGATAGTTGTACTTATCTTTTGTTACTTCTAGCACTTGTATTCAATTAGAAGCTTTTGTACTGTCGATACCAAATCTTGGGGTTGGTGTAGTTTCACTCTATATATATTTAGGTTATTGCTTTCGCGTTGTCTATCTTTATATTCAACTTCTGCTTATTTCTTGTTGTTGTGTTGGTTAGGTAGTAGCCCATTACTAACTATTCTGGACTACAGGGATTGGTTCACCTATTGGGGAGAGGGTTGTAGGTGCCATCATGACCTGAGAAATTGGGTTGTGACAACTTGGTATCAGAGCTCTAGGTTCACCAATTTCGTGGTACAGAAGCAACTATCTAAGTAGAGTCTCATGGATTGGTACGATGACGTCCGTATCCTATCTGCGGGGGTCTACAGGGCATTGTTACAAAAGGTTTTATCTTCTTGACTCCTTATCGTGCGTTTCTGGCTCTATTGACTGCTAACATTTTGGATGTTTCATTCTTTCTTAGATGCCTAGGATGAGTTTCACAACGGTTGGTGTCGAGGCTTCTGTGCCTGTTGCTTCAGTTCTTCCGTCAATACCAGGACTTCTAAATGAGAATTTACCACATCAGATAGGGGGTGTGGGACCAACCTGACCTCTGATTAGATTCACCGCTACCCCAGTTCTGCCGGACATCGTGGTTAGGACTCTGAGTCCTCCCGTGGGTGTTTCAGTACCCGATTCTATGAGAAGTGCTTCAGCTAGGGTTGAGCTACCAGTTCTTCAGTAGGGTTGTTTGTCGGTATTGGAGTATGAGGCAAGATTTCATGATATGGTTAGGTGTACTGGCAGGATGGTTCCTTCGGAGTTCGATAGGGTTCAGAGCTTTGTTGGGGGTTAGATTTCACCACTCCGTTTGGCTACCGAGCACTTAGTTACAGTTGGGACTACCTTTCTTCTGGTAGTGGATTATGCTTGGGCTATCGAGGGTTTATGCCGTGAGGCTTATAGAGGTAGTGCTAAGAAATGTCATCACCAGGACAATTCTTGAGGTTCTCAGACTCGAGGTAAGGGATTCTCCACCAGAGATAGGTTACATTGCTTCTTATCTACCAGGACAGTTTCAGTTGCTCCACGGGTTCCAGAGAGTGGTTGCATAGGGCATGTTCAGCAGAGTTGGAAGGGTGCAAATCATATCCTCCGGGGCTTGCCTTCAGAGTGTGCAGGCCATGGTGGCCGGTCAGGTCCAGTAGGATCATCCCGCCAGACTTCACTTGGTAAGGTTTATGATTGGTGCAGGGAGCATGGGCACTTGGTTAGGGATTATCCCGCGATTCCGCCTTCCAGTCAGCAGGGCCAACAAGTGTTATCTTCCAGGGCTTTAGTTCCACCGGCCAAAGGTGGAGTACAGGGTAGTAGGGGTGGTCTCCAGGCAGCTAAAGGTACTGTGCATGGTTGCGGGGGTGGTCACCGTATGGTTAGAGGTGGCTTTCAGCCGGGTGGTTCAGGTATCCGTCTAGAGTCGATAGGCACCGTGTGTCAGAGTAGAGCTTCTTTGGGTTCCTATAGTTGTGGGGTGATGGGACATTATGCTAGAGACTGTCCCCATCAATGGATGATAGAGCCTTTAGCTTTGACTACTCCGGCCAGTGTTAGACACCATCAGGTTGATGCCCCTCTTGTTGGGCCTGAGGTAGAGGTTCCTGATATCGTTGCTCCAGGTAAGGCCCCTGTTACCTTCGACTTATGATAGTCCTGCTCGCATTACGATTCTATCCTTTCTGTTATTTAGTTTCTTATATGCCTACCTGCTACTTGTTTAATTGTTTGATCTCTGGATTGTAGCTTTTATGCGTTGTTGTCGTGGTAATTTATTCCTTAGTAGTGGATGGGGGTGAGTTATTCTTGCAAGGTATTTACCCGGAGTCATAGCTCGTGGGTAGCTCTTGTTAGTTTCTTTTTTGGGTGCTTTGCCTCCATTTTATGGTGGCTCTAGGCTTGTGTTAAGTCTTCCCTCTTGAGCGGTCCTAGAGGGTTGTTGCCTAGGCTGTTACCTAGCTTTTTCTAGAGGTTCTGGAATTGGTTCGATGCGATACTGGTAGTTGTGTCAGAGTTGAGATTTTGTCTTAAGTTGGAAGATGTGGTTATGCTAGCGTGCTTTGATCGGTTTGGTTTTCTCGAGTGTTTAGAGTCGACCCTCTTTGTTGGTTGGTTTAGGAGGTTGGCAGGTATGTGGGTTGTTCCCATAGCCTCCTCCTGTTTCTTCTCCGGTTGGGTTATCTTATTATTTCCCTGATCCCAGTTAGGATGATCTTGATCGTAGTTCTCTGGTTGAGCTTTTGAGTGAGGCATGGTGGTTGATTTCCGACGGTAGCATCTTGGCTAAGTGTTGGCTATACTGATTGTGGTTGAGCTGTGAACATAGTATTTTGATTGAGTTAGGCGTTTGGTTTATCCTTTTATGCCCTATTGGGTATAACCTGTTTAGGTGTAGGAGCTATAGGGATAGCTTTCGGTTTCAGCTGAGGAAGATCTTGTTGGGTTTGATGTGTCTTCAAAAAGGGTTTTCATTAGGATTTAGTTTCAGAATCATGGCTTGGCAGGTTATATCGGATGGTTCGTGGCAGTTTCTATTTGGTCGCAGCATCCTAGTGCCAGGAAGCAGTGTGTGCGGGAAACCAAGCTTCTTTAATTCAATTTCGGATGCGACTATTGGACTTGGACACCTAGTCCTTGGCTAACCTCTATTTTAGACTAGACATTCCTAATTTCAGTGGTGCTCTTCATGGTACAAAGTTCCTTCTACCATGGTTGGACAGACTCAGTGGCATAAGTTTGAGATTTAACAGTGGTGTATGCTTTATGTGATCAGGTTATGCGGGTTGAGACTAGCGAGGCTAATTTGAGTTCTCTTGATACTTAGATACTAGTGGTCACAATTCGTTTGCCGAGAGTTTGAAAGCTTGCTTAGTTTATTCTTTAAGGGTTGTCTTTTATGTGGAGCTCCAGTGTTGGTTAGACTCGGACATGGTGGACTGGAGATTCGATGTGTTATATGCTTTAGGGGTGGTGGTTTTGTGTGCTGATATAGTAGAGCAGTTGATTCAAGCCAAAGAGGCGAGTTGATGGTTTATGCAAAATTTCTACAACTAGATGGTGACTTCAGACCTCAAACACCATTTTCTTTTACCTTCGGGGTGTTTTGACTTGATATTCATGGCATGGTGAACTTCTTCCTGAGGTGAGAGTTTTAAGGTGATTTCAAATTCAAATGGTGTTCGAGTATTCAGAGTAGCAGCAGTGTTTCTTAGAGTTTAGGGCTTAGCTGATGATGACGGACTTTGTGGTAGGCTTACCACCCTCCTAGTAGAGGCTTGGTTTTGGTGTGGGTCTGTTGGGCAGGTTTCCCTAGTTCATTTTCTTCCAGTTCATTCAGACTTGGCAAGGTGCAGCGAAGTTGGGTTCGTTCTATAGTTTGGAAGTTTCTCCGTCAACACAGGGTATTCATACGTGCCTTTCCTAACTTGGGTGTGCGAACTTCAGTTAGGTTTAGATGGGGTGTTCAGTCAGGTTCAGTTAGCGAGATTGATGTTACAAAAAGTGTCCGTTCATTGGTTGATAATCAGTCGGGACAAGTAACTCCAGTTTTCAAGGGTACGCTTAAAGTTGTTATCTTGGATGGAAAATGCTAGTAGACTATAGCTTGACTTGAAAGGAGTTTGAGCAAAAAAAGGTGACTTTGTTTGTGGTAGAGTATAAGCAAAGACTGTGGATCTCCGGTGTGTCAGTTGATGCTTCGAGGGTGGTTGATTGTTCGACTTGTCTGCAACTTCCTATTATGGTGCAAAAGGATTCTGTTCAGAATAAAAGAGATTTGCGGATCAGCGGGTTCATAAGTTTGAGTTTTGGGTTGATGGCTCTTTTGGTAAATTTGGTTGTGGTTTCGAAGGTTCGCGTTCTGTGTGTTGATCACCTTGCTTCTTCGGTTTTGGTGTTGTGTCAGTGCCTACCAGTTGAGATTTTAGAGGCTCAGTTTGGGTTGGCAGACCCTTGGTATTTTGGAGTTTGAGTTTGAAATCTAGCTTGACTAGTAAAAAGTTTAGGCTTGGTTGCTTTCTTTGGTTCTTTTCTGTTGGGTGTCGTCCGGTCGAGGAGGCTACCCGGGTTGTCCGAGTTAGTAGTGCAGGCTTCGTATCCACTGTTCTTTTGATCTCTAGTCTTTCCTTCTTTCCTGACTTTCGGGGATGAAAGTCTTTTTAGTAGTGGATGATGTAATGACCCTTTCGGTCATTTACGCGTGTTTGCCTTTCTTATACCGTTAGATCTTGCCTGTAGCGGACCCAAGTCATTTATGTCTTGCTGGGACCAGTAGTTCGGTGCCCGGGCCGTTTGTTTGGTCTTTTTGTCCATTCCTAGTTTTAGAGCTTTTAACTTCGAAAATCATTGACTTCAGTCAACATTCCTGGTGGACGTGTTCAAAGTCAAATTCCGACAGTTCCATTAGCTTCGGAGCGTGTACTTTGGTCTAGTAGGACCTTTGGTCGAGATCTGGGAGCTTTTCAGCTTGGAATTCTCTCTCATTCTGGGTTTTCAAGCCAGTTGGGCTTGTTTGGTTGACTTTGGTCAACATTCGGAGAAGACAACCTCGGATGGAAATTTTGTCAGCGCTGTTAGCTCTGGAATGCCGAGTTTGTATTAGGTAATTGGTTAGTTCGGGTCCTGGGTGACCCGAGCTTATTTCAGGTGTTTGGTTGGCGTTAGTTAGTGTTTACTTTGGTCAACATTCCTCCGAGATGACCTCGTATGGAAGTTTTGTCAATTCTATTCAGTCCATAACGCCGTTTCCACTCTAATAGCATATTTGGTTTGCGAGTATCGGGTTTCGATCATGCCCGGAACACCCCATGGAAATTCTAGTGCATCTAGTTTTAGTGCAGTTGCAGGCCTTCAGTGCCAATGGCGCCAAGGCAGCATATCGCACTAGCCTGTGGCCGGCCCCTGTGCGCGATGGAGCCAGGCCAGCACCGATGGCGCCTAGGCCAGCACCTGCTTGCCAGCACTGATGGCACCCTCTGCGCACGATCGCGCCTTGTCGCCTAGCCCTCCTGAAGCGCGATGGCGCTGGTTTAGCGCGATAGCGCGGACCAACGACCATCAGCTATATATTCCTTGTGAGTTTGATTTTCCAGCCTTATTCCTTCACTTTTCCAACACCAAAACTCAATTTTCTCTCTACCAAGTTGATCAAAACAGCTCCTAGCCTTGGAATTTCTGTATATTGAAGAGAAAATCCTTGCCCCCTTAATTTATTTTGGTAAGTCTTCTTCCCCAAATTTCCTTTTCCTCCATTTTTGGAACTCCATGGTTGTAAATCCTAAAAGCTTGACTTTCCTTGAAGAATCTGCCTCCTTGGAGTTGCATGCCCCATAAATTCCGTGATTTCATTTTCTTGGCGTGGTGCTCTCGTCGTGGTGCTCTCATCGTGGTAAGTTTTCTTGCTCCAATTTCAGTTTCGTCCTTAAAATTCCAACTTTAAGCCCTCTCTTGAGCGGGCCATTTGGAGCCTTTCCCCTTGGCTAAGATTGCTCATTTTTGGAGCATGTCATCTTGGCATCGTTGTGGCCTCCGTGCATCTTTCCATTTTTGGTTTCAGGTTGTGGGCCCCACAGGCTCATCGGTGACTCGAACTTTGGCCCGGCTATTATTATAGCATTATGGGTATCGTTGGTCTCATGTTAATGCATATATTATTGTGTTGATAATGGTTTCACTATTTGGAGTTTCTCGGAGCAGTTCGATCATGGACGATGCCATCCCCACAGTTATTCGTCGGACGACAGGTAGGGTATGGCTTTCCCTACCTAGACTCTGCGTATAAAGGCTATAACTGCATTAATTAGTATCCTTGGGTTGGTTGTATTAGGTTGGTACCCTAGACCTTGTCTGCCTTTCTGTCCACTTATTTCGTACATTATTTGTAGTATTCGCGTGGTATTGTATATTACCTTTATGGTCCTGCGCGACTTTGTATTGACTCTGGAACATAGATAGTGGGTTATTTGGGAATGTTCGCAAGTCTCGGACATAGAGCTATCATTCTAGGCTGGTTATGACTGCTGTAGAGCTATTGAGCCTGTGTAGGGCCGATAGGAAATGTTTGTGAGCCATTGGGGTAATTTATATTTGTGTGCGAGCATATTATCCATGAAAAAGGTTTTTCCCTGCATGTTTTACTTTGGTTTTGGCTGCGAGCCACTATAGATGGTTTTTCATAAACTTGCATGGCCTCGGGGGCCCATTTTTGGTATACTTGATGATAAAAATGGGATTTTGGATGATTTCACCCTGGGTTTTCCTACTGATACTAGACTCTGCTGGGCAGAGCACCAAACTTGATTTTATTACTGATACTAGGCTCTGCTGGGGAGAGCACCAGACTTGATTTTATTACTGATACTAGGCTCTACTGGGCAGAGCACTAGACTTGATTTTATTACTGATTTTGACCCGAATACGCTCTGGGCACCCTTTGAGGGGGTTATTGAGACTTTTATCACTGATTTAGGCCCAGATATGCTCTAGGAACCCTCTGAGAGAGTTGTTAAGATTACTACTATTTTAGATCCAGTTTAATTCTGGGCACGTACTTCAAGGCTCTAATTCTCTAAGATTTCATGTTCGTTACTGTATGTGGTCAGGGACCTCCATGGGCCCTTCCGTTTTAGGACCTGGCAAAAGGGACAAGCATGCAGGAGGAGGGGTATACGATATAGGATGAGGTATAGCAGGCACGTCCCACCATGGGTCTTCCCGCCAAAGTGCTGGGGGAGGGGGTGGGGTGCATACAGGGTTACTATTATCGGTTCTATCATTATCATAATCATGCATATCTCACTCAGATTCCACCCTTGTTTGTTGTATGTTTAGTGTATGCTCCGGTTGTATATGCGACCGGAGGGTTTGTTTTCACTTGATTGCTTTACTCGCTTATATGGGCAGCCGTTGGGACTGTAGGTAGATTATATTACTCCTGTTATCTCATAGACCTAGTTGTGGTCCCTGGTTCTTGTGGATTGGTAAGTTTTAGCCTGTTGAGGCTCTGAGTTTTGGGCTTGAGTATTGAGGGGCTAGTGAGTCCTATATCTTTGAGGCTCTATTGTGTGTCCTCCTGAGCGGTTGTGATTTATCGAACGTTGTTCCTTATCTTGATTCTGAGTAGATTTCTTGGTTCTGGTGGTTTAGTTATTCCATTCTAGGTTGTAAATTGTGGGATGGATCCCAATTTATGCTTATCTTAAGAGTTTGTGGTTTTAGTATGATTCTGTTATTGTATGGCTTCTAGTTGATTATGTTGCCTACTTCCTTTCATTCCTTTTTACTTGAGGTTACCGGTATACCGCCATATTCTCAACTCTCTCTTTATTTACTTATATTGTTGTGCAAGGACTCCAAGTCCGTTCTTCTTTCCTTCACCTGTGATTCTGTGTATTTATATCTTCTGTGCTAGCATTGTTTGCTTATAACTCTTGGTTGTCTATTCTCCGTGCTAGTTTCGATGCGCTTTATCCATCGTTTTCTGTGACTGCTTTCTTGCTATCTGCTACTTACTATTTTTATATCTTATATGCGCTCAGTCGGCCGATGATGCCTACTGGGTACCCGTTGCTTAGCAATTGGTGCTCATACTACACTTCTGCATTTTTTTGGTGCAGATATTAGTTAAGCTTTCGCCATTGATCACGTTGGAGACTCGTGCAGATTTTGGGATATTCGAGACTAGGGTGAGCGCCTGATGGTCGGGGCTTGATCACATCTCATCTTTTGTACTGATACTCTTTGTATACTCGCAGACAGTTGTACTTATCTTTTGTTACTTCTAGCACTTTTATTCTATTAGAAGCTTCTGTATTGTCGATACCAAGACTTGGGGTTGGTGTAGTTTCAATGTGTATATATTCAGGTTATTGCTTCCGCGTTGTCTATCTTTATATTCAGCTTCCGCTTATTTCTGCTTGTTGTGCGTATTAGTTAGGTAGTAGCCTATTACTAACCGTTCCGGGCTACATGGATTGATTCGCCTACTGGGGGAGGGGGAGTGTTAGCTGCCATCATGACCTGAGAAATCGGGTCGTGACAATGAAGTTCAAGCAGTGCATGCACAATACCATAGGCTTGCCCTTATTTTCTATGCCTTGATCTTTGAACAGTTATACTAGGATCACTATAGAACTTTACTCAGCTTGTAACGTAAGCTCGGGAATGGGTATGGTATATTTCAGAAATAATGGCTATGCCCTTCTTGACACTATGCTATTTTTTCCTCCACCTTTAGACCAAATCTTTCCTCCCTTATTCTCCTTTTCTATTATTTCTTTTTCATCAAGTGACATGTGCAACTTTTATTTCAAACTCAACGTTTTCTCATGTTTCTCCTTTTCTTTTTCTTTTTTAGCACGTATGCCACACCCATTATTTTCCTTCTTTTTCTTATCACTAACCTGCTCTTTTAATACCCCATTCATTCTCATTTGTAGTAGCCACTCTCAACTTAGGATATTTACCTGAGTTGAGGTGCACAATGTCCAAGGAGGGACCAGGGTCAAACTAAAGGTTCACAGAAAAACGGGAAAGGTGAATAGGTTAATCAACAACAAAGGTCAATTTAGGCTCAAAATCAGGGATCAAGGGATATTGAATTTATTTGGATGGTCATATTGGCTTAGTGGACTAAATTCAAAAATGGCCTATGATCATGTCCTAACCAACTATCCTTCCTATTGCTAGCTACAGAAGAGATAATACTAGACCCAACAACATCAAGATTTCTGAGCTTTTAATCAATGGTCATTGGAATGAAGAGTTGGTGAGGCAGATTGCTCCGCCTCAACTAATTCACAAGATTCTTAATACTCAATTTCATTTCCAGGAAGGGATTCCGGATCAATCAGTGTAGAAACCTAATGCTAATGGAATATTTACTTGTTCTTCTGCATGGGAAATTGTGAGACAAAAGAAGAACAAGACCTTAACTAATGCACTCACTTGGCATAATAATATTCCGTTCAAGGTCTCCTTTCTTTTTTGGCGAGCTCTTAGAGGAAAGTTACCCACAAATGAGAAGATTACCTCTTTCGGACATGAACCAGCTGAATGTTCTTGCTGCTACATGCCAGGTCTAGATACTATAGAACACATTTTCGCTGCTGGGAACTTTGCGAAGCATATATAGAAAAGATTTTCTAATTCTATGGGTATCCGTTTTGATAATGCTCCGCTAAGAATCATTTTGATGAGGTGGTGGATCTCTAAGCATAATAATGATTTACACAAGCTTCTTCTCCAGGCCACCCCTATTTTCATTTGTTGGAATCTTTGGAAGAATAGGTGTGGTAGCAAGTATGGTGGAAAACAATCCAATTCTTCTAGAGTTAAATTCTCCATCTTCAAGGACATATCCAACCTCATTGCCAATGTTTTTCCCTACATTAAAACTCCTGCTAACTGGACAGATTTGGCTCTAGTTGTAGAAAAATGCAAGCATGAAATGAGTGTTATCAAAGTTCTCTGGAACAAACCTCCGGCTACTATGGTAAAATTAAATACTGATGAAAGTGCTATGGACAATCCGGGAAGCACTAGAGTAGGTGGAATTCTTAGGGATCACTTGGGAAATTTCATCTATGCTTTTGCTACTCCTTTAGGCATTGGAACTAACAATCAGGCAGAGATACAAGCGGCTATTTTCAGGCTCAATTGGTGTATTCAACACGGTTATAGTTGGGTTATACTTGAAGTAGATTCCGAACTTCTTATCAAATGGCTCAAGCACTACATCAAACCTCCTTGGAGCATTCAGGAGGACTTGGTTATTCTTCAGAACCTTAGCAATTTGCTGGAAAGCTTTCATTGCAAGAACATTTATAGAGAAGAAAATGACATTGCCGACATCCTTTCTAAACATAGCCACTTGATTGATGCACCTCAACATTTCTTCAACCAACAACAACTTCCATAAGAGGCAAGAGGGTATTTTAAATTGGACAAACATGGAATTCACAACTTCAGAAGGAGAAAAATGAAAAGAATGAAGAAACCACCTTGAGTTTTTTATTATTCTTGGATAATCCAAGTTCTTACAGGTTTGCACTTGTAATTTTTGTGTTACTAATCTTCTTCACTTAGGGTTTCTCTTGTTTAAGTTATAGCTTTTGTGAAAAAGTTCTTAGTTAGTTTGGGTTTTTCTTGTTACTTTGTAAGGGGAGAGTCTCCCTTATTTATCGCTTTCCTAGATACTTTGTATTGAGAGGAGTCCTCTCGTAGGTGCATATTTTCTAGGTTTCCATTCTAGTATCGAGAATGAGTTAATCGACTATAGTAAGCTGGTCGACTTATGAACCACCATAGGATCGAAGGTAAGGTTTATGTCCCCCTCCTTGTATTTTCTGCTTTGTCTTTATTTATGTTAAGGCCTGGGGGTGTTGCTCAGCTCTTGACCCACCCAAGGGTCGTTAAAAAAAAAAACTATCCTTCAACCTAGGCAAGACTAACTGAGCAAGTTCTGGATTGGCACACACAGCAAGAACGATGCCAAAATATCTCACACACATATGGCATAGAGTCATACTATCGATTTGCTAACTATCCGTTTCATGCCCTAGCTTAAGCTATTCATCACATCCATGTACATAATGTCATGCACAGATTCATAACGATCAGCCCATTAAAATGGCTAACATGTCACACAAAATTTTGAGAGGTATCCATTTTTTCAGTCAAAAACAATTTCAAATCAAGCTACAGACTGAACTAAGTTCCTATTCTTATTTAACAAACACACAACCTATCTAAACATGCTGGTTCAACAGAAATAAAGGTCTTGGGGAAAGAACACAACAAGAAAACCCCAAGGACTCGGATACTCAATGGTACCCTCTTTGGGTTGCCTCCCAAGTAGCACTTGATTTAACATCGCGACATGACATGGGTATCTTAACTACTCATACTTCGCCAAGATACCCATAAAAAACACATAGATGGATGACCCCACCCACCAAAAAGGAACGTGCATTTTCCTCAATGCTCAAAAAAAATAATACGCAGGGAGGTAGGAAGATACCTGTAGCGCCTAGGTGCAGTAGTCCAAGGAAGTAGACAGGGATTATGGTGTGGCACCCATAGCAATAGCAGTGGCGTCGCTTGTGGCTGTTACACTCAATGGGTCAACAGTGGTAGGGACCACAGAAAGTGCCCTATCGGTAGTAGCAATCTCTGGGATCTCAATAACAGTGGGTATAGCACCCCCAATAGCGGGTGCCAAACTAGAGGACTTACCATGAGCTCTATGATGGTCTGCCTCCTCTCACTGTCGCTGGTCATCCAAGGACATTCGTGTGGCAGTGTTGAGGTCCCGCTTCTCTTTCTTCAGATCGTGCTCAACGTCAGATAGATCCAAGCTGCAAGCCCTCTTCTCGCTAACACTCGGGTACTTATAATCCTCAAACAGATTAACAACTCGACTAGGTACCGCCGAGATAGCAATGGGAATGGAGGGTATGATAGGGGCATGGCTAGTGACTATGTCATGACCTAAACCGCCGCGAGTGGCACCCACACTAAACCCCTAGTGGGATAACCAACTATCGAACCCAACACTTAGGCAAAACTAAGCAGCTAAAAACTAGTTTGCATTAAACAAGTCAAGATTCACATCTAATAGTAAATAATGAAATTCCTTGCAGAAATATCCCCCCTAGAATTTGAACGTCGTATACCAAAACTCTATAAACATGTCTAGAATACGGGAATGCAACCCCCAAAATGAAGAAATCCAAGTTTGAACAATGGTAGCCTAGAAGATGCAGCTCACCCTTGGATTCAGAAGTCATTTGTATCACAATTGAGGTCGCACAACAGCAGTCAGAATATGCCCTATACTCAACAAAAGAAGAGAAAGTGTAGTATCGGTACAAAAAAACAACAGTGTACTGGTAGGATCATCGGCCAACTCTAAATATACGAAATATGAACACACAACTATAACTTAGTAAATCAAGACAACATATATAGTCCAATGTCAGTGAATATAAGAAAGACTCCTACTCATCAACCTAACTTAACAATTATATAATACATGCCAAACACAGATAACATACCATATACTATCTCATCACATCATTTCAAGTAGCCTGAACCACCCAAGGATCCCTACATCATCATCTACAGTGTTTAACATGCAATCCTGGCCAACACAAGAACCACCCTAGCATTTAAACACACCAACCCAGCCACTCATGAACCAACATGTAATAAATACATCATAACAAGTAATCCTGGTTCACTCATGGAACCAAACACACAGAAGAACAATCAAACATGTACCAGGCATGGTACCCAAGCCAACCATAATATAATCCGTACCAGGCATGGCATCTGAGCCAATCAATAAATATCCCGTACCAGGTATGGTACTCGAGCCAACTAATAATTTATACTAAGCGTGGTACTCAAACCAACCGAAGAATCACATATATCACACAATCATAATCATAATGAATATAACCCACACTTGTAATGCCAACAAGTATTTAATACACGTTCATTACATGAGATTGACAACAAGATATCATTTCACATTCATTTCCTTATTCCCTAAACACGTATTGTACAAGAAATACTAATAAAATAGTTAACATGCACACATAACATAATTTGGGTCACAACTCAACCATCACCCATCTTAACTCAAGTCAGATGCTTTACTAGACTATAGCCTTCCCGTTTCTTGAAACTCTAGCTTGATCTTGGTCTAAAAACAATAAAATAAACACAAATTAACCCAAATGGCCTAAATATTCTGGATTACATTTTAATCCCAAACCCTAGGCCAATTTCATAATCATTCTACCCATCCCTGGGTCCTCCCATCTTAAATTCACCTATTTACTACCAATTCCATGGTTATGCACATGAATTACAATAAAGAATATTTAAATAACAACCTGGTTCAGGAAACCCAGGTTTTCCATCCCCACATTTCTCTTTTTCACCAGAAAATCCATCTTAAGTTGAGTTAAATCCTTTCCCAGGCCTATAACTATCAATTCTAAGCTACAATAATCAAAATACTAGATTAGGGGAACAAATTACTTACCTTAGCAAAAGATTATTGTGGAAATGTGTTGTGGATCACCCAAAATTTCCACAGTCCTTCCCCAAAATGTTCTTGCAAAATAATAAACATTTTTGGGGAAGTTTCTGCATTTATAGTGACTTATCCTGCTATAACGGCCTTGTCACACCCCGAGGCTACCCCCTAGACATAACACAGTGCTTAGAGTCACAAGTGACCCCAAGCTAATCCATGGTCTGTCATGTACAAACAATTTCAAGTTATTTAATTTATACTGTGTGGAATTTGAAAACAGTTTAATAACTAAAATGAGGAAGAGCCCAAAAACATGTCTGAATACAAAATATATAAAGAGTATAGTGATGACTAAAAACAACACTACCAACTCAAACTGAATCTATTCTATGTCTGAAAGCCTCTAACTGATATGAGTTACTGGGACATGCCCCAGCTAACTCTAATAATCTGAAAACTGAAATAATAAGACTGAAAGGTAAAGCATGTCCATCATCCTCAAACTAAGAGGACTCACCACTGAAGCTGTTGAGTAAGACAGGAAGTCGATCTAAGCGCAATCTGAATGCTGAGCGCCTGAACCTACATCATAAAATGATGTAGCACAAAAGTATGCGTCAATATTTTGAATATACTGAGCATGCGGGATAAGGGCTAAGCTGAACAACATGATAACATAACATGAATATATATATATACTGAAACATATATATATATATATATATATATATATATATATATATATATATATACTGAAGCATAGACTGAAAACTAGCTCGATGCAATGACCAAGTACTAACATGAATATATAATCTGCTGAACTGAATACTAAACTAGATACTGAGTACATGGTCAATGCAACATGAATCTGAAAGTGGGAGATACTATTAACCAACATACCCCAAGCTGAGCTAACTATGAGGCCAACCTGTAACCCTAAATGGAAGGGTGTTCATACCTTGTCAAAGGTACGAACAAGTCTAATATGGATCCACTAAACTGATGTCCTCTAGGGACAAAGGTGACCAGCCTAATCAGGCAGCTGACCCCTTTTATACATACAGTTGCGCCATAGTTCTGGGACTTGAGGATTACTACTAAAGGTCTCAGCCTAAACTGATAGCTGAGCCTTCATCCCCTAGTCCGCTCGGTACTAAGTCTACTCCCAACTGAATACAAGCTAATATGCAATTGTAATACTGGATAGCTTAAAATACTGATATAATCTGAGAATGCAATATACATATACTGAAAGATATGACATTCAAATTCTGAAGTAAGATTGTCTGACTGATATGCCTAGCAAGTATAATTCATGAAATACTGAAGTTAAAAAAAGCTAGGGTTTCTGAGTTCTATACATGAAACTATACTAATTCTCCAAGAAAATGAACTAAGCATTATATAAGTTATAACATATAAATAGCAAGGAAATCTCTAGGGTTTATAAACCTAGGTCTGAGTAATCATGGAGAAACTGAAGAAACTGACTGAGTTCTAGAGACCTAGTGAGTGAAAGGAACCACTAGTGAAATCCCACATACCTGGAGGAAGATTCTACGGTTGAACCACTCGATTTTGGGGTTGAACTAGGCCCTCTGCCTTGTTCTTGAGAGAAAGCAATTCTGTTCTTGTCTGATATTGCTAAGTGTCGATTAAATTTAGGAGTAATGAGGGAAATAGAGTAAAAACCCTTTAATTACTCCCAAAATGACTTAGGATCGGAGTTAAAAGAATTGAGAAAAGACCGTAATGTCACTAACTTAAAACTAGAAATTTTGGAAAAGTCACCACTGGACGGGCTGCTCGACGGGCATCAGACCTGCAATGGCCTGTCGTCCAAGGCGTCGGGATGGGGCAGACTGTGCTGCCTCCCTAGACCATTCCCAGGGGCAGGCCCATGGCACGTCGCTTCAGTGAAGCCTATGGCGATTTTCCCATTGGGGAAAGGAAAGCTGGGACAGGGACGCTGGCTCCTTCTCACGGGCTGCCCGATGGCCCGTCGGACCTCTGACGCCCGTCGAGTCCCTCATTTAGCTGGAGATGGCTTGGACTGAGCATCTGGGCCCTTCCTATGGTGACCCTTGATGGCCTGTCGTGTCCACGATGCCCGTGGATCAGCCCGTGGGGCTTGACTGGAAATGAATTTTTCTTAAGTTTTGCTGAGTTCTGGGTTTTTAAAGCTGGTCTAAATTCTGGGGTGTTACAATATCTCCCCCTTGGGATTATTCATCCTCGAATAAAGACTAACTAAGCTAAGTTTGGAGGGAAATAGCTGCAATCCCTACCAACTGAATACTAGGAGCTGTCATTTGACTGAGTCTAGTTCTAAGTATGTGAAAGCATGCTGAAATTACTGGAATAGCTGGGAAAACATGATTCTGAGATTGACATTCACAAGAGGAAACTGAGAGACTAGAAAAGAACTGTTACCTCAAGCTGAAGTTGAATCAAAAGGAAAGAGGTGAGGGTACTTGTCCATCATGGCTGCTTCTTCTTCCCAGGTAGCTCCCTCTATGGACTGATTCCTCCACAAAACCTTTATTGAAGCAACCTCTTTATTGCTCAACCTACGATCCTGATGGTCAAAAATCTCAATTGGGACGTCCTCATAGGTGAGGTTATCCTTCACAGCCATAGTCTCTAAAGGTACTATCGATGCCGGATCACTCATACACTTCTTCAACAAAGAAATGTGGAAGACTGGATGAACCGCTGCTAGTTCTGCCAACAACTCTAACTCATAAGCCACATTGCCAACCCTCTTTAGGATTCTGTAAGGACCTACATACCTGGGAATGAGCTTTCCTTTCTTGCCAAATCTCATCACCTCTTTCATGGGTGACACCTTCAGGAAAACCCAATCATCGATTTCAAACTCTAAGTCCCTTCTCCTCACATCTGCATAGGACTTTTGACGACTCTGAGCTGTCCTTAGTCTATCTCTGATGAGCTGAACTTTCTCCATAGCCTCATGAACCGAATCTGGCCCAATCAAGGCTGCTTCACCTACTTCGAACCAACCAACTGGTGACCTGTATCTATGCCCAAAGAGCCTCATATAGGGCTATCTGAATACTGAAGTGGAAGCTATTATTATAGGAAAACTCTATGAGAGGCAGGTGATCATCCAAACTACCTTTGAAATTGATCACGCAAGCTCTCAACATGTCCTCTAAGGTCTGAATAGTACGCTCTGCCTTACCATCTATCTACGAATGAAATGTTGTAAAGAGATTCACCTGAGTACCAAGACCTTTCTGAAATGATCTCCAGAAATGAGAGGTAAACTGAGGACCTCTATCTGATATTATAGACAAGGTAACCCCATGCAACCTGACTAACTCACTGATGTAGAGTCTGACATACTCCTTTGCAAAATCTGTAGTCTTCACTGCTAGGAAATAGGCTGATTGGTCATTCTGTCCACAATCACCCAAATGGAGTCGTGCTGTCTGCGAGTATAAGGTAAACCCGTAATGAAATCCATGTTGATCACCTCCCACTTCAAAGTAGGAATGTTAATACCCTCAGTCACACCTCTTGGCTTCTAATGTTCTACTTTCACCTGCTAACAGCTGGGACACTTAGCCACAAAATCTGCGATATCCTTCTTTATGTCATTCCACCAATAGACTTCCCGTAGATCATGGTACATCTTAGTGGCACTTGGATGAATAAATTATCTAGAATTATGGGATTCTGTAAGGATCTGCTGCCTCAACTCACCCACATTAGGAACACATAAGTGACCCTGGTAATGAAGCACACTATCTCCCCCTTGGGAGAAAACCTCCACTCTCTGCTAAAGGACTGCACCCTTCAACTGAAGCAATATGGGATAACTGTCCTGTTTCTCTTTAACCTCCACTACCAATGAAGATTCTGACTCATTCTGGACTATTACACCCCCATTTGACATGTCCATAAGGCATACTCCTAAGCAAGCAAGCCGGTGAACATCTCTGGCTAATTCTTTCTTCTCTTCCTCAACATGTAATACACCACCCATGGACAGTATGTTGAGGGAATCAGCCACTTCATTGGCTTTACTCGAATGGGAGAGTACATTTATGTCATAGTCTATGAGGAATTCGAGCCACCTTCTTTGACAAAGATTCAACTCTTTCTGGGTGAACACATACTGGAGGCTCTTATGATCTGTGAACACATCAACATGAATGCCATACAAGTAGTGTCTCAAAATCTTTAGGGAAAACACAACTGCTGCAAGTTCGAGGTCATGAGTCGGGTAGTTCTTCTAATGGACCTTAAGCTGTCTGGAAGCATAAGTTATGACCTTACCTTTCTGAATAAAAATGCAACCTAGGTCTAATCGAGATGCATCACAATAAACCACATAGCCATTTGAACCCTCAGGTAGAGTCAAAATAGGAGTTGTAGTCAACCTGGTCTTCAGTTCTAAGAAGCTTTTCTCACACTCATCTGACCACTGGAACTTGACCTTTTTTTGAGTCAACTTGGTCAGTGGGGAAGCTATGGATGAAAATCCTTTAACAAACCTACTATAGTAACCGACCAAACCTAAGAAACTTCTGATATCAATCGAAGAGATGGGTCTGGGCAAGTGCTTTACTGCCTTAATTTTCTGAAAATCCACTCAGATCCCTTCGCTGGATACCACATGACCAAGGAAAGTGATAGACTACAACCAAAATTCACATTTGCTGAACTTAGCAAATAACTGGCGATCCTTGAGAGTTTGCAGAACAACCCTCAGATGAGTCGCATGCTCCTCCTCATTTTGAGAATAAATGAGGGTATCATCAATGAAGATTATGATGAACGAGTCCAAATACAATTTGAACACCCTGTTCATTAAGTCCATAAAAGCTACAGGAGTGTTCGTTAGTCTAAAAGACATAACAAAAATTCGTAGTGGCCATATCGAGTCCTGAAGGCTATCTTTGGGATGTCACTGCCTATGACTCTGAGCTAATGATAGCTGGATCTGAGGTCTATCTTAGAAAAGAAACTAGCACCCTGAAGTTGGTCGAACAAGTCATAAATCCTGGGGATGGGATACTTATTCTTGATTGTGACTTTGTTCAACTGACGGTAGTTTATGCACATCCTGAGAGAACTATCTTTCTTACGCAGAACAAAATTGGAGCACCCCATGGAGAGATGCTAGGTCTGATAAAACCCTTATCTAGAAGGTCTTTCAACTGTTCTTTCAATTCCTTAATCTTTGCTAGAGACATTCTGTAAGCAGGAATCAAAATAGTATTGGTGTCTGTAAGGAGATCTATTCCAAAGTCAATTTCCCTTTAAGGAGGAACTCCGAGAAGATCTTCTGGAAACACTTCTGGGAATTGATTCACCACCAGAACTGACTCAAAAGTTTGGCTCTCAGAGTTTGAATCCTTAACTCGAACAAGATGGTTGGTATACCCTTTGGAAATCATTTTTCTGGCCTTAAGGTAAGAGATGAATCGACCTACAGGCACTGAGCTACTACCCTTCCATTCTAAGACTGGCTTATTTGGAAACTGAAATCGAATGATCCTAGTTCTACAATTGATTGAGGCATAACATGAATGTAACCAATTTATGCCTAGAATGATGTCAAAATTAATCATTTCTAACTCTACAAGATCTGCTGAGGTGACTTCTGGGAGATTGTGAAAGGGCAATTTCTGTATACCAGTCTAGCTATAACTGGGTCACCAACTGGAGTAGAGACTGAGAAGGGTTCTGGTATGATTTCTGGACTGACCCCAAATTTTACTGCTATATATGGAGTTACAAAAGAAGGTGTAGCCCCTGGATCTAACAATGCATAAACATAAGTATTAAAAACTCGTAACGTACCCGTAACCATATCGGGATAATCCTCCTGGTCCTGTCGAGCCTGAAGAGAATACAACTTTTTCTGGCACTTACCACCACCTGTACTATATGAGGCACCCTGCTGAGTGGGGTGACCTGCTGGAGCTGCTGCAGAGCTAGCCTGATTCTGTGGGCGAACATCCTTACCCTTTAGAAAAGCTGCTGGACAATCTCATCATGTGGCCTGGCTTACCACACCCAAAGTAATTCCCACTACCTACCATGCACTCAGCCTGGTGGTTTCTACCACACTTCTTACACACTGGATGAGTGCGTGCGCTAGTAACTGTACCTTGGGACTTAGATCCAGATGCTCTATCCTGTTGATCCTTCTTGAACTTTGGCATTGGGGCACTACCAGAAGATGGAGCTGGAGCTGAAGTCTTCTGATGGAACTGATAAAGGTTACCATCCTCTGACCTCTGCTAAGAGTAGCTAAAGTCACATGTCCTAGCTCTCTTACTGTCTCCTCCCCTTTCCTTGATTTTCTCTTCCTTAATTTGTTGAGCATAAGTAACCAACCTAGAGATGTCCATTTCCTTATTGAGCATGGCTGTCTTACATTCCTTGAACACATCATCAGACACACCAGACACAAACTTGCTCATACAAGCTCTAGAGTCAGCTTCTAACACTGGATCATACTTGGATAGCTGTGTGAACTTGAGAGCATACTCCTTCACACTCATGTCATTCTGCTTCAAGTTTATAAATTCCTGGACTTTGGATTCCCTAAGCTCAAGTGGAAAAAATCGGTCCAGAAAAGCAGTCTTGAAAAGGTTCCAACTCACTGGGCCTGCATTAGTACCACGAGATTCTTTCCACTGCGGGTACCAAGTGTAGGCCACTCCCTTCAACTGATAGGCGTCCAAATATGCACCCTCGACTGGAGTGACACCCATAATGTCTGTTACCTTCTAGATGTCATCGAGATACTCTTGTGGATCCTCTTCTAACTTAGACCCATGAAATTCTGAAGGTTTCATCCGAGTGAAGTCCCAGATTTTTGCTGCAACAGTGTTAGTCTGAGGCGGAGCTGGTGCTGCTGCCTGTTAATTGACCTAGGTGGTCATGGCCTGAGCAAGCACTTGGAAAGTAGCCCTGAATTCGACATGCGTGACTTGCTCATTCAATGGGTATGCTAGAGCTGCTGCCTGATTCCTAGCGTTAGCTTTTCTGGGAGGCATTTTCTGAAATACAAAGAGCAGGAGTTATAAGGAGATTAAATAGAGTCCATACTCTATAGTACGAGCTGGAAAAGAAAGAAGGGAGGTTTTTTCTAATGACGTCTCATAGCTTATCCCCTATAAGTGTGGCGCGCTTCACACCCATGAAGAAGGCTCTACTTGACGCGACTTTCAGACACCATAGGACACTTAAACCTGATGATCTGATACAAAGTTTGTCAACCCGAGGCTACCCTCTAGATGTAACATGGTTCTTAAAGTCACAAGTGGCCCCAAGCTAACCTATGGTCTAGCATGTCTAAACAATTTCAAGTTAAAAACTTATACTGTGCGGAAACTGAAAATAGTTTAATAACTAAAATGGGGAAGATCCCAAAAACATGTCTGAATACAAAATATATAAAGAGTATAGTGATGACTGAAAACAACACTACCAACTAAAATTGAATCTAGTCTATGTATGAAAGTCTCTAACTAATTTGAGTTACTAGGACATGCCCCAGCTAACTCTAACAATCTAAAAACTAAAATAATAAGACTGAAAGGTAAAGCATGTCCATCATCCTCGAACTAAGAAGACACACAACTGAAGCTGCTGAGTAGGACTAGAAGTCAATTTAAGCGCGATCTGGATGATGAGCGCCTGAACCTACATCATAAAACAATGTAGCACAAAAGTATGCATCAGTACTTTGAATGTACTGAGCATGTGGGATAAGGGCTAAGCTGAACAATATGATAACAGAACATGAATATATATATATATATATATATATACTGAAGCATAGACTAAAAACTAGCTGGATGCAATGACCAACTACTAACATGAATATACAATCAGCTGAACTGAATACTTAACTAGATACTGGAGTACATGGTCAATGCAACATGAATCTGAAAATAGGAGATACTATTAACAGACATACCCCAAGCTGAGCTAACTGTGGGGCCAACCTGTAACCCTAGATAGAAGGGTGTTCATACCTTGCCAAAGGTACGAACAAGTTTAACGTGGATCCAATAAACTGATGTCCTCTAGGGACAAAGGTGACCAGCCTAATCTGGCAGCTGACCCCTTTCATACCTACGGCGGTGTCGTAGTTCTCGAACTTGGAGACTGCTACTAAAGGTCTCAGCCTAAACTGATAGTTGAGCTTTCATCCCCTCATCCGCTTGGTACTAAGTCTACTCCCAATTGAATACAAGCTAACATGCAACTGTAATACTGGATAGCTCAAAATACTAATATAATATGAGAATGCAACATATATATACTGAAAGATATGGCATTCGAATTCTGAAGCATGATTTTCTGACTGATCTTCCTAGCAAGTATAATTCATGAAATACTGAAGTTAACACAAGCTGGGGTTTCTGAGTTCTATACATGAAACTATACTAATTCTCCAAGAACATGAACTAAGCATCATATAAGTTATAACATCTGAATAGCAAGGAAATCTCTAGGGTTTATAAACCTAGGTCTGAGTAATCATAGAGAAACTGAAGAAACTGACTGAGTTCTAGGGACCTTAATAAGTGAAATGAACCCACTAGTGAAATTCCACATACCTGGAGGAAGATTCTACGGTTGAACCTTTGGATTTTGGGGTTGAACTAGGAGGAAACCCTCTGCCTTGTTCTTGAGAGAAAGAGCTTTTGTTCTTGTCAGATGTTGCTAAGTGTTGATTAAATTTAGGAGTAATTAGGGAAATAGAGTAAAAACCCTTTAATTACTCCCAAAATGACTTAGGATCAGATTTAAAAGAGGTGGGAAAAGACCAGAATGTCCCCAACTTAAAACTAGAAATTTTGGAAAATTCACTGTCGGACAGGCCGCTCGACAGCCATCGAACCTGCGATGTCTCATTGGCCAAGGCTTCGGGATGGGGCAGACTGAGCTGGCGCCTGGACCATTCCCACGGGCAGACCCACGACCTGTCGCTTCAGCGACTCCTATGGCGATTTGCCTGTTGGGGCATGGGAGGCTGGGACAGGGGCACTGGCTCCTTCTCACGGACTGGCCAATGGCCCGTCGGACCTCCGACTCCCGTCGGGTCCCCCATTTGGCTAGAGCTAGCTTGGACTCAGCCTCTGGGCCCTTCCCATGGAGACCACTCAAATAAGTGAGGGTACTTTTCCCGCATGTCTTTCTCAGTTTCCCATGTGGCTTGTTCAACCAGATGATGCTTCTATTGAACCTTTACCAATCTAATTTCCTTAGTCCTCAACTTCTAGACATCCCGATCAAGAATAGAAACTGGCTCCTCCTTGTACTGAAGGTCCTTGTCTAGCGAAATTGAATCCCATTTGATGATGTAATCCCTATTCCCATGGTATATCTTCAACATGATACATAGAAAACTGGATGGACTCCGAAAAAACTAGGCGGCAATCCTAACATGTAAGCTATCGGTCTCATACTTTGAGAATCTCAAATAGATTGATATATCGAAGTCTAAGCTTACCCCTCTTACCGAACCTCTTTACCCCTTTCATAGGTGATACCTTCAACAGAACTTGTTCACCAATCTCATGTCCCTTACTTTTCGATCTGCAACTCCATTTGCCTGCTCTGGGCTTCCAATAACATGGTTTGGATACCTCTCACTTTTTTTCGAGCTTCTTTTATCAAATAAATTCCCAAAGGCTTCACATCACCTGCCTCAAACCACCCTATAGACAATCTATATCCCCTCCCATAAAGTACCTCAAATGGTGCCATGTCAATAATGGAGTGATAATATTTGTTGTATGAGAATTCACATAACAGTAAGAACTGATCCCAATGGCCCCAAAAATCAATCACACATGCTCTCAGCATGTCCTCTAACACCTGAATCATTTTGTCTGACTGAATATCTATTTGAGGATGAAAAGTTGTGCTAAAAGTGATATGGGTGTCTAACTCTTTGTGCAACTTGCCCCAGAACATAGAAGTAAACTGCGTACCTCTGTCTGAAATGATGGAAAGTGGCACCCCATGTAACCTCACTATCTCTTTGACGTAGATCTTTGCCAACTGCTGGGAGTTGTAATCCACCCTGGCCGGAATGATATGGGCTGATTTTTTCAGCATGTCCATAATGACCCAAATTGAGTCATACTTTCCCAAGGTCTTAGGAAGACCTACCACGAAGTCCATTTCTATCCTTTCCCATTTTCACTCAGGAATAGGCATCTTTTGAAGTAATCCTGCAGGCCTTTGGTGCTCATACTTTACTTGCTAACAATTTTGACACTTAGACACATATTCCGCTATGTCCCCCTTCAGCCGAAGCCACCAATAAAGTTTCCTTATATCCCAGTACATTTTGGCTACGCCCAGATGAATCGAGTACGGTGAGCCATGAGCTTCAGCTAACACATTCTAAACCAAGTCATCAACCCGAGGGACACATATCCGCTCTCTAAAACACAACACCCCACACATATTAAGTGTGCTATCCAAGGTCTCACTAGATACCACCTTGTTTCAGAGCTTGTTCAATTGCGCATCCTTAAACTGTTTGGCCTTGATTTCTTCCAAAAATGTGGACTTAACCTCAATACTGGCCAACACTCCACCCTTTTCTAAAATGCCCAACTGCTTGAACCTGAATGCTACAGTTTGAATATCTCTAGACAAGAGTCTCTTGGACATCCCCAAACAAGCCAAACTGTCCATGCTTACTACTTTCTGGCTCAATGTGTCTGCCACCATATTGGCCTTACCCAGATATTACTGAATGGTCATGTCATAATCTTTCAATAAATCTATCCACCTTTTCTATCTCAGATTTCAGATCCTTCTGTGTAAACACATATTGCAGGCTGTGATGGTTTGTGAACACCTCACAGTTGACACCATAGAGATAGTGCCTCCAAATCTTAAGTGCAAATATCACCACTGCCAACTCCAAATAATTGGTCGGGTAATTATTCTCATAAGGCTTTAATTGATTCGAAGCATAAGCTATGACGTTCCTATCCTACATCAACACAACACCTAAACATGAATGTGAAGTATCACAAAATATAATGAAGTCCTTACCTTCAACCGACAATGAGAGAATAGGATTTGTAGTCAAAAGTGTCTTGAGCTTTTTAAAGCTCTCCTCATACTTGTCAGGCCAAACAAATGGTACCTCTTTCTGGGTCAACCTTGTCAAGTGAGTATCAATGGAAGAAAAATTCTTAATGAACCTGCTATAATAGCTAGCAAGACCCACAAAACTCTTAACCTCAGTTATAGAGCTAGGCCGGACCCAACTCTTAATTGCATCAATCTTTTGGGAATCTACCATCACCCTTTTTTTCGAGACCATATGCCCTAAGAAGGCAACAAAAGATAACCAAAATTTGCATTTCAAAAATTTGGCATTCAATTTCTTCTCCTTCAGAATTCCCAAAAAAATACGAAGATGCTCTGCATGCTCCTCCTTATTATTGGAGTAAATCAAAATATCATTGATAAAAACAATCATGAAAAAATCCAAGATGAATTGAAAACCCCATTTATCAAGCTCATAAAGGTTGTCGGTACATTGGTCAACCTAAACAACATTACCAGGAAGTCATACTTCTCGTACCGAGTTCGAAAATCCATCTTAGGTATATCCTCAGGCCTAATCTTTAGATGATGATACCCTAAACTCAAGTCAATTTTAGAAAATGGTGAAGCCCCATGAAACTGGTCAAAAAGGTTATCTATGCAGGGCAAGGGATACTTATTTCAGATGGTAACCTTATTCAATTGCCTATAATCTTTTCACATACTCATACTACTATCCTTCTACATAACAAACAAGACCAGAAGGTTGGGATGAATAAATCTCTTATCTAGAAGTTCCTGAAGCTGAGTTTTGAGTTCCCTCAACTCCGTCGGAGCCATGTGATAAGGAGGAATAGAGATTGGGTGAGTTCCTGACTCCAAATCTATACAGAAGTCAATATCCCTGTCTGGAGGCATCCCGGGCAGATTTGTAGAAAATGCCTCATGAAATTTAGAAACCATAGAGAATGACTCAATAGAAGGGGACTCTGCACTAATATCCCAAAGATCATCTAGGAAGGCCAAAACCCCCTTTCTCACTAGATTTCTACCCCAAACAAAGGATATGATCTTAACTGGCTTAGGCTTATACACACCTTTCCACTCTAGTCTATCCATACCCGACATCTCTAGAGTGAATGTATTGTATTACAGTTCAACACGGTGTGATAAAAAGACAACCAAGTCATACCCAATGTAACATCAAAGTCCAGCATATCCAATATGACCAAATCTACCCAAGTATGAAAACCCATAAACACAATAGAGCATAAATGATATACATGGGTCACTACTACAGACTCCTCAACTGGAGTAGAAATATGAATAAGAGAATCAAGAACGTCACAAATTAAGTCCAAACCCAATGCAAATCTAACAAATACATAAGAATATGTGGAACTCTAATCAAATAAAATAGAAGCCATCCAGTCACAGACGAGAATAGTACCTGTTATTATAGCATCAGCTGTCTCATCCTCAAACTTTCCCAGGAAGGCATAACAATAAGCTCTATCATCAATCCAGGCAACCTCTTTAGCTAGCTGTGCCACTCCCCTCACCGTGTTACTATTACCTCTGTTACCACCACAGCCTTCCCTGGTTATTACCTTTCTCACCCTGCGGACATCCCCTGCCATTGCCACATCCACCCGCTGGAACCACAACCTTAGTCTGCTGCTGCACCTGGTTACCTGCCTGCCTCAAAGGGTATTCCATCTTAAAATGGCCCAGATCACCATAATAGAAACATCCTCGCTCAAAAGAGGGCCCACTGGTAGAAGTATAAGAAACCCTCTGGCCTCTAGGAGCTAGAGACTGCTGAATAGCCCCCGAATGACCACCTGTAGAAGATGGCAAGGCTGACTGAATAGGATGAGCTGAATGAACCTGCTGACTGGGACCTCTAGAATATTAACCACTGAAATTACCCACATTCCAGGACTTCTTGGCTAATATCTTAGCTTTCCCAACTTGCTTAACTTCCTCAATTTTCTTCACATAGTCAGTCACCTCATTAAAACTCTTTCCTGCAAAAGTCATATGAATGAACAAAACTTGTAAGTCAGTATTCAAACCTTTAACATATTGACGAATTCTCTCCTCCTCAGTGCCCAATAGTTGGGTAGAATAGCAAGATAAGGCATGAAACTTAGCCTCATAAGCTGCAACAGACATACTGCCCTGTTCAAGGGCCAGAAACTCATCCTTCTTGCCATCCCTGAGAGTATGGGGCACATATTTTTCTAGGAACAAGGCATGAAACAGGGCCCAAGTCATTGATAATGCTTAAGTAACACTCTCCATATAGCGTTGATAGCGATCGTTAGTGCAAAACAAAATTTATATTCTCGATGAGTGTCGGAGTCGATCCCATAGAGAATTGGTAGAGTCGCCTATAAGATTGTAGTATATCAATCACCAATAGAGTAATCATCCAAATAACATAAAAAGTAATATGGGGGGAAATCAAGGAATTGGGAATCTGTCACAATCGTAATTCGAGCAAAATAATAAAGTAAAAAAGGATTTGTATCAAGAGAGATAATGACTAGGGGTATGTTTCCGATGGGACTTAAACATGGGTTAAGGTACTTGCTTAATTAAGCGAATCTTAATAAACAGTATGGGTAGCATTGGTTTTAGTCATAAATGTCAGTCTTTCAATATTCCAAACATTTATCCGATGGTCTCTATTCGAGCACCATGATTTCAATGTAAACCAACTAATTTAGGCTTGGGGAGGTCACACTATTTGTAGCTTAAACTCTTAAATGGGTATTTTCTGGCGATTGAACTATTTCTAGCCTCAATCTAGGTGAAAATCCCAAGTACCCATTATTGAATTCTCATCCGAAATGATGAACCTCTTTTTCAAGCAAGAACACAACCAAGTAATTTTAATCAATGTTTGCAACTATCAATTTTAGAGTTAAAACATGGAGTATTCAATAGACCCATATCAATTTAGCAATTATAAATACACTTAAGCAAGACCCATACCCAGTATTAAATATCCATCATACACATACCCCTAGACAAGAAAATTAACCACTCATGCTAAGGAAATAAAAGATTATACCAATTGGGTAATTCAAATTTCCATTCATTGTAAGCTAATATCCAATATCCAAGCTCAATTTGTACAATTAATGGTGGATTCACAAGGTTGAAGAAGAGAAATAGCAAGTACTCTCTATCTTCCTTGGGAACCTCTCTCAATTGAATACTACTTAAAAACTATTCAAAACTGAAAAACTATTGAGTACAATGCCCAAATTGGTTTTTAGAAGGTTCCCAAATTGTCATATAAAAATTAACAAAAATGCCCTTCGGGAGATGTGCGACGTGACGTGCAGCGCGATATACGGTCGCACCATGCCTTGTGCACATCACATGGCTCTATTTCAGCAGACTAGTGACTTCAGCTGATTCTGAGTGTCATGCAAAGGGGGTGCGGTCCACACCAGCCATTGTGCATGCCCCACGGTGGCCGCACCTCTGGACAAACTCTTCATCTCTTTTGATCACCTTCTCACTTCAACTCTTTTTGAGCTCTTTTGGATTCATATCTTTGTTTTCTACCTGTGACCATGAGTACCTGCATTTGCATCAATAAAGTCCATAAGTACCTCTAAATCATATCAAAATATGACAATAATTCATGAATAAAGGCTCAATAAATTGGTAGATTACCAACTTATCAAACCCCCAAACTTGAACTATTGCTTGTACTCAAGCAAGCTACTCACAAAGTAAGGAATGAATTATGCTCTAAAACACATAGGTTGCACTCAAGATTACTTTACTCTAAAAACTAGGAAAAATAACAATAAAAGGACTCAAACAAAAAGACTCGATTAAAATGCTCATCTCAATTTGGACCACCACATTCTCAAGGAAATTGATCATTTCAAAACATTTCATTAAAAGGGCTTCATTTATCATTCAAAAATAGGGGAATTTTCCATTCAAAACAAGATCAAACTTCTCAAGTCATTGGCATGGACCATCAAGGTTTGCCTCAAGATTCGCCAAACAACTTGTCTCATTTATTCCTCTCAATTGAAATAGAGACTTCACGTTTCATTCGAGTGCATGATGCCACTCACTACAAGAGAGAATCCCACTCACAATTGTGCAATTCATAATACAAGGTATTATAAGAGAACCACAAAGATTCACTCTCTCAAGAAAGTTCAAGTGCACACATATTGAACCATAGAATTTCCCTTCATGTAATTCGCCACTAATGTAGAGTTACCAAGCTCAGAATCACTAAGAACTTGTGGGTTATGATGTTGGCTAGGGCTACGGTCAGGATTGTATTTGGCTCAAGTGACTAAACCTCCCTAAAGCTCTTTGTTATCATTTCGAACACCGGTCATATTTTTGAACTTTGACTTCACCTTATTTCTCCCTCACACAACCCAAGCTCTTCCCTTCAACTTGATTATTCAACTTCCTTGTATCACCTTCACTTGGTAGAACCAATTCTTTTCTTTTTATTTTGCTCATTGCATTGGACTTTGGAGCAATTTTCAGTTCAAACATAAGGTGCTACCTTGCACTTGGAGTGCATCCCTTTTTTTCTCCACATTGAGTACATACACCCCCAAACTTAGGCTTTTGCCTATGTCATCATTTCAATTCCCCCCCCTCCAAACTTAGGCTTTTAGCTTATGTTTCACTTTCGAGCCACTAGGGAGGATGGGTGCAAGAATAGAGGTTCCAAAAAGGGTCAAGGTGTCAACAAGGTACCAACGAAAGGTCACTAGCTCAAAGGGGTTCACTAGGATCAATGTCAAGGGAAGTCATTTGGGTGAAGTGGCTATTCAAAAAGGGCCTACAATCATCTTCCAAGCTTGGTCACATCTAGGATTTTACCTTGAATCACATTCGAGACAAGTTCTAGATGACACATATGCACAAGGATCAAAGGATAGCCTTACCACACAAGGCATCACATCACAAGAATTTTCAATATTAGTCTCAAAATCAATTGGTACAAATGACTTTTGACAAGCTATTCTGAGTTCATTATACACTCGTTTGTTGATATTCATGACAAGAGAATGCTTTCCTCAGAATTTATTTTCCCTCTCTCCTTTAATTTTCAAAATCTTCTTGCCAAGAATTTTTTTTGGTGGGTCCATTTCGAGACAAGCAAAGCACATACTCAAATATAACTAAAATTTGGAATTTTCCCTTAAGAAAGTCGCCTCTCAATCTATCATAGGAAAACACCAACCCGATTTGACACAAAAATAACAAAAGAAAAATAAAAGAAAACATTTTTGCTCCTTGGGAAAGAACCGTAACATTAAGAAAACCCTTGGAGTTTATTACTTATATACTATTAACAAGGCAACTACAAATTTAAACACCCCCAAACATAATTGAACATTATCCTCAATGACACATAGTTTTAGGAGAAGAGACTACTCCCTGGGGAAGTGTGCGATGTTCACATGGGCTGGGGCAAAATGCCCACCCTTCGCACCACAGGATGTGGAATTTGTTACCAGTTTTCTTCCATTGTGGTGTGACGGACATGCAAATCACACATTGGCTAGGGAGAAATGCCCTATCTAGCGCATGTCGGGCTAAAATCTCAGATGAGCTTCCAGTGGTCTGGTTGAAGGTGCAAAATGCCATGTGATGCTCACAATGGTGTGTGCGGAGTGCGCACCAATCGCATATCATGATCTTAAATTTGTAAATATTTGCCAGTGTTATGCCTCTGCCATATGATCTGTAGTGCGACACGCACAATGCAATGTGCAATTGCATGGCCCGACGCATGAGGTTTTGGCTGTTGGAAGATAAATCTGTTGTGAAAGGTGTTGGTTCATGTGAAGCGCACTTCTCGAGGTGTGTTTTTCCTGTATGTGCCCGAAGTGGCTTGATGCCCACTAATATTCCAACTCCCTTAGAGTGTTTCCTACCTACAAATAACAAACAAAAACAACACACCAAATAACACCAAAATAAAAATACGCAAACTAAAGGTAAATGCTTGGGTTGCCTCCCAAGAAGCGCTTGGTTTAACATCACAGCTCGACGATGGTACCTTTCACTCAAGGTTCATCGAGGTAAATTGTTTCTAAGAATGCGACCTCTTCTGGTATGCCCAAATACTTCTTGACTCGCTGCCCATTGACTTTAATAATTGAGCCATCTTCACCCTCCAACTCTATTACTCCATTTGTGAAGACTTGAAACACTTTGAAAGGGCCAGACCATTTTGATTTTAATTTCTCGGGAAAAAGACAGAGTTTAGAGTTGAACAAAAGCACCCAATCTCCCAGAGAGAATTCTCGCTTAAGAATTTATTGATCATGGTAATGTTTCATGCAAGCCTTGTAGAGTGAGGCACTTTTGTAAGCTCGCACCCGAAACTCATCTATTTCATTAAGGTTGTCAACTCTCGCATGAGTGGCTTTTTCCAAGTCCAAATTTAGTTTCTTCAAAGCCTACTTGGCTTTATATATTAGTTTCATCGGGAGATGACACACTTTTTTAAAGACCATCTGGTAAGGGGACATTCCAATCGAGGTTTTATAAGCTATTCTATAGGCCCACAGTGCATCATCCGACTTCTTAGCCTAATCTGTTCTATTGGCGTTTACTAATTTTGCACGAATAGACTTGATTTCTCTATTGGACACCTCAACTGGCCCGCTTGTTTGTGGGTGGTAGGGGGTAGCAACCTTATGCTTGACTCCATACTTTTCAAGTAGAGCACTAAATAATTTGTTGTAGAAATGGGACCCCCCATCAGAAATGATGGCACAAGGGGTGCCAAACCTAGCGAATATATGCTTTTTGAGGAAAGTTGTGACGCTCTTTTGTCACGACCCAATTTCTCGGTCATGATGACACCTACAACCCCCAGTAGGCGAACCAATTTTCGTAGCCCAGGACAGTTAGTAATGGGCTACTATCTAACAAATAAGCGGGAGGGTAGTTTAATAAGCAAAAGTAAGGGAACAAGATGAAGAGAATAGATAACAGGAATATATATATACATATGTGGAAACTAAACCAAACCCCAAGTCCTAGTATCATAGTATAGAGCCAAAACTACATACATGGAGTGCAAACGATCCAAAACAATATATACAAATATCTCTGAATGGTAATAGAGTACATAAAGCAAAAGATAAACTAAAGCTAAGCTCCGATCGCCAAGAGCTCACCCTCAGTCTGAAGTAATCCCCAACGGATCTCCAAGCACGACTTACAGCAATCTAACGACGATGGCCCATGCTAGGATCTGCACCCAAAGATGCAGGGGGTAGGGTGAGCACCAAATGCGAAGCATAAGGTACCCAGTAGGTATCATAGGCCGACTGGGCACCTATAAGATAAAAGCGTAGTAACAGACAGAATAGAAGCAAGTAGTCACAGAAATCAACAAAAGGTACACAGGAACTAGCCCAGAGGGAAGTCAACATAACCACATGTGAGGCCAGCAAGCATAATATATACACCATAGGCACAAGTGAAAGTAAGAAACAACGCACCTGGGGTCCTTGCAATAACGGTGTATACATAATAAGTTTAAGAAATGGACGGTATACCGGTAACCTCAAGTGTAAGAAGAAGAGAGAAAGAGTAATGATAGGCATGCTTAGAGACATGAACCAAGCCTAACTAATCATATCAATCTCAAATCCAGCAACTGACAGTCTAGCAGTAACCAATTTCATAATTAACCATAACAGGGAACAATTCTACAAGTAAATAGCAAGAGTCTACCTACAGTCCCCCGGCCGCCCATACAACCGAGGAACACAAACAAGTGAAAACAAACCCTCCGGCATCCCATACTACCGGAGCGTACAATCAACAAACAACAAACAAGGGTGGAGCCTCAAACAATGAATGATATGATGCATGAAGATCTTAAGTGAAATGGTATCCCTGTATGTACCTCCTCCGGTGCCGATCCGGCCCAGCAGGTAGGTTCCATAGAAGGACACTGCCCATATACCTCTACTCCACCACATACCCTTCCTCCGGCACACGCACCCCGTAGCCCCAGGCCTGGATGGCAAGGTCCATGGAGGTCCCTGACCCCATACTAAAACTCAGTATCAAAACATGTCGTCCGGAAGCAAGTCCGGGTTCAAGATAGAGACCCAGTCTCTAATATGCATGCCCAGACCCTGTCCAGGACTAAAGTAGTAGGAAAATATCTCAAAAACCCCTCCAAGGGTGCCCGGGCATAAACAGGTTTAAACAGTAGAAAGTCGTCTCAGGTGCTCGGTCCGACCGAGGCTAAAATTATCTCAAGTAGCAATAAAACTCAACTAGCACCCCGGCCTTGCCGAGTCTAGCGTTAATTGTAAAACTGGTGATTTAAAACATAATTTTACTTTCTTTTACCCAGGAATATTCACAAGTTAAATCAAACCATTTCTATTAAAAACAGGCCCCCGGGGCCATGCAAGGTTTAGAAAATAGTGCCAGTAGGCCCGAAGCCAAACCGTAGTAAAACATGGATAAAACCTCTTTAAATGCATTGAAATGGTATGATCAAACACAATAGCTGTCCAGCAGCTCACAATCAACCTATCGACCCTGCACAGGCCCATAGCTACTCAGCAAGCATAACCAACCTAGAAGGATAATTCTATGCCCGGGACTCGCGGACATTCCCAAAATCCACCTTCTATGTTCCAGAGTCAACAAGGCCTCACAGGACCACAAGGGTAAATAAAATATATCGGCAAGTACTACAAGCAACGGAGGAACAAAAGTAGGCGGACATGAATAAAGCAGTCGAGGTCTGTGGTGCCAACCTAATAATCCAACCCAAGGATGCCAGCTAGTACAATTTTATCCGACATATGCTAAGTCTAGGGATTTTAAACCATAACCTACCTGTCGTCCGATGACAAGCTGCTAGAACGACGATATCCAATCCTGAACCGCTCCGAAAAACTCTGAAACAAAATCAAACTTGACTTTGGGCGATAATCGATTTCATTCGATGATCAAACAAATCGTCAGAATGATTTCCCACAAAATCCCCTCCCGACCAAGAAAATATAGGTAGCCATTGCATAACATTTGCTTCAATATTCGTAAGGAAAGGCAAATACAACAAACTAATGAAATCAATAATATATATGAAACCAATCACGTACAACATTCATTTTGGAAGAGTGGATAACTGTTCAATTCTAATTAATTAAATAAAAGTGATAAATTTGCAATTGAAATGCTACAACCCATTAATGCATACTTGCCAGTACTTAAATCACTATTTTGTTGTCCCTTTCCTCCACTTCCACGTGGAAGTGGAGGTGGCAACAGCTAAAAAAATCTTTTTATCCTCTTATATATATATATACTCAGGTATTGCATAGGTTTGTGATAAAATATATATTACTTTTTGTATATATCATAATTAATAGAAAATTATTTCCAATAAAACCTACTATATTATAATAATAATTTTCAACATCACTAAATTTACTATCTCCGTTAAAATATTATAATGTATACAAACCTTATAAAATACGTACATACACAATTATATCATAATAAAAGTATTTTTCATAGACCTTTAAAATACTTTAAAAAAGGTAATAAAAAATATAACTTTAACATAAAATATTTTCAAATATACGCGCGATGCTAATAAACTTCTTAAATTTAGGTTCGCAATTCACCATCGCACGATTTTGATACTCAAGAACTCTCTTGGAACCCTCCCTTATGTTTTCTCACTGTTTCAGAACTGAAATGGCATTTTAAAACGTGAAGTTGAGGCTTTAAATCGATTTTGACCCGACCTGGTTCGCGACCCGGTTTCTGCCAGACAGTCTGCGGTAAAACAGTCATAACTTTTTACTCCGAGATTAGTTGGATGTGAGGTTTTGTGCGTTGGAAACTAGAATCGTAGACCTTCGATTTGGTATTTTGGGAGACTTTTAACTATTTATATATTGAGAGAAACGCTCTGAGAGATTTTACCCAAAGTTCAGAAAATTTATTAAAGAAACTTACGATAACTTTTGCCGACTTGCTTGACTTCAAAACTTATCATACGACCAAACAAATGGCCCCGGCACCAAACTACCGGTCCCAATAAGCCTTAAATGACATGGGGCCGCTACAAACAAGCTCTAACGGTACAAGGAAAACGTATACGTGGAAATAACCAGAAGGGTCATTACATCATCCACTACTAAAAAGGACTTTCGTCCTCGAAAGTCAAGGTCAAGGGGGTACCTGAAGGCTCAAACAGCTGCGGATACTGAGCCCGCATATCTCTCTAGGTCTCCCAAGTAGCCTCCTCGACTGGACGGTGCCTCCACTGAACCTTAACAATCGGGATCTCTCGAGACCTCAATCTCCTGACATCTCTGGCCAAAATAGCTGTCGGCTCCTCAACAAAGGCTAAACCCTCACCCAACTGAACTGAATCCCACTGCAACACATGAGACTCATCTGGGACATACCAACGCAACATCGAAACATGAAATACAGGATGTATAGCTGAAAACATCGGAGGCAAGGCTAACTGATAGGCAACGCTACCAACCCTCTGAAGAATCTCAAATGACCCAATGTACCTGGGGCTAAGCTTGCCCCGCCTACCAAATCTCATCACGCCCTTCATGGGCGATACACACAGAAACACCAAGTCACCGACACTAAACTCCAAGGCACGAAGCCTACGATCAACATAACTCTTCTGCCTGCTCTGAGCTGCCCGAAGTCTGTCCTGAATCGCTCGGACCCGATCTAAGGAATCTCGAAGCAAATCTGTACTCTGTGGCCTAGAATCAAAACCATCAAACCAACCAACCGGTGATCTGCAACGCCTACCATACAAAGCCTCAAAAGGTGCCATGCCAATACTCGAATGGAAACTGTTATTATAAGCAAACTCTGCCAAGGGAACAAACTGATCCCAAGAACCTCCAAAGTCAAGAACACAGGCCCGAAGCATGTCCTCCAGGACCTGAATGGTCCTCTCGGACTGGCCATCTGTCTGGGGGTGGAAAGCAGTACTAAGCTGAACCTCTGTACCCAAATCTCTTTGAATAGCCCTCCAAAACTGAGAGGTGAACTGAGTGCCGCAGTCTGAAATGATAGAAGATGGAACCCCGTGCAACCAAACAATCTCATGAAGGTAGATCTGAGCTAACCTCTTTGCACCATAAGAAGTCTGAACCGGCAAGAAATGCGCTGACTTAGTCAGCCTATCCATAATCACCCATATGGAATCAAACTTATGAGAAGTACGAGGCAGACCAACAACGAAGTCCATAGTAATCCTTTCCCACTTCCACACGGGAATGGGAAGTCGTTGCATCAAACCACCAGGTCTCATGTTCTCAAACTTAACCTGCTGACAGTTCAAGCACCGAGATACGAAATCCGCTATATCCCGCTTCATATCACTCCACCAGTAAAGCTGCCTCAAGTCTCTATACATCTTTGTTGTGCCAGGGTGAATGGAGTATCTAGTACAATGTGCCTCATGAAGTATCAACTGAATCAAATCACTAATCCTCGGAACACAAAGGCGACTATCAAACCTCAGAACCCCATCTAAATCTAGAGTATCCCGACTGGTCTCACCCTGAACAACCCGATCACGAAGGTCACACAACTGCTGATCCTCAAAATAACGGCTCTGAATCTGATCAATCAAAGTAGAACGAACCTCAACACTAGCGAGAACTCTGCTAGGATCCGACAAGTCAAGCCTAACCAAATGGTTAGCCAAGTACTGGATGTCCAAGGCCAACGGTCGCTCTAAAACTAAAAGAGAAGCTAGGCTACCCATACTCACTGTCTTCTGACTCAAGGCATCCGCTACCACGTTTGCCTTGCCCGGATGATACAGAATAGTGAAGTAATAGTCCTTCAGTAACTCGACCCATCTCCTCTGTCTCGAGTTCAACTCTCGCTGACTCGTGATATACTGTAGACTACGGTGATTGGTGAAAATATCACAGTAAACTCCATATAGGTAATGCCTCCAGATCTTAAATGCGAAAACTATCGCCGCCAACTCTAAGTCATGAGTGGGGTAGTTGCGCTCGTGAACCTTCAGCTGCCTCGATGCATATGCTATTACTCAACCCTGCTGCATCAACACACAACCAAGACCGACCTCAGAAGCATCACAATACACGGAGAAGCTCTGACCCTCAACCGACAAAGTCAAAACTGGAGCTGAAGTCTATAAGGCCTTAAGCCTCTGGAAGCTATCCTCACACTGATCCGACCACTGAAATGGGACATCCTTCCTAGTCAGCATAGTCAAGGGTGCTGCTATGGAGGAAAATCCCTCAACGAACTGTCTGTAGTAACCTGCTAACCCAATAAAGCTGCGGACCTCAGTAGCAGTAGTAAGTCTAGGCCAATCACAAACCACAGAAATCTTTCTCGGGTCAACCCTAATCCCATCCTTAGACACCATGTGCCCTAGGAATGCAACTTACTCAAGCCAAAACTCGTACTTTGAGAACTTGGCATAAAGCCGATGATCTCTCAAAGTCTGGAGTATAACCCTCAAGTGCTGCTCATGCTCATCTCTACTACGCGAGTATACCAAGATGTCGTCTATAAAAACTATCACAAATGAGTCTAAATACGGGCCAAGAACCATGTGCATCAAATTCATAAAGGCTGCGGGGGCATTAGTCAACCCAAAAGACATCACCAGGAACTCATAATGGCCATAACGTGTCCTGAATGCTGTCCTAGGGATGTCCTCCGCCCTAATCCTCAACTGATGGTAGCCAGACCTCAAATCAATCTTCGAAAACACGACTGAACCCTAAAGCTGGTCAAACAAGTCATCAATCCTCGCATCGGATACCTCATTCTTCACTGTCACCCTATTCAAGCTGCCGATAATCATATCAATGCGCATCGGACCCATCCTACTTCTTGCACGAAGAGAAAGGAGGCACCCCAAGGTGACACACTAAGGTCTAATAAACAGCCCTTAGGCTAACAGATCCTGGAGCTTGCTCCTTAAGCTCCTCAACTCAGAGGAGCCATACGGTAA